>JACAXG010000229.1:453521-882448 GCA_018881555.1 Amblyornis subalaris
CCTAGTAAAGAACTGTTATTCTTTTTACCACATCTTTGCCTGAGAGCCCCGTAATTTCAAAAGTACAGTAATTTAGAGGAGGGAGGGGGTCATTCCTGTGCTCAAGGGAGGTTTCCCACCTTCCTTGACAGACACCTGTCCTTCAAACCAGGACAGATGGACAGTTATCATGTAACATATCAGTTTCAGCCTACTTAGTAGGTACCACCTTAAGTCTTTCAAGGGGTCCTGAGAGAGCAAAATACCTAAATATTCATTGGATTTTATCGCATTTCTCTTTTTGTGTGGAGTAGTGGGATTTTTTCAAAATATCTGTTCTCCCTTGTAGGCTAAACTCTTTTATTATAAACTAGGTTCGGCTATGAAATACTGACACTTTATAAAGAAAATATTGTCAAAGTTAGGTAATGATTTTATTTTTATTTGTCTGATTTTTGTGATACTTTATTCCTTTTTCATCGCTTCCTGCAGTTCATTTCTCCTACTCAATTAGCAGACAACTCTGTTTGCTATGATAGGTGTGCATGAGAAATGTGACTGAAACTTGGGAGTGTATTTTTTAGGCCAGAGATGGCATGCAATTGTGCTCAACATTGCAGAAAATGCCTCAAGTAATTTGTGCACACCTTGACAAAGATAAAAGCTTGAGGTGTGTGCCGAGAATATGGCAGTATCACATGCACTGTGCTGTCATTGTAATTAAACTGGCTCAACTGGTCTATGATAACCTAGTGTAAATATTAGGCATCAACCCACTCCTAATATAATGAAAATAAGAGAATGACCATAGGGAAGCAGACCTGTGGAAGCCTCAAGGCCAACACAAGGAGAAAGGAAACAACAGTGATGCTTCCAATGAAGTAGTTTCTTTCGGTGCAAGTCTCTGAATCCAGTGTCAGTGTTTTTTAACCCTGCAGGTACCACTAGGGATGGTGGTTACTGCCCACATGGCAGTGCAAATGTTTCTCTACAGATGAAGGGCATTGGGTGTGTGGTGGTCAGAGGGGATCTAAGCCTACTTCAGTTTAGGAAGAATGTGGAAATTGCATAAGCGCCTGAAAGCTGCTCTGGTGTTCTGATGGTGGGGTGTGGTTTAGAGGGAGTGGTGCTCGTTTGGGCCACCTTACCATCATGGGAACGTAAACAAGCGCCTGCCTTGGAGACAGGTGGTGGATAGAATGAGCTTGTTCGGTGCAAAAGACCTCCAAAGTTGTGGGAATTCATCAGTTTGCTGTGGTTTTGATCTAAGAAATTCTAGCCATCTGGGGAGTTGCAGTCAGCAAACTTCTGTATTGTAAACTACAGGAAAAGAAAGCATTTTCAGAAATTTCTTTGCTCCTTGCTTTAACAATGTTGTTTAAATGTGCATAAACTGAATTTTAAATAAATTTAAGGGGTAATTTTAGAAAAATGAGACAGTTTGACTGATTACAAATTTGCTTTTGTCCTTTTCAGTTCGTTGCTATGAGTCAAGACATTTTTTGGTTTTGATAAAGTTGAAACTTTTAATTTGTTTTGGGAAAGCTGACTTCCTGCCTAGCTGGTAACTTGTAGTTACTCCCACCTCAGTCTTTCAAAAAACCTTGAGGAGTACTCAGAAAAGACATTCAACCCATCTAATTCCGATCCCTCAGAAACTTACTCTCCAATGCCAGCTGTGACAAATCTTGTCTTTTCTGTTTATTTATTAATTTATTTATTTATTTTTAAGAAAATAGAGTTGTTCTCCAAACTGGACCTGAGATTTTCTTAAGAATTCACATTATTTGTGAAACCAGTTGCAGACAGATGAATGTTGTTATTTTAGGGGACTGTGTGTGTCATAGTTCTGCGCTTGGGAAAGGTGGTTCTGTTCCCTTCAAGTGTTAGCTGTAATTTGAGAGCATTAAACAACACCAGGATTAGGAAGCCAGGGTGGGGAGCCACAGGAAATATCTGCAGATGAACTTTGAAATCATAGAGAAGAGAGTCCTGGGTGGGACACAGCAGCATATGGCACACTGGGAGAGGTGTAAGGCACTTCAGACAGTGAAGGAAAAGTAGGAGTCACTCAGTTCCTGTGAGCTAGAACCCTCCCTTGGCACACCGAGTCTCGGGATGTCTCATTTGGCTTGCAGCCAGAAGGAACAAGCAAGTAATCCTCATTTATTCAGCCAAGAGAAGCAGGAAGGTTAAGCTTACACCAAATCTGGGAAAGTGCAACAAGACAGTGCACCAAGACAAAGTGAATACAGAAACCAGACAGCTCAGGCCAGTGCAAAACCCTCTGCTGCCTTGAGTTTCCTATTGTAGAAGAGGTGGAGGAAAGAGAGAGTTTGGACAGCAGACCTTCATCCACCAATCATCCTGAAGAGCCCCTGGCCTGGACATTACTTGGAACGTGGACTTTAACAAACCACGTAATGGCTAGACTAGGCTTCAGGGCAGTTCTGGTCACCACCCTTGTCTGACAGCCACACTCCCTGATGGAGTCAGAAAACTGGAACAAAAGTGGCATCCACCCTGGACAGGGACACATTCTGACCCACAGCCCAGGCAGTTTCTGGGAAAGGCAGAGCTGTGTACAAAGTCCTGGCTTAGGAGGCGTGTAAGGGTGGGGGTGGTGAAGCAAGAAGAAGCTGAGATATTACGGTTTAAGAGCTGGCTGATGTGAGTGATTTTGGTTAACACTCACATTTCCTACCTCCTGTTGTGGTCTAGGACAGGAATTCTTTGTGTTTCCTTTGGAAACGGAGTTACATTCCCTCCCATGTCCCTTCTATTTCTAATGGAAATATATGTCAAGTCTTTAGGTTTTAGCAAGCTATTTCAGTTATACAAGACAAACATATGCTAAGAGAGGCTATATGTAAATAAAACTCTGGAGATGCTGGAGTGAAAGACTGAGCTGATCCAAAACCGTGAAAATGAAGCTCGACTGGCTCCTATTACATGACAGTTTGGGTCTATGTGTTCCATCAAGAATTTCAGTCTTATATTTGGGTTCTTCTGCCTCCTTATGCTCTGTTAGTACAGTCGTCACCTCTGATACCAAGATCTCCCATAGACTTTGGCCTCCAAAAGACGTTTCACAGCTGTGGAGCTAAACTGTTGTCAGGAAAAGAGCATCCACTCTACATGCCACTGTCAGCCACCTTGAGCTTCTCACATAATAGAATCCAGAAATAGCACTCAGGCTTGTGTTCATTCACCACAGAGGCAAATTCTACCCTCTCACTCTAACTGAATGCCATTTTGAGATCTGCTTCGGTACAAATGAAAGTTTTGATTGCATGAATGCTGTCCTGCATACCATTATGCTTAATTTGTCAGTGTCACTCTCATCTGAGTGATGGGCATGTCTAGACTGTTGCAACCCATTAATTCCCAAGAACATAGCAGGGTTCTGGGAACCCTTGTTATCATACTTGCCATAAGGAGGGGATGTTTTACAGTTGAAAAAGGATATACTGAAGGAAGTTGGTAGGTCATGGGCAAGGAATGGTGAATTGACAGTGCCAGATGCATCTTGTGAGGCCTTCAGCAACAGTCACTTGAAATGGCAGGACTTTGGCAGCAAGTTGGAGCTTTTGCTCTATGGCCTAGACAGGCTGGTACAGTGGCTAGAGCTGGGCTTGAGGAAACCCAGGCTGCTTCCCCGTGACTAAGAGGCCAACCTGAGCAATAGCATGGCTGTGGCTTGTCTGGGTGAGAGGCAGCACAGCCTGTGCTTGATGGGAGGTGCAAGTACTTACACCACACTGCACAATGCTGGCAGCAAACTGTGTGTCTGTCTTTCCATCTTGTCTGCTGATGACCTGCTTGAAACCTTATTCTCTAAACTAAAGTTAACCTTTACCCCACCTTGAACTCCAGTGCTCTTTGGGAATCCCTCTAATCCATTCCTACTTCATAAGGACCTCTCTTTCCTTGGAAGGCCTTGTTCCTTTCTAACTCACCTATACTACTCATCAAGCTATCATAGTCCTTTTAAAAAGGATACCTGCTTTCAGCAGGTGCAGAAGTCCCTGAACTGCCTGTTTCTTGTTCTCTTTGACGGTGACAACAGGAGCACAGCTGAATTTCCTGACCAGAATTACCGACGCTGGTTACTGCACAGACGACCATCTCTGGTGGAGTAGCAGTGACACCCGGTGGCCATTAAACAAATTCGGAAAATACTTTCGGCTTGAATTCCACCTTCATCCGCCTCCCTTCCCACCCTTGGTGCATTTACAGGTACATTAAAAACAGGGTGCAGTAACATGGCACTCACAAGCTCCACAGACAAACTCTTTTAGCAACTTCTCACCTCTCGCACCTATTGAAGACACACTGTGAGCAACAGATTTCTTTGGTCACCTGGGAACTGTGGAATCAAGTGCTTGCTGTACACTACATGAGAATAAAACATCTCTGGGAGAAGAAAGAACAGATCTGAGCAACAGGGTTTGTGTACAGGAAGTGACTCCCCTGAATTAGCTGTACGCAGTTTATAATCCCCAACAAGTAGCAAAAGATTGAAATGGTGGTGATTTGTAGCAATGTACCCCAGAGTACCCCAGGTGTGGCATCACCAGTGCTGAGTAGGGGTGAAAAAATCGCCTCCCTCCGCATGCTCAGGTGGCCAGAGTTACTCTAGGTTGGACACAAAACTTCACATTTCCCTCTGTTGAACTTCATGAGGTTCTTGCTGTCCCATTTCTCCAGTCTGTTGATGTCCTTCTGTATAGTAGTGTACTATATAGTGTATATATAGTGTACTGGCTACTTCTCACACTTTTGTCTGTTCTGCAAACTTCATGCAGGTGCAGTCTACCTAATTTTCTAGTGCATTAATGAAGATATTAAACAGTATTGGCCTAGCAGTTCTAGTCACCCAGGGGGTACATGACTGGTGATCAGCATCCAGGTGGACTTTGTCCACAACCCTCTGGGCCAGCTCTTTGGCCAGATTTTAATCTACTTCAGTACCCACTTATTTAACCTGGTTGCTTTTTTTTTTCCTAGTTTCTCTTTCAGGATGTTGTGAGACACTGTGTCAAAAGCCAACCTAAGTCAAGATAAACAATGTTCACTGTGCTCCCCTCATCTACCAAGCTATTCAATTTGTTGGAGAAGGCTATCACTTCCACTTTGTAAGTCCATGCTGACTACTCCTGATCACCTTTTCATCCCTCATGTGTCCAGAGAGGGTTTCCATCACCTTCTGGGGACTGAGGAGGACTGGTCTGGCCTGTGCTTCTTTGACTCATTCTTCTTGCCCTTCTTGAAGACAGGGTTGACATTTTTTCTCTGCCAATCCTCAGAAACTCTCCCAGCTGCCTTCCAAAGACAGCCAAGAGTGGTATCTCAGTGATATCTCCAGCTTCTCTCAGCACTTGTGAGTGCAAGTTGACAGGTCCTGCAGACTTCTGCGTGTCCAATTTGTCTACATGTTTCCTATCCTTCCCCACCAAGAGCAAGTCTTCCCTGCTCAAACTTTCTCTGGTCTCAGAAGTTCAGGATTCCTGAATGCTGGTCTTACCAGTAAAGGCTGAGGCAAGAGAAGCTTTGGGTACCTTGGCCTTTTCCTTTTGCACCATCGTCTCTGCTCCATTTAGTGACAAGGCCACATTTTCTTTGTCTTTTTTTCATTTACGTACTTGCATAATCCCTTCTTGTTGCCCTTCACGTTCTTGATAAGATTCAACTTCAGATAGCCTTTGGCTTTTCTATTCCCACCCCTGTACGATCATATGGCATCTGTATTTTCTTCCTTGGTCACAATTCCTCCTGTTCCTAGTAATGCTCACAGAGGAGCTTTCTCAGTGCTTGAGAGGAAGCTGAAATGAATACATTTAACACTGATGAAGCTGGTGGTATACTGAGACCACAGCTGTTGAAATTGACAATCTAAAAATATTTTGTTGCTGACACCTAGGCTGCTTTCTGCCTCAGGCTTAAGTGGCCTTTAAGGCTTGGATGACATTTTTCTCTGGTTTTGTATTACAAGGAGCAGTAAATAGTTTTTCACTTATTGGTGTAGAGAAGCAACTGGCAAACTTGCTCCTTTATTCATGTCTTCACTTGAATCATAGGGAAAATGATATTTATTCATCTGTGTTTCTACTGTAGAGCCACAGAGTCATCAGACTGATCTTGAGTGCAATGAATATCCTGGTGGACAACAAGCTGTTCATGAGCCAGCAGTTTGGCCAAGAAGGCCAGTGGTATCCTGGGGTGCATTAGGAAGAGCATTGCGAACAGGTCAAGAGAGGTGATCCTGCCCTTCTTCTCAGCCCTGGTGAGGCACATCTGGAGTGCTGGGTCCAGTTCTGGGCTCCTCAGTACAAGAGAGACATGGAGCTCCTGGAGTGGGTCCAGAGGAGGGCAACAAAGATGATGCGGGAACTGAAGCATCTCTCTTACAAGGAAAGCTCTCTTACGAGGGACTTAGGCCTGTTCAGCCTTGAGAAGAGACAACTGAGAGAGGAGCTCATCAATGTCTCATCCCTGTCAGTACCTGAAGGGAGGGTGCCCAGAGGATGGAGCCAGGCTCTTCTCAGAGGTGCCAAGCAATAGGACAAGAGGCAACAGGCAGAAACTGGTGCACAGGAAGTTCCGCTTGAACATGAGGAAGAAATTCCTTACCATGCAGGTGACCATGCACTGGAGTAGGCTCCCCAGAGAGGTTGTGGAGTCTCCCTCTCTGGAGATAAAGAACTGTCTGGATGAAATCCTCTGCAATGTGCTCTAGGATGAACCTGCTTGAACCTTGAGCAGGGAGGTTGGACCAGATGACTGTGGTCCCTTTCAATTGTATCCATTCAACGTGAATACCAGAAGGATGAACAGAAAGGGCTGAGATGCTGGGGTGTGCTTTTGGCAAAAGGCCTTCCTGAGACCACTTCTCAAACAGTTCTCCAGGCTCCCTTAAGCTTCAGGGCAACTTCCTTTGGGATTCTTCCAAACAGGCCCCTGAACAGTTCAAATTCTGTTCTTCTGATGTCCAGGGTTGTTATTCTGCTCTGTATGTTGTTCATTCCTCTCAGGACCTTGTATGCTGCAGCTAAGAATGCCCTCAAACTCCTTACTTGTAGCTTGTTCACTCTTGTTTGGAAGTTGCAGGTTGAACATAGCATCTTTCCACATCAGTTCACTGGCCACTTGCATTAGAAGTTACCTTCAGCACATTCTGTATATGTTGTGGATTCTTACCAGCAGCTGTACTGCTGTTTTCAGCACACATGAAGCAGGCTAAACTCATTCATAAGTATCAAGAATCTTGGATGGTGAAGCTTTCTCCAGCCACCTAAATAAGGCTTCATCTGTCTCTTTTTCCTGATCAGGTGGTAGCAGACACCTACTACAATTTCACACTTGCTGATTTCCCAGAATCACAGAATATTCTCAGTTGGTAGGGACCCACAAGGATCATCAAGTCCAACTCTTCAGTGAAAGGCCCATATGGGGATCAAACCTACAACCTTGGCATTATTAGCACCATGCCATGTTCACAGATTTCTAATTCCTCTTGCTTGTTCGTCATGCTTCATGCATTAGCATACAAGCATTTGTGATAGGCTGCAAGTCATACTGCTTTTCGGTGGAAATGCCAGAGAGTTTCCCCTGTCTTGCTGTTCCCCCATTTGTCAGCCCCCTGTGCCCCCTCTTCCTTTCAGGTTACAGTAATCCCCCCAGCCACAGCTCGTTTGAAGCACTCCTCATTGTGGTGGCAAGTGTGGTTACAAAGACAACTCTTTATCCTTGCCTCAAAGGTCTGTATTCACTCTTGACATGCTTCAAGTTACCCTGGCAGACTAAAATATTTCTTAAATATATGATTTTGCAGCCTAAAATATTTCACAAAATATCATAAGGTTATGTTTTGAAAAAAACTCCAGACTACAGCCAAATCTGTCAATATCTCTGTTTACTGAAGAAGAAAAAGAAGAAGAATCTCAGGCCTAAAAAGCCACCACCATTACTGGTCTAGATGGGTAGAACCTGACTTACTGTAGTTACTTATAAGCTGTTCAAAGCAGTTTGCAAACAGAAAAAAAAAATAAAATTCATCAACTGTAATATTTACGCTGAATTATTTGCTATGCTCCATAGAGGGAGCTGATATTCCTTCTAAAGCTCTTTAATATCTGTCTGTTATTTCTCCCTGCCAGAGCTGTATGTTCCAGATATAAGTAAATAATGATTTACAGTGTAAAATCTATATAACAAAGTAAACTCATTTCCCCCCCTTCTAGTTCATGAATTGCCTGTGGGGTGATAATGAAAACCTCATTATTTTGGCACATGCTTCTGAATTTTCTCTACCCAATCTTCGTTCACTGTAGATATTCACAACCCCCTTTGATCAGTCCTGAAGGCCCTACAGGAATATTTGAGTTTCTTCCTTTGGTGAGTGAAATAATGAAGAGCGTTTATGAGAATTTCAGATGATCCATATTCTTGATTTCTGAAAGAAAGAGATCTAAAAATAGATCATTACCTATAAAAGTAAAAATTAATCTCCATAAATGGAGTTTGAAGGCTGATCAGGAGTATTTATGGAAAAAGAGGTCGAACTTTAATAGGTTTACACAAAACGTGCTGTAGAAGAATGCTGAAATATGGAGACATAATTAGAATAACAAACTCCAAGGCATTTATGATGGAATGTTAGTAAATTCTAGAAATGCTATTACTTGATAAAAAGGGATCACCAAAGTATTTGCTGTGGCATATTAATTTTCTGTCTCACCCTCTCTCCCACTCTGGATTGCTCTGTCTGCTGTCTGACTTTCTCTTCCTCCAAAGCCTGTCTTGTCTTTTTCTCTCTTCACTCTTCCTAATCTGTGTTTCTATCTTCCTCTGTCAGCATCTCTCTGACTCTTCGGCTCCTCATCTTTCCTCTCTCTTTCTCTTCTCACCCTACCTCTGTTGTGTTCTCTCTCTTGAGATGACTCTCCTAATGTGAAGAAGGACTTGTCCCAAAAACTTCCCTGTTCTTTCCTGCTATATTGTGATCTAATTAAAGATATTTCTTTCTCCTTACACATTCTGCCTGTGTAGGTGCAGTGTAATGAAACCACTAGTCATGGATCTTTTAAACCTACAGGAATGTAAGAAACAACCATTCCAGTCAAACCACCTGCATTAAAGGGAAAATCCCCAGCAAGCATGGAATGCTCAGAAGCAAAATGCTGCAGCTAAATTAAATTGTTTGATGAAAACTGGAAAGGTCAAAATGGACCTTGAGAAGAAAAAGATCTCTTTCTTTTGTCATAGACATCTGATAAAGCTAGAAAGCTGTGTACCGAGAAGTGTTTTAATAACTCACTTATGAACTTGGGTAAACTTATCTGGAGAGGCTAAGGGTGCATGGTTAGAACTACTACATGTACTTTACATGACTGAATGGTTATCAAAATTTATGAATATTTATAGATGAAGAGTTTGTCAAAACCTTTGCTGTACAATCCTTTGCTCTCACTTTCCGTGTGAAGATAGAGTTTGAATAAGCTAAACACAGCAGATCAGGAATCTCAGTCCTGATCTGAGCCCTTGTGTAGAGGGCATTCATTGCCTTTGTGATAGCCTTGTTCAGATATGTGCTTCATCACACAGCTTTGAGCTCGGAGCTGTCTGAAATTGGCACCTGAATTTGTGGAAGTGAGTTGATTTTTTAAAGTTTACCTATTAGAGACACTCCAATTCTGTCTTTTCCCTCTGTCTTTCTTGTACAGACTCTTCTTGTATTAGATAAACTCCTGAGATGTAGGCTGTGATTTCACAAACACATTAAGCTTGTGTAGACTGAGACTCTAAGCTGAAGGGGTTGTCCAAGACACTTACCCAGACCACTCTCCTAATTCTATTTCCCCATGTGTTTGAAAGCAAGCTTTTTGCTGGTACAACAAAGGAGACAGTTTTGATGATGGTAATGGGGACGAAGAAGAAACTGGGTGGTTTCTTTAAAGCCCAAATTTTGACACATGGCCTCATAATCAGATTTCATTCCAGACTCTCATCGTATTTTGACTGTGATGAAGACCTTGAACAAAGCTTATCTGTTCTCTCTGCAATGTCTTGTGACAGCTTTTCTGTTCTTAGATACTGTGATCATGGCTGAGAAAATGGTGAAAGACAACATAAGACTCATTTGCCTTCTGTAGCATTACAAAAGGATTCACTGGTATGTTTTTCCGTGGTAGCTGAATTAGTTTTGATGACCAGTGAAGTCCCCGTATGTCTTTTAGTTCTGTACCCTTGAAAGGTACACCTGCAGAGATCTGGCCTCATATTAGGTTACAAATTTGTAGAAATAGAGTCTGTTGACAAGGTGGGTCAGAATGATGATCCAGGGAACCAGGCCCGATCTTGGTACCGGTCAGGTGAAGTCCCGGGTGACTGGAAAAAGGGAAACATTGTACCCATCTTTAAAAGCGGTCAAGGAGGACCCTGGGAACTACCGACCTGTCAGCCTCAGCTCTGTGCCTGGGAATGTCATGGAACAGATCCTCCTTGAAGCTGTGTTAAGGCACATGGAGACAGGGAGGTGATTTTAGACAGCCAGCATGCCTTCACCAAGGTTAAGTCCTGTCTGACCTTCTATGATGGAGTGACTCTACAGGTGCACAAGGGAAGGTCCACAGATGTGATTTATCAGGACTTCTGTAAAGCCTTTGATATGGCCTTCCACAACATCCTTGTCTCTAAATTGGAGAGAGATGGTTTCAACGAGTGGACTGTTAGATGGATAAGAAAGTGGTTGGACAGTCACATCCAGGGGGTAGCAGTCAACAGCTCAGAGTCTCGACAGACATGAGTGACAAGTGGTGTCCTTCAGTGGTCCATACAGGGACCAATGCTTTTTAATTTCTTAAGTGACATGGCCAAAGGGATCAAGTGCACCCTCATCAAGTTTGCAGACGACACCAAGCTGAATGGTGCTGTTTATACTCCTGAAGGACAAGAGATGCCCTCCAGAGGGACTTGGACAAGCTCAAGAAGTGGACCCATAGGAATCTCATGAGGTTTAACAAGACCAAGTGCAAGGTGCTGCACCTGGGTCAGGGCAACCCCCGGTATCAACACAGGATGGGGATGAACAGATCAGAGCAGCCCTGCAGAGAAGGACTTGTGGGTGCTGGTGGGTGAGAGGCTGGACATGACCTGGCCCTGTGCACTCATAGCCCAGAAAGGCAAACATGTCCTGGGCTGCATCCAAAGCAGCATGACCAGCTGGGTGAGAGAGGGGATTCTGCCCCTCAGCTCTGCTCTGGTGAGACCCCACCTGGAACACTGCATCCAACTCTGGGGTCCCCAGTACAGGAAGGACATGGACCTGTTGGAGTGAGTCCAGAAGAGGACATGTAGGACAGCCAAGGGATCAGGTTCAGGTAGCAGGGGTTTAGGAAAGGCAGGTCCTGCTTGACCAACCTGGTCTCCTTCTATGATAAACTGAGCCACTTAGTGGATGAGGGAAAGGCTGTGGATGTTGTCTATGTGGACTTCAGTAAAGCCTTTGATATTGTCGCCAACAGCATTCTCCTGGAGAAACTGGCTGTTCATGGCTTGGATGGATGCACTCTTCTTTGGGTGAAAAACTGGCTGGAAGTCATGGCCCAGAGAATGGTGGTAAATGGAACTAAGTCCAGCTGGCAGATGGTCACTAGTAGTGTTCCCCAGGGTTCAATATCGGGGCCAGTCCTGTTTAACATCTTTATTGATGATCTGGATGAGGGGATCAAGTGCACCCTCAGTCAGTTTGCAGATGACACCAAGTTGGGTGGGAGTGTTGATCTGCCGGAGGGGCTAGGAAGGCTCTGCAGAGGAATCTAGAAAGGCTGAATCTTTAGGCCAAGGCCAGTGGTATGAGTTTTAATAGGACGAAGTGCTGGGTCCTGAGCATGAGCCAGCAGTATGTCCAGATGGCCAAGAAGACCAACGGCATCCTGGCTTGTATCAGCAACAGTGTGGCCAGCAGGACCAGGGCAGTGATTGTCCTCCTGTAGTTAGCACTGGTGGGGCTACACCAGTTCTGTGTCCAGATTTAACTACAAGAAGGACATTGGCGTGCTGGAGTGTGTCCAGAGAAGCGCGAGAAAGATGGTAAGGGGTTCAGGAAACATGTTATGTGAGGAGCAGCTGAGGGAGCCAGAGATGTTTAGTCTGGAGAAGAGGAGGCTGAGGGGGGACCTTACTGCTCTCTACAACTACCTGAAAGGAGGTTGCAGCAGGGTGGGGGTCAGTCTCTTCTGCCATGTCTCAAGTGAAAGGACAAAAAAAAATGGTCGTAAGTTGCACCAGAGGAGCTTGAGATTAGTACTAGAAATTTTTTTTTGTGTAAAAGGTGATTAGGCATTGGAATAGATTGCTCAGGGAGGTGGTGGTGCCACTGTCCCTGCAAATGTTCAAGAGGCATGTGGCACTTCTAATATCTGGATATAGTTTGGGGTGATTGCAGTAGTGCTAGGTTGATGGTTGGACAGAGGATCTTGAAGGTCTCTTCCAACCTTGGTGATCCTGTGATTCTGCAATACTGGTCACCACATAATTCCTACTGAATTGGAAGCTGTTTTCTGCAGTGGTGGTCCTGTGATTTCTGACTGAGACTTTCCTGGCAGGCTTGTGTCCCCACTGCTTCTTACTTCTCCAGACACTAGCCAGAGCTATGTGCTGGACCTGGCAAATCATTCTTCAAGTATGTGCAATCCTGAGAGCAATTTGTGACTTAGCTATTGGTGAAACAGTCAGTGCTCTGAGCCAGGGCTCAAAACAGTCTTCCAGTATGGAAACTGTAGGGTGACCTCATTTCCTTCCATCTGACTCTGTTGCTGCTGTGAAATACTTGTTTATGGGATGGTAATTCCCTTAGCTTCCCTATTGCAACGGGATAGGTTTATCCCACCTTCCTTCCTGCAAGGAGTCTGAAAAATCTCCCTGGATGCTTGCATCTTGACAAGTCAAGTGCCAAGGCAACTCAAGCGCGAGTGTTTCAGTTTGGGGATATTTTGAGAAACAGCTGCTCCCACACATGCTGACAACCTGCTGTATATCCCTGGGTTCATTTCTGCTGGGGAAGGACATGGATATTGAAGATATCTTCAGGAACGAAATAACAACTCTGTGAAGGACACAGCTCATCTTTCATCTCTCACTGGTCACCCAGCACTGGGTGAACCAGCACAACAAGGAGAGGCTCTCCTTTTCCCACTCATCACATCACACCATGGGACGGTTACCTGTTTATGCAGGACTGTTGGGATACAGAGCATCAGATTACCATTGACTTTTTAAAGTGAACTTTCCTGTCTGACCATCCAGAAGCCACTCTGGCAGTCACACTCACACCACGTGAGCTGGAACTGAGGTCATTAGCAATGGGCAGCTCCAGCAAGGTGGTGGGTGCCTTATTTGCCTCCCTACACACCCCACTCTCACGGTCAGACACAGTTTCCTTAGCGACTTGACCCCAGGTTTCCCACAGCAGGGTCTCAGACCTCCAGATCCTGTATTTAGTCATGGTACCGCAACAGAATCACAGCTCAAGCTGGTGCCGCTGAGGAGGGACCCCAGACAAAGGAAATTCTGGGCTTTTATACTTTCACAATCTGTGTGTGTGAAAGTTTGCGGTCTTCCTACTGGGCTCCTGCTGTGTCTCAGTGTCCAGTCACCTGGCTGGTGCCAGGTCCCTGTGCCCTTTGTTGTGCAAGGGTCAGCAATTTCTGGCCTTTTGCCCTGGGCTCCCACCCAGAGCCCAACCTGCAGCTCCCACTGCAGCTGCACTTCAAGTTACCTGAACCACACAGTTACCTGTGTCCCTCAACAACTTGCAAGTAGTGATCTCAAATCCTATATTCAATGAGAGTCTTCTGTGCTGTATATATGTTCCCGGTAGCAGCCTCCCCCATGCTGGCTATTGTCAGACAAACATGCAGGTGTTATGGCCATGGCTGTGCAAACTCGCATTTGGCAGGAGCCTCTTCATGTACGCAACGTTAGCTCTGGTCATCCTGCAGTGACCAGTCAGGAAACAAAGTCACACCTTGGAAAGTTCTGGTAACACAGAAAGACACACGTTTTCAGTGAAATTTAGAGGACATCTAACAACTTCGTGAATTTTTCAAGGAGGTGCATCATCACAGAAATGTGGATGAGTCCCAAGGTCACCCCTATAGTACAGTTGAAATGGTTACGATTGATTCCTAACACCACTGTACATGAATCCCATCTTTTCTCTGAAGGGAAAGAATAGTTTCTCCTCAGGGTCCCTTTTACCATTCCAACTTTAAAAATTTGGCAATTCTTTTAAAATGAACTGTTATTTGTTATGCTTTAGTATTCTTCAACTGAACTACACAATAAATTTTTATGTTGTGCCCAAGAAATACCAGAGGTGTCTGAAGTCTTTTTACAAGGTAAACTTTGTGAAAACTGATAGACTCAGAAAGATGAGATCTGTTGGCAGGAAGTATAAAGAGAGGATTTTCTTTACAAAAAATGGATTGGAATTCAAGTACGTTCACTCTATTATTTTTAAGCTGCAATGGTAAATCGGAACAGACAATCTGAACAAAAAAGGAATTTATTCAACACAAAGAAAAAGTGACTTTTAAGAATATCTCTTTCTGTAACAGCACCTTGCATTTCAACCTCTGAATCATTATTCTCAAGTTGCTTCAAGTGCCCAGTGTGATGGAAAGTCACCATGACAACCACCACACCTTATTGTATTTTTATATCAAGGGCATTAACATCCTGCTACGGTTGTGATTTTTGCTACTTGGGTTGATACGTGAAATTCCTTTGGATATAAACCACCTCATTCATGGACTGTATCAAGCTGCTTGTAAAAGAACTAAAAGTTGTGTTCCTCACAGGACATCATTTGTTGCCTGAGAACAAAGATACAAAATGAAAGACACTCAGGTCATTTGTGATTTCAGTCACACAGAGAGATTCCTTCTGAAAGCAAATTCTGAAACATTGAATGTGCTTTGTCTGAAAAGAAGGGGAAGTTGGGATTTCAGCAACTTGGGATCTACACAGCCTGTATTCCTGCCTCATGTATTTCGGTAGACAAATGCAAGTAGTGATTGGTGGTGGGGACAGAGGGATGGTTTAATGATGCAAAGAGCAGTACTTGTATGAAATACATCACCTTAACCTTAGGTCAAATTCAGGTGCTGCCATGAGTCTGGCATAATGCATGAACTCGAAATTCAGATCTTTGTTAGAGACACAAAGACTTTGGTTACCTCGCCTGCAAACATCTGCAGATTAACAGTGAAGTATAGGCCCTGGCTATTTCTGCTTCTCTTGTCTGCTGAGCTGTTGCTGCCTTTTGGGAGCACTCTGTCCTCAAACGACACGTGGGTTAAATCCAGCAAAAAGCCTGTGTGTAGCTCCTGGCACTGCCTAGGTGTATATATATATGTTTATATATATATACACACACACACACACGTGCACATATATATGGTTTTATATATATTAAAAAAATACATAAAACATATATATATATATATAAACATATATATGTGGTTTTGTATATATATACACACACACATATATATGTATAAAAACAACAAAGTGGTAGAAGAACTCCAAATAGATCCTCTTTCGATGACCTCCCTGACACAGGAAAGTGACACAGCTTCTAGTATTTTCTACCACTGAAAGGAATATGTATACCAGATTTGAGATTGATCCTTAGTTATCTTCTTTCTTCCACTGGAAGAAGAAGCCTAACGTTCATGCCAGCAGTCTTAGGACATGTAGATTTTATTGCTGGAAATAAAATGTAGATTTTGTTGCTGGAAGCCCGGACACAAATATTTTAGGAGACTGAAAGAATATTCTGGGAAAGGTTGGCTCCTTATTTCCTTTGGTTTTGAGCTGTCCTGCAAATATCCACTTCTGGCCATAATATGAGACAAGACCCTGGGCCAGATGACCATCTGATCAAAGAGGTGTATTGACGTATTATGTTCTACTCCGCTACTGTGCAGTCCTATAATCTGGTATTGCCATTGCTACCAGCCTTTGGTAGTAATTTACTGTCAGGCTTACTCCACCTCAAATTAAAGAGGTGTGCCTACAGCTTGTTTCAACTAATTCAGCTGTAACAGGAACTTTTCTGATTTACCAGATGCTATTTTTTTTACTTTTGCTTGGGTTTATATGGTTTTATCCCCAACATAATGATGTAGTGGAGAGAAAAACAGACTTGATATGACACCAGAACTCTTGAAAAACGGAGACAGAAGATGTTGTGAAGAGGACTACAGGCATGGAATGATAAGAGGCAGGGTACAGGGCTGAGTGTGGAGATGTCACAACTGTGTGCTCTGCCCCCTGAGCCCCACACACGAGGTCCCAGAGCTAAGGGAAGCACTGTGGAGGGAAGCCTGAGAGTGTCTGGCTTGATGATGGCCACTCAAATTAAGCTGTAGTCCCTCAGTGCCACAAGATGAGGCTGCATCATGGCTTTATTTTCTGGGCTGGTCTGCTGTGAAAGCACTTAGCTCATGCCTGTGTGTACACAGGACATGCTGACAGACACTAAGATCTCATCAGACAGCCATCCCAGTGTGAAATGCAGCTCGTGTTCTACCTTATGGTGTCAAAAGCCACGACTCAGAGCATTTGGATGGGATGACTGATATTTGGTGTATAAGTTCAGACAAGAACTGATTTAGCCTGTAGCTGTTCAAGGCAGAATTGATTCTTTCTAAAGCATTGCTGACAGTTGTTTGTCTAATATTCTCTTTCTACCTCTTCTAATGTGGGTCATCCTTTCCCAGACAGGCCATTTGTTATTGCCATTAGAAAATATTTTCCCAAGTCTAATGAAGCTCTACCGTGGTGCAGTCGCAACACACAGGATTTGTCATTTTTTTTTGTGGGTATATTTGTTTGTTGTTGTTTATGTGATGGGGGATTTTGGTTTTGTTTGTGTTTTGTTTTGGTTTTTTTTTGGTTTTTTTTGGTTTTTTTTCCCCAGTGTCATGGCTTGACCCGGTGTGAGACAATTTGATTGGTTAAAAACAGGTAAAGGACAATTGTATGAGCTGCTTAGTGTTCGTGTGAAGAGAATCTCTATCACGGCCAGTTCTGTCAAGCATTGAATCGCTTGTTCCGTGGTCTTCCATGGGGTTTGCTGCAAATAGAGATCATCTTGGCACCCCATCTGGATCATGTAGACTTGTGTTTCTCCTGGCTTTTGATCTCAATCACGATCACAAGAAAATGACTTTATTTTAAAAAAAAAAGAGTGTGTTACATAATATCGGGGGATAAGACCTTATAGAAACAGCTCCATGCAATGCTGCAGCCAAGGCCACTCACAAGTACTTCAGAATCCTTGTTTGGCAAAGACAATCCCTTTATGGCTGGAGTCAGACTCTTTACTTCTATAGTTTCTGCTTTTGTTTAGCAAAGTATGTATTTCTTCAGGTTACTGTTTGAAGAGAGAACAAGGCCAGTGAGAAACTGTCCTATAAACACTGAGGCCTGTATAGAGGAGTTTAGCTCCCAGTTAAACTTAGATTCCCAGCTCCTACTAGAAATAAACTTGGAAAATATACTAGGCAGGAAAATGCTTCAAAGTGTCATTGTCTGACAATGCTGCAGGGGCCATTGTCATGTGGCAGTGCTGTGTTGGGGACTTTAGTGAAGTGCTAACAGAGGAAAAGTCTGGCAGCGGCTTAGGTCAGTGGCAAACTGGATCAATATGGGTCAGTCTTCTTGACCCCAGTGTTGGAAGGACATAGATACATCCCACTGATAGCTCCAGCCCTTTCCCGGAAAGAAAGACGGAAGGAAAGAAAGAAAGAAGGAAAGAAAGAAGGAAAGGTCACCAAGAATATCTTAGATTCCAGTGTTCTATCAGGAGATAAGAACTCCAGAAACTGGGTTTGCCTTTGTCTGAGATTAGAAATCAAGATGTTTTCAGGAGTTTTAAGCAGAACAACTGAATGAGCTTTATGTCTCTATGGAAGCTAGCAACGAGGATAAGCAAAAGATACAGTCATGACTTTATTTGATATTGGGCAGGTAGGTTTGATTAGAGCAAGAAATATAATGCTGCACTATTAATTGTGGCACCATCAGTCATGGACTGGGAGTAGGAAAGAGTGTAAGAGTCAGAAGGCGGGTGAACCTGGAGAGCTGATCATGGGAATTGGAGGGTGTGTTGGGAACCCTGCAAAAGGCATTGTGTTTGATGAGTTAGTGGTCTGGAACAGCCATGTCTGCCCATTTGGCCACGTCCTTAAGGCACAAGCATCCGTATGCCAGCTTGTGCAGCTGCTGTATGGGAACCTGCAGCAAGGCCCAGTGCTGGGCTGGGCTGTGTGTGTGAGATGCTACGACAGAGGTCAGGAAACTACCTGCCTATCAGGAAACTACCAGCTGAACCAGTTGCTAAGATAATACGTAATTTAGCAAACCTTTGTATTGATCCAGACGACCAGTGTATGCTGTGGAGGTAGTGATACAGCTAACCTGAGCACATGCATTGTGCTGCACAGTCCCGTGGCTGCAGGATAAACTCAGCCGGCTCATTGCAGCTGCAGGCAGCTTCCTTGGCACCAGTGATTGCTACACCTGCATGGCCTTGCCTTTAACAGAGCAGCAAGAACTTCTCATGAGAATATCTTTTACCAATAAAATTGTTTTCCTGTAAGAAAATAATGTAATAACTCACAGAATATTCTGGGTTGGAAGGTTCGTTGAGTTCAGCTCTTAAGTGAATGGCCTATACGGGGCCCTAACCCGCAGCCTTGTCATTGTTAGGACCGTGCTCTAACCAACTGAGCTAATCTCAAATGACCAAAGAGGCAAGCAATTCTCTCCAAAAGCAGTTGACACAACAGGGGATGTAAAATAAAGTGCTTTCCTCTGAAAATTTACCCCAGGACTATATGCTGATAAATCAGCTGAGCATCTGACTAGCCACGTACCAAATCTTGTGCTCTTGCATCTTTTCAGTTAGGTGTGTATTGGTATAGGCACACACACAAACACACACAAGCACACTGACACGTATACACATGCTGCTTTCTAAAATGAAAAATTTGGAAAGTGAAGTTATTCAGCTAGTGAGTGCAAGTGAGTACAATTGGTTTTGGTATGGAAATTGCTTCTCTTGCAAATATATCTTCATAGTAACTAAACAAGAGCCATCCATTAGAAAACTGTTCCCCATTCCTGAGCCTACAGCAGAGGGAATATAGTTTCATGCAATAAGCAGCAAGTGTTAGTTATTAAGTAATGTAGCTTGGGACTACTGGGACTACTAGACAATTTTCTTCTTTTTCCTTCATTGACATAGACGTTGCTATGGTGATTTCATTTACTCCCATACTTATTTTTTGAGGGTGTTTTTGCTATTATCACAGCAGACAGAGTCCCTACTGAGAATCCTACAGATAAGAAGTAAGAAACATCTAGACCTTTAAATTGTGCTTTTTAGTCTTGCTACCTGTCTCGAATCATTTACTCTTGTTTTGTGTCTGCTTTCTCCAGGGAGCTAATCCTCATGGTGTTTCATGGCAACTGAAATCACAGAGCAAGCCAAATCAAGTCTGGGTGGTGTATTCTTTCTAATATTGTTCGGACTCAGTAAGGCAAAGCAGACCTTGGAGACAGGGATAAGGAAGAGCAGGTAGACAAAGCAGGTGCTGCCACGGGCTCTGTTTCCCAGCTTGACTTTCAAGAGATCTTGAAGCAGGGCCAGAAATAGAAATGAAGCTTAATAGAACAAAGCTGGACTCGGTGTTGAGGAGCAATTCCTGTGCTCCTCCACCAAACTGAGCTCAAATAGAAAATGACCTATTAAGCCCCTGTCTTCCCCCTTGAACAGTTATAGGCTGAGAAGATCTTCAGAAATGCCAGTTAATCATAAGAAGTGGTGGTCTGAGCACACTCCATATATATCTGAGGCAAGTGGTGAGGGATGAGGGATGAGCTGAGGTGCTAGTGATTACTACGCCTGCACTGCAGTTGCCTGTTGTTTCTGGGGAAGCTGGATTTCTGATCATCTCTGGCCTGTACTTTCTCCCTGCATGTGGTCATTGCCTACCAAGATAGAATATTCGGGCCCCATTCTTCTACCATTTCAGGAGACTGAAGAAGGCAATTTTTCCACTGACAAAAAAATGGTAGAGGAAGACACTGGCCTTCCGTATGCTGATCATCTTCTGAGCTGTGCTGCTGGGAGGCTTCAGTGAATGCTCCGCAGGCTGTGTATTTGTTTCAGTCACTCAGATGGGAGCTGGTACCTTGTCCAGTATCAGCACCCACTCAGGAATTCCTGGTGGGTGACCTGCCATAATGCTCCATCTGCTGCTAAGGACAGTTATCATGAACCCACATGGAAATACCACAAATGATTGTGTGATCACTGTGTTTTTCTGTAAACTCTTGTGAGTGGGATACATTAGAAATGACTCGCAGTTGTGAAAAAGGGACATTGCTTGACAGTTGAGGGCTAAATTATTGTTCTTTGGAATCTGCATATTGCTTKTAATTCCAGGTACTTATTAGGAACACAGATAGCAGGGAGTGGTGATTTAGGAGCCTTGGACTTATATCAGGACAGCAACAGCCTATTCAGTTTGCCAGTGACAAGGAGAACTGGTAACGGTGCCTTCTATTGTGTTGTTACTACTTTTACAGGTTTTTCAGTTTAATGGGAAATACTCTCTTCCTAGAAGGGACAATGGGGTAGTCTTATAACAGTTTATGTAATTTAACCGTGACTAATACCTTGGTCTTATTTACATACTTTTTCAACTTCAGAGGGAAGCTGAAAGACAGGCACTTTGATCACAGTTGCTAAGCTGTGGTTGCCGTCTGCTGATGTGTCTTCAAGCTGTTAAAAATGATCAGGATTTTTCCACTTCAATACCAGTTTAGCACAAAAAATTGTTTTGTTTCATTCTTTTTTTGACTGTAATTGAGTTAGTTTTACTAGATGTGTCTACTCTCTGCAGACCAATTCAATTTCTCAGTTGCAAATCTAAGTATAACAATATAGAAACAGAAGTGTATCAGTGCTACCTGAGATGAAGACCCTCCATACCTGCGCAGCCTGTCTCTAACCATGTACAAAGCTGCGAGAATAAAAATAGGACATGTATATCTGATTTTTCCCTTGAGAATTTCTTGTCTTCCTGCTATTTTTTGCTCAGAATAAGCCATGAATATGATGGCGTTTTTCCATTTAGTATCATGCAAATACCTAACTATTCCTCCTTTAAATATATGCCAACTTTTTGGACTCACAGCATCCTTCAGGAATGAATCCCTCTAACACCCAACTTGTGATGTCAGCTGTAAACATCATGAAAGCAATGTTGTTTTCCCCATTTTATTCTGTATTTCTATGTATGGCAAGCTTTTCGAAAGTGAATACGTTTTCTACAGTGTAAACACAAGAAGACTAGTGTGCTCTAGGGAAATGTTGAGAAAATCAGGGAGACTGAAGTGAGGAGGGTATGAGATCTATTTCCACCTTTCATAAGTCATTAACATTCATTGGTGAAATGAAACTATAAATGAGGTGCAAAGGTGAAATTTTCATGATGTCTCTTTCTCTCTTGTTGTCCAAAGAGCCGCAAGAGGGGGACTGTTTCACAAGAGAAGAAAATTCAAGAGCTAAGGGTAAGCACGGCAGAGGCAGGGATGCTGATCTCCTTGACAGGCAGCACCTGAAGAAGGAGAGCAGTAGCCAGAGGCAAACAAAAACCCATTGATGGCCAGACAAATTCACAGTGATGAGGCAGGTCTCAAGTCTAGCCAGATACATGGTCAGGGCCAGCAAGATAAATGGTCAGGGCACAAGCATACCTACCGAGCAGCTTAGGCAGGGATCAACGTAGCTCTCAAGCCAAGGAGTGAAGGCTGTGTGGGCTGAAATACCGCATGAGGCTTTCCACAGCCCTTTTCATGCAGCTTCTACCCAGCAGTCCCAAGTTACAAGCCTGTACCACGGCAGAGCTGGATTTTCACACAGGCAGCCAAACCATTGGGTAGCAAGGAATTGCATAATCTATCAGTGCACTCAGGTTCCTGACTGTCATTTTCCAACTGGTTGTGCATCTTTCCTTTCCTCCTAGGTCCTTAACATGAGAGACACCTAACCTTCTGTGCCAGTGTGATTTATTGTTTTTACTGAGAAGCAAGAATGATCTTTTTTGTCCGGCAGGGAGAGTGGCAGCTCCAGTTGTCCTGGCTGGCTGGAAAATCCACACAGGCTGAGGGCTGACTCACAGAAAAAGGAATTGCTAGAATTATGCCTCTGGTTTTACTGCAATGGGAGTTCTAATTTTCAAGTACCTAACCAGCTAGTTATTTTCAAGAAACCTGTAGAAATTTGATATATTGGATTTGGCCATGGTTGAAATAAGTTGAGATAGAGAGCTAGCTGAATACTTGTCTGCTTAAGGAATAAGGACATCTGCCTCATAAGTGTACCTTAGGTGTCTCCTTTCGTGGGTTGAAGTTTGCTGAAAAGATTAAGAAATTGCAATAGAGAAAAAAGGGTGGCTGAACTTCTACCTCTCGACACAAGCTTCTCTCAGTGCGGAAACTCCTTGGGATTTATGCACTTTAGAGAATTTGCTTTTTTAAAAGAGGAGTAATTGCTTGGTCCTGTGAGGAATAAAGTGGTGCTGACCATCAGTTAGTTATGCAGTCTATAAAAATGCCAGGTTTTGTGAGCACTTTGACAGCTTCACACCAAATCCCAGCATATTAGCAGCTATTAGGCTCATGTGGCTTACTCAGTATACCTGCTAGCTCAAATCATCACCCTGGCTTTTCAAGACTGCCTCAGGTGAGCATTTTTCTTTCTATATATCTGAACCTGTTTATCCAGATCTGAGAGACAAAAGAAGTCAGCTAAATTTCTGAATTACTTTGGTGGCCTCCAGGACAGTAGAAGACCCTAAGTGCTGACTCACAAACACACAAGTGCTACAGTGATCAAAACATTTGGCTTGTGCAGGTCTTCATCCCCCATCACTCCTGGAAGTTACTGGGAGAAGCCTGTGAAACATCTCTTGAGCTGCTGAGCATTACACTGCAGTCAGTGCTTGTTTGGGACTACAATACCATTCCCCGTGCCTCTTTCAGCCTCTCCAAGCTCCTGTCTCTGGGTGCCCTTGCTTGTGCTCCCTTTCCCACTTAATAATAAATCTTTCTATTGCTGGAAAGTCTGGGCAGATTTTTCTCCAGCTGAGGCTCTCAACCTGCTTATTAAAAAACTCTTCTCTTCCTGCTTTCTTCTTTATGGCCATGAGTAGGCGTTTTCTAGTACGACATCAAGCCTAAAACAAATAGCAATTCCATGCTTTTCCATTTTGCCATGAGTAAAAGTAGGTGTAGGTTTTATTTGTTTTAGTAGAGTACATTTGCACACACTGCAAATACACAAAGTGAAAAAAAAAAAGGAGAAAGTCTTCCCATTAAGTTGCAGCCCTCTCTTTTTACAGGTGGCTAAAAATGACCAAGCTATATTAGGAATAACCTGAATAATGCACAAGTCTAATTTTATAATTCTATTAATTCTCTGACTCAATAAAAATGACATTATTTCCTCAGCTTTGAGAGGTTTTCCATAACTACATGCTCTGCCTCTTTTATAACTATTAATAACTTGAAGAACATCATTGTAATGAGGATGTAACAGTGTCTTTTCATTGGAAATGTTCATTTAAGCAATCTCCTAATCAGTATATTAAAATTACTAGTCTGGAATCTTGGTGGGAGTTGGAACTGAAATCCTATACATGACTTCAAAAATAGTTGTGAGGATGACCACCACAGCCTTTCACTTTTCTCATGAAACTCAGTGCATATGTAGGGAAAAGATGGTAGGAAAAAATGTTTAAGTATTCTGGCTGCCCCCATAGTAAACAAGTCCTCTTGACGCAAATTGTTGGGGAATTGAAGGTGGTTTGCTTTCAGTGCCTCATGCAGTCTGCCTACTTCAGATAATTTCTCAACAACTTTCATTTTCCTTGTTTCACAAATATTTTTTGTGGTGTGGCAGGCAAAAACTCTTTTATCTTTGCTAGTGCTTCACAAGACACTTAGGGATGCAGGCACACCATGCTTCAGGCATGCCCATTTCCAGCAGTAGATGAGGGTTGGCCCCAGTTTTGATACTATCTATAGGTGACATATAGCATTGATCACAGGGGATTGAGATTTCAGAGAATGTGACTGTCCACCCACAGCCTGGAACAGCTGTGCAGGAAGAAAATTCTGAATATTTTCTGCTCCTCTTTGCATATGCAACATTTCATGCTCAAGATCATATTTGTGTGTTAGCATGATTTATATTATTGACATCAATTCCATGGCAATATTTTTCCATTTTTCGATTTGATTCTGTGCATTCTTCTTTGTATGTACTTCACAGATAATGGCAAGAAGTGGGGAAAAAGTAGTAAAACCAGAGAAACTGCTATGACCCAAGCTAAATGAAAATTGTATTAAGATTTTCTTGAAATTCTAGATGAAATTAGGGTAAAGCAATAAATGTTGCCTGTCACAGAAGATGAATTGGAGTTGACTGCTCACTGTTTTTCCTAGCTCAGAATCCAGGGTAATGATATGAAAGTATTTGCTAGCAGCTTTAATACAAATGAAGCCAATGGTTCCCTGTTTAATTTGCAGTTAGGTGTGGAAACGCATTCTGTAGGATGTAAAGGATGCTGGAAATTTATGTGGTTTAGAGAAGGATATTGGGCAAGTCAAGGAAGACAACTCTTTATAGGGTTATTAAATAGTCATCAGCTGTATTTTCTGATTTGTCTGGCCTATAAACTGTTGGAAACTGGGGAAGTACTGAAGAGTAGTACCCTATAGGGCTTGATCTATTTTTCTGTTCTTACACAGTCACCTGCTTTTAGCTACTGCGCAGAACAGGACGCAGAGATAGTGGAATTGTCAGTGTGGTCTTGCACAGCCTTTCTGAACAAAGGTGCATGAGAGATGCAGAATAGCAGAAAAGACAAGAATTATTTGAGATGCCTGTAACCAATGTGGTCAAAAGGCACACTTAGCTTGACAATGAAGAAAATGAAGGGAGTGAAAAACAAACTGAAAATATGTCAGAAAAATATGTGGGAAGTCAAGTGGCACAAAGTATGATGATGTTTGAATAGACCTTGAATAACCAAGCACCAAGAGGGCTTGATAAGGCGAAGCAGCAGAGAATATTCAGGAACTGGAAGCTGTTGCAGCTGCTCCCACACCAAAGTGGGTACAAAGAGACAGCAGGGATACCAAGAAGATTTGTTCAGGAGTGACTCACATGGGGTTCTCATGGATTAATGATGGAAAGCAGACAATACAGGATTTCATCTTGCCTAGATGAGGGGGACAAGGAAAGCCCACCGTAGAGCATTCTTGGCTAATTTTGATTCTAGCACTCAAGACTGGGACTTGAATCACATCTCTACTTGTCAGGGAACAAACAGGACTTTGAGTCTATATGTATAGGGTTCTGTCCCTTCAAAACAGGCATTTAGTGATGCT
This sequence comes from Amblyornis subalaris, assembly GCA_018881555.1. Taxonomy (NCBI): domain Eukaryota; kingdom Metazoa; phylum Chordata; class Aves; order Passeriformes; family Ptilonorhynchidae; genus Amblyornis; species Amblyornis subalaris. Next base: position 479,040 of record JACAXG010000229.1, read on the forward strand.
TTAGAGAGGCATGTGTATCCAACCTGTCCTCAAAAATCTAGAAAGATGGCTGTTGCCTTTAGACCTTTGTCATGTCTCCTGGGCCCCTATGGGTGACTTAAAGGTACACAAAGTGTCTGAAGATTGGCATTCTATGGTATAGTATTGACACTATGCAGCATACACTGTGCTATATATTTAGGTAACAGTGTCTCAGCAGGTAGCATACTGAAGCACGACTCTTTGGTAGAACTGTGTACCTACTACCCAATGTTCTAATATGTACCTAGGTCTCCCAGTTTTGGAACTTCACTGAGATGCTCGCTTGCTGTGCCAGAGAGAACTCTGTGGCTCAATACGGTTGCGGAAGTGCAATAGTAGCATAAGGGCAGCAACAGCCAGAAACAACAGTGTTAAACCCTCCAGAAGCATGCAGAAGACTCAAGCCCTGCAGGTGACCCATGTAGTGAGAGATACTGCGAATGTACCATGGTAAAATGTCTTCCAAGTCTTGAATGCAGATCCACCACTTTGACTCATGGATGCATGACAGCAGTTGGATCTGAGTCTCTGTAAATGTGAGCAGAGTGAGGTAGAAAGATATGTGGAAGTGCCAGCATCAGAGAACAGTTTGGCAGGATACAGGAAGCTGCACAGGAAAATGTGTTTCTAAGCCTGGACAGAAATGATGGGAGTGGAGATCCCCATGTGGAAGACAGCCGCAAACAGCACTTCAGATTGTTGCCTGGTGACGTGGTGTGGAAAGAGTCAACCAGCTGGCCCATGAAGCTCTGATATGGGACATTTTGCCTGGGAAACAAGTCAGAAGTACAAAATTAGGTGCCATTGTGTCACCTACAGCCCCACGGTGTCTCTGAGGGGAGGATTGTTTAACTCTGCTTCCCATGCCTGACACTGAAACAGGGGTGAGGGGAAATGGTTTCCAACGAATAGCCTGTTATCCTGATAAGTGATATTGAGGGTCACGGCTTGGGACAAAGACATTATTCAGGGATCGTTTTTCCTCTAACTTGTATTTTGATCTGGCAGTTTCATTACTCTTTTCACTACACAGATTACCTTGACATCTTCCTGAAGTGAACCCAGACATGCTTAGCAGATTCTGAGGATATTTCAGGGCTGCTTTGAAGAGTAATTTAGACCAATTTTTGTCTAGCTCTTCTGAAGTCATGAAACAGAACCCTGTCTCTGGTTATTAAAAGAATTATACTGGCAGCTACTAATACTTCGTTAAAATCTCTGATGTACAAAAAGAAGTTTTATTTAAAATGCTCTTGGCAAGGTTGGGAGGGTTGATTAAATCCCAAACAAAGATTAAAGTCACATATGTTCAATTATTTTTTTAAAATAACAAATGGTTTTGGATCATTTAAATAACAGATGGGCTTTTCAAATAGATGGGCTATTTAAATAAATTAGTTTTAAAAGTTCAGATAATTATTTACTTTGGTTATTTATTGAATGTGTAAACTCTTAGAATTAGGGTTCTGTTGCAAGTATAGGTTTATTATTTTGGAAGAGAGATCCAAGTTGATGGGGAGAGTGATTTCTTTTGTTCTTCTTCTGATTTCCCTATCAAGCTCCTAGCCAAAGATGTTAGTTAAGTTAAGGCACAGGGCGAGGAATAGCAAGAACTTCAAAGAAAGCCCTGAATTCCTTGGGCAGACTGCCTTCGCATCCTACAGGTGTTCAAAAGCATATGTGTAGAAAAACCTGCTGGGAACAGCATGATACACTTGACAGATACTGAACTTTAGCAGCCAATAATAGGAGTTGGACGTTCAAGGGACTTGGGTCTTTAAACACACCTCATGAAAACAGTAAAGGCATATCTTTTTACAATTACCTTTTTTCTTCTCTGTGTCTGGAAGACAAGATGCCCCTTGGAAGGGTTTTTAGGAAAAGAATCAGCCCCCGGTTTATTTATGTCCTTTCCACAGCCAAAGAAACTGGTGAGAAAGGAGAGGTGGGATGAGACTAGAGTGCCTTACCATAAGCAGGTAGAGAGTGCTCTTGTACCTCCAGTACTGCATGGGAGAGCTCTAGGTCTGTCTGCTCTCCCAGTGCTCATCCGTCTTCTACCTTCTTGGCTACTCAGCCGCAGATCTGTGCCCATTGCCCTCGTGATACCTTCCTGAACAAATGGTCTGTAAGCTTTGCCTGGCAATACGGTCTGCTTTCTCCTCCTTGGCAGATGGGGAACCTGAAAGAGTTAGGGATTACATCATCACCCCTGTCTTCCCCTCACTGCCATCCAAAGAGGTGACTCACAGTTGCAAAATAAGAGCAGCTTGTTCTGGCTGCTTCAAAGGAGAGAGCTGGTAATAATTAATGCCTGTCTTTTCCCAATAGAAAATCTTAGAACATTCTGGAGAGGAGACCGGGCACCAAGCTGTTTCCCTCTGTGTAGATGCAGGGGCATGTCACAGGCTGCCCAGGAGCTGAGTCAGCACAAAGTTCAGGTGACACAAGTGCCAGACCAGCAGAGCAAGGGGACAGTCATCCCACGTAACTGTGCAGAATGGGCATGGTGGGAGCTGAGGGCTCTCAGGGGCTGTGGGGCTGGGTCCTGAAGAGGAACACCACCATCAGCAGCCATGGGCAGGCAGAAGGAGTCCTGGGGGATGAGGCAACATCAAGCAGGCCCAGTGGTGACCTTCAGACCCTGATGCAGACACTAACATATGTTTAATGACAGGATTCAAATGTCAGTGTAGAGGTTTTAACCGTCAGTCACAGAATCAACAGAGTTTACTAGGTTGGAAAACACCTTTGAGATCATGAAATCCAACCAATGTAGATGTCAATATTACTTGTGTGAAGCTGGTTGTCTTCTGAGTAGTATGTTGTGCCTACTGTTGTACTGTCTAGAAGCTGGGTGAAGCTGAGTTTCCCTTGTGGTTACACACATCCAGGTGACAAGGCTTTACAAAGTCTTGATGAGCTTGACATTTCTGAGACAGCGTAAGTGTAAACATAGTAAGCCCATGTAGTGCAGAAACTGAGGGTTTAGAAGGCAGCAGATTGTGTGTTTCTTTCCTGCTGCGAGAGGGAATAGAGCAGATCTTTCACTTTGAGTTAACAGAACCACGGAATGGGTCAGGTTGGTAGGGCCACAGAGGGACATCTGGTCCAACCTCTCTGTGTAAGCATGGTTGTCCTAGAGCACTTGTCACAGGATTTCATGCAGACGGTTCTGGAGTATCTCCAGTGAGGAAGACTCCAGAACCTCTCTGGGCAACAAGTGCATGTTCACCTGCACAGTAAAGAAGTTTTTCCTTATTCCTTCTTCCTCATATTTGGGTGGAACTTCCTGTACCTCAGTTTCTACTCCTTGTCCTCTTGGCCTAACCCTCTCCCAAATCTCACTGAAGCAGTTGGAGAAGCTCCCATCGATTGCAGTGGGTGTTATTTTCTTTCTCAATTATATTCCTGTAAAGCATCAGACCTGTAGCTTTCTGCTCATTCTGTCTTCCAGCGGGAGAATGTAAGTGGTCTGGCAAGGTCAGATGAGGTTGGGATAGTCTGAGCTGCAGTCCATGCCTTGAGCACAACTGTGGGAAATTACTTCCTCTTCCACTTCACTTGTTTCCCTTTTTCGTCTGAGGAAGCTGTTGCTGTAGAGTTGTAGCCCTCATACTTTTCATTGTAGAACATGAAGGGTTCCAATATAAAACAGGAAAGGAAATCTGCAATAAGATGTTGCCATCAACATGTCAAAGGCCTGTCAAAGTAATCAGTCGTATTTGAATGGATAGAAGTGAATCCTAAAGTAAGGAAATCTAACAGTTAAAAGTGAAATGTGAACAGATCAGTTCCATGTCTTCTGTCTTTCTTCTATTCAGTGACTTCCCCAGAATGCCTTCAAGACTGGTGACTCGCAAGAGCTACCAACAAATTTAAGAATTAAATTGTGCATGGTGTGGAAGGAATGTTTCCCCTTAAATTTCAGTGTCCTAACAGCAGGACATCTTACCTGCTGAGGTCCGATGTTCACGACTTCATAGCCAGGCAGCCAGCACAGGTTTTCTCTCTGTTGACACTGTGATTTCCTCTTGGCCAGACAGTGGTTACACTGTATGACAGATTCACTGCCAGAAGCTCCAGGCTGTAACGTGCAGTATAGCCCAGGGAGATGTGAAAGTTTTCAGTCTCCAGGGATGTCAGCTCGCCTCATGCCACTACTTGCCATAGAGCATAAATTTGCTACTTAGAAGGAAGGAAGAGAGACAGCCATAGTATAGCATGGATATCTGCTAAGGGAACAAAAAAAACCCGAATCCAAACAGCAAGCAGAGTGTTGTCCTTCCAAAATTATTTGCATTATGTGTCTGAGAGCTGGAAATAACCACCTGTAGATAGAGTGTGATGTGAGGCAGAGGCCTCAAGCTGAGGGAGAACTGAGAGTTTGGGGAGAAAATACTTTGTGTTTGGGGGTTCTCTTCCTTTTGTTAATAGCCGTAGGAAAATATATACCTCATGGCAGATGTTTGAAATACCTATGGGATTGATTCTGTGGTTGGAATGAAGATATGAGATTCCTGAAGAAAACAGTGTTTTCCAAAGAAGTCGGAGCAATACTTTGTTCAACAAGAGTGGATTTGATATACCACTCAACAGCTGGAAATTTTGCTGGAGTGTTCATGAGATATTCTCCATTGGACACAAAATACGTATATTTTTATATCATGCCACTGTTGGTGCAATGGTAGTTCAACAGTGACAAGTCTGAAAAGATTTCGGGCTTTGAATGAAGATGAAAGACTTTCCCCTGCTTTTTTGAATGTCAAGTCAAAATTGCAGAGATTTCCATAAAGAGAGGAAGAAGTGCTTCTTCTGGGTGGGCATACTCCACTCTGTAAGTGGGATTACTTTTCAAGTAATGTGTTCAGGGTTTAGCCTTGATGCTGTGGTCTGTTGGTCATATTCACATGGCTTTTGCCAAAGCCCCTGACTCTGATAGCAGGCATACATTCCAGCATTTCAGCAAGGAAAATGAAGGGTATGCTGAGAGAGTGGTGATGGAGAGTGGAGATCAAGATTTTCATATTGTTGCTGTACTCTTCTATGAAAGAGCTTACCTCTCCAGCCAAGAAATTGGATCTCCTACCATGATCCCAGCCTATTTCCCATGCTAGGATATCACATGAATAAACTGCATTATTGTTGTATGTGCCTTTACCACATACCACATACAGAATTACTTTACGGAAGACACCTATCTTTTTTGGGAATGTGATCTGAAATGTAACAGGTTATATCAGACTTTCACCTGTAATTAATCTCAGCAGGTTTTCCTGAGTAAACAAATGGATTTCCTACCAATATATTCTCCCATAGGACTAACTCTCGTGTTTATGGCTTCTCAGAGCAGGATTTCCCACTCTTTTTCTGTCTCATTGATTACCTTGTTCTCTGGTATTTTTGAGACAACCGTCAGCACAGCTTATTTCTAAAAAGACCACTGCAAACTGGCAGTTTTTCCTGGTGTTATAAATGATAGGGATTTTAATAAATCTGTTTCTGCAGTACTACTATTTTTTTGTTATTATTGCCCTCTGATGGATTTATTATTGCCTAGGGGGATGCTTGGGTAGGCCACTGGTCTGAGAACAACCAGTACTGAATATTGATGTCAACCAAACTAGGTGCCCAAACTCCCAGATGAGCAGCCTGTCCAAGGAGCCTGTCACTTGCATTCGGATGTTATCACTGGGAACTTTTTGGGTCCTACACCTTTAAAAGAAGTCATTCCAAGCTTAGATATTGAATTGTGTTTTTTTTCCCCTGCTTCCAGATCAAATAAAGCCTGTGGAAAGTGCTTTGCCATCACAGCAAGAAAAACAATGTGCTTTCATGATTTCTTAAAATATCTCAGGAAATACCAGCTCCCAGCTGCCCTGAAGGTATCTGAATGAATGAGAAATCTGAAGCATATGTCCCATCAATGCTCTAGATCCTGCTAATTCCTATCTCCTCCTGAAATAAGTTCCGTCTTTTAAATACAGAACTGGAATTTTCACGTTTCATCCTGCAAGCAAGAACCAATGTTTTTGTGTCCTTTGTCCAGGTAAAAGCTAATTCTTCTTGTACTAATTATGATTAAACATTAAAAATTGTACCTTGTAGGCTTATTCCCCATTTTTTACAATTACAGGATAAAACACACTGGAAGCAGAATCAAAATAGAACAGGAAATGTCTTTACTTTGGCTGTGAAGATTGTTTAACACTTCAGAAGCCAAGCCTGCTGTATGACTGAGAATAATCCCTATGCCCTGAATAGAACTCCATGCCTCTAAATCTAAACACAATTTACAAAAGATGGGACTCCTTTATCACTGTATCACGGTTGTGAAATAGTAACACAGAGAAAGTGACTCCTGTGAAGTCACCAGCAGTACAGAACTGCTCTGCAGTCTCCTGGAGCTCAGGCTAATGCCCTGTACAGTCAGATAGAACCATGGGAACAATGCTTAGTCTTGTGGTAACCAAAGGATCCTTGTTCCTGACTCAAGAAGATGTTTCCTGTGAGGCAGGAATGTTATCAGCTATTGCCTCCTTCAGTGGTAAGAAGACATGATTAGGTCTTAATAAAGCAATATTGAATCCTCCGATCTCTGTGGCTGCATGTGAAAAAGTCTGGAATAGCAGGGCTGGGTTTGATCTATACCTGGCTATACTGTTGCATCAAAAGCCAGTCATGGAAAGGATGTGAGCATGTTGGAGATATTTTGACTTCTCTGCTCTGCTGCATATGACAGAGGTAAAAGCTAAGGATCAGCTGTTCTGTGGGGAAAAATCAGTGATCTACATGAGAGCTTTTATCAATTTATGGTGCCTGGGAACTAAAACTAAAATTTATTTTAGAGACACAAAATTCACCCTAAATTTCCAGTGTAACAAGTCAGAGAGATATCTGTGTTAAAAGGTTGCTATAAAACCTAGAAAGTTTCCTGATGCTGTGATTGACTCATTGTAGTTCAGATGGCGGTGGAAGAATCAGCTCGATTTTGGAATAGCTTGAGAGGATTCTGAATTTGGATTTGTGAATCAAATGAGGATTTTGTGAGCATTTTTAAAACAAACAAACTTTTTGTTTGTTTTAACATGTTTTCAGTTATAAGGAAATCTCAATTTTGGTTTTGCCTTCTCTCTGTCCTCTCTTCCGCCCCAGAAGTTACCAGGGAGTTGATCTGAACTTTGTTCTGTCAACAATGAGAATGTCTGTCAATTCGCTAAATGTTCATAAGCATTTTATTAAGACTTTCCAAGCCTCCTCCTATTAACTTAGATTATTTCCGGTCACAATTATGCTCTGTATCTGGGCTTTGTCTATTATACAATCCAAGGAAAGACAGAGACGTCAGTTTTTTAAATGTACCTTAAAGTATCTTTTGCATTGAAAAGTATCAAAGACATCGGTAAAACCTGCTATGGGTCTGTAACTGGCAATTTGCCTTGTGAATTGCTAAAGAAAAAATAATGCTGTATCTTGTTCTATCATACTCTGTTTTGAATCTCAAAAGCATTCTAGTCTTTGACGTTTGTGTACAGACTGATGGTAGTGTGAGTATGGACCTAGAGTTATTCAAAATCAGCAGGCAGTTACTTTCCAAGCTTGTTTATATCTGTGGTGAATGCTCCATTATGAGTTCAGAAACAAACTAATACCTCTTGCTTTACTGTTACATTCTTCTCTGAGATTTCCAGGAGCAGACTGTTCCTACACTATCAGTTAAACAAAAATTTCACTCTCTATGCTAGTAAACATTTCAGTGCAAATGTTTTCATCTTCTGAGAACTTATTATCAAGCCGTTATTTATTTTATATTTCAGAGAAAAAAGAAATGGCATTTTGTTTCTGGCTTTTTAAGATAAATGTAGAGTTTTTTCTTTTGAAACCCATAAATGCTTTACAAAATGTTTCTTTTTTTTAACTTTCCAACAACATATACACCGCCTTTTCTCAATAGCCCTCTTTTTGGAGAAGAATGATTTAGGTAGGCATTTATTCACTATATTCAATGGAAATGAAATTCTTTTCTCCCTCAGTTGGCTGTGTGTTTAGCTGTTGCCTTCCCAGTGCAAAAGGGACTTTACTGAAGAAGATGCTTTGGGATTACTTGGGCTGGAATGTAACACATGGTGTCTATATTTGGCACAACAATGCTAGGCAACTGAAGACATCTTTCCAGTCTGCTATCATTACTTCAACCTACTCCCTACCTCAGAAACAGGCTGATTAAACCCTTTTTGGTTAAAGCTTCAAACCATGACTTGATTTAAGAGAGAAAAAATAGATGAAAAGGTAGATGAAGAGAATATAAATAGCTGATGTTTTCCATTTGGATGGGTTGTATTTTATAACATATAGCTGCCTCAACTGTGTTGTGCTATGTTCATTATATTTGGTATATTATACTTGATGATCAATGCTCTTTGTTGTTTTTGCTGGACTGCTGGTTTAGCTCTCCTTCCTGTAGCTGACAAGCAAAACTCTAAATATATGGGAAGCTGACATCACATGTTCTTCTTTTTATATCTGTGTCCCTATGTATTTATATAATTGCTGGAAGTAATTAGCAGGAAGAATTGCCTAAAGGAGAAGATTTTTTTACAGAGAACACATAAACTCTTGTGGCATACTTTGTGGGGAGAGATCTCTGCCGTGTAAAACATCAAGTTGAAGCTCTAAGAGATATTTGGATGGGTGCTCCTCAGCACCCAGATGTTTACACTGTGTTTTTTCTGTTGATGGCTTAGATCTTGATGAATTACTTCTTACCAGGGAGAAGTTCTGATGATGCCTCAGTCAGGAGAACAGATGATAAGGTGCTTACTCCTCTTTACATGGACAATTTAGTAAACTCCTGCAACTATCACTCAGAAGTTATTGCATTACATTCAATGAGCTGACAAATGTCACCTGGCTGAGAACAGGGTCTCATGCTTACAGATATTCTTTGAGATTTATAGGCAAAAAACACTGCAAAAGAATTAGCTATTTATAGAAGATGAGAACAGTTTAGAATAATTGATGTTCTGCTGGGAGGGATTTTTGAATATCTGCGTTTCATACAGGTTTATATAATGCCATGTTTCTCCTTATAATCACTTGGAAAAGAATATAATTTCAAGAAATTAATGTTTCAAGAGGGCTTTACTTTGGATAAACCCAACTCAAAAAAATATATGCAAAATAATATGCTACATGAAGTGTTCTTTTACCCTGTCTTCTATCAGCACCAGAACAAATTCTTACGCTTTTTAACACTATGTGTTCTGAAAATCCTTCTTAAAGAATCTCATTATTTGTTCCATAATGGTGAAACACCTGTAAGAATAAAGAAGATCAGTCATGGAAATTCTAATGGTATTTCGTGCTGCTGTAGTTACACTGAAGGTAGTCAATCAACATTTTTAAAGGTAGGTAAGGAAGTTTTCCACAGAAGGAAGCCTATCGGATATTTCTGCTGCTTCACACCATGTTAGTCATTTACTATATATGCCTTTATGTCAAACCCCTCCGCTGAAACACAGACTAGTGATGGGAAAATGGAGAAAATCCAGTCGGTTCAAACGCTGCTTTGATTCTCTGATGCCAGTAGCTGCTGCACGTGTCATTCTAAGGTGAGCCCGTGAAGAGCTGCAGGACTTTTCACGAGCGGCTGCTGGTCATGCTGTGCACCACCAGAAGCAGAGGCCTGCACCTGTCATGCTGATTGACATGGACACTGACCTTGGCATTTCTATCTGCCCTGTCTTTACAGAGTTGTGGTTTATAAACATTATTCACAAGGTATTTTGTGTACATAAAGCTCATTTATGTAAGATAATAGCCTTAATGGAAGAAGAGAGAAAAAGACAAATATTTACACCTTCTTCAGCTACTTCTTTCCCTAAGACAAACATGTGACTTTGTTTTTACAGCTAATCTTCTATAAAATCCCTTTCCTGTACTTTTAATTCATTCCTTGCACCCACTACCCAATGGAGGCAGATCATTCTTCTTACTAACTCCAAAACCCATTATTTCTGGCTTTTCTCCAGGTTTCTGAAAGCATAAGGACTGCCCTCATCAGTGTTAAAGTCCTGTGGTTTGAGGGGTGAGCTGGGGATTGCTTCGTATCTGCAGTGAGCTCAACCAATGAGCCACCTTTTCTTGCAGGAAATGAGAGAGGGAATATCCACATCCTTCTGAATTATCCCTGCAAGACTAGTGTAGAGAATGTGGCTCTTATCTTGTAGCTTCCTGTTATTTACACAATTGTTAGAAACACTTAATTCCTTTCTGGAATTTAGTGAATTGCCAGCAGAGCTAAGACTTGTGTGGTTAAATTGATGAGGGGAAACCTGTTTTTCTGACTGCCTTTCTGTTTTTCTGCCTCCTAGCAAACAATAGTCAATACAAGTAGCTGCAGGAAGCAAGGTGATCTTTTATCTCCACAGAGGAAGGTCACAAGGTGCTTCAGCTCCAGCTGTGTAAAACGACGAGGAAATGGAAACAGAATTGCTGGATGGGACAAATCCAGCTAAGTGTTTCACATTTCCAAACCATTTTACTTTTTGATAAATAAAATGGGAATTAAAAAATTCAGATTGAGTCGCCCATGGCATCTATTAAAAAAGATTTCTTTAGGAATAAAGAAGTACTTTTCAAGATTAAATACAAGCTGCAGTTTAAGAAAATGCTTTGGAAAAATCTGTTTTAAAATAGAAAGAACAATGTGAATCCAACTCAAATTTGTAAAATGTTTTTGTGTTGCAGAAGATTTGACCATAAATTCCACACAGACTTGTACTAAATTTTATACTTGCAGACCTGTCATCTTATATTTGTTCCTTGGTCTTGGCAACTGAATTCACAACATGCTTTTGTTAGCAGTCTTCTACATCTTGCAAATAAGATTTAATGCAATTTTCTTAAGCTAGAAAATGATGTGATGTATTTAGGAAAAGCTGATGGATCAATTTTTTTCAGCCTAAAATGCCATTGCTTACATCTGAATTCAAGTTAAGCTAAGCTCTGGATTTTGACAGTTTAACATGTATTTTCCTCTCTTGCTTTGACTCCACAGGAGCATACTAATATGCAGGTGTGAAGGCTGAAACTGCGTGTTAGTGGGTCTAAAGCTGGGGCAGAGCATTAAAGTAGGCATGCAGAATCCTCTGAGAGATGGCTGTAACTATAGCTTTGGCGGGGGTGCTACACATAAAGACTGTGCTCTGGTGATAGCTGATAAATATTAGAAACACCAAAAGCATGCCTATGGCATGAAGAAAGCTTTATAACAGGATTGGGGTTGCCTTAGTGCCTGTTCTTTGATTTAGGCTTGGGCCTGATAAGAAGCAGGTGAGAAGCATTTGGGCAAAGCCCAAGGATTTTTGCCTGAAGTGTGTGCTTTTAGTCTGTAATTTTCTGTGTGGTGGCTGTTGAGTGACTTGGGACACACAGGTTGTGACTGCAACTGGCCAGATACTGGTGTAAACAGACTCAGACTGAGCAGAAGAGAACCTGGCTACATGTTTGGCAGTGGAGGCTGGCCAGCTTGTGTCTGAGCTTGTTGGATGGGCAGTGAGCACCTGTGTAGGCAGGAGATCAGCATTGATGGAAACTGCCTGGGTGGAAATTGGCAGTAAAACAGAGCAGAATGCTGGGACATCATCTTTACTGCAGATTAATTTTTGTGGCCTGGGATATATCTAAGGCTATGGAAGAGTAATAGAAAATGCCTGATGCTTGGATTTGGTGATGTTTTCTCCTTTGCCTGGAGTCTGGCCGAGGGGCTGGGTGCTGTGCAGTTTAAGGGCAGTGACGTTACTGAAGCACAAGAAGTAGGAGGATGCAGAGCTGACTTTGAAATCTAGGTGTGACCTATCACCTTTCCTCAAGGAAGTCATATTTCTACATCCTAGCCCCACTTCCAGAGTGGGAGAAATTAAATCATTAGTCTGATGAAATCATAGAACCGAAGTCAAAGCCACAGGTCACAGCAAATCAAGGATGTAAGGGCAGTTGGGATCAGTTGGCATGTGCTATTCCTAACTTTCCTCTTACTGCTAAGACAACAAGAGACAGTCCTCCTTTCCTCTCCTGCTCATCATCTTGCCTACTCCAGCAGCACTGAAAAAATATGTGTGTTAGTACTGACAGAGACAGGGCAATATGAGGGAGAAACAGCTCACTGGATTCATCAGGTAAACTTTTCACTACCAGGTCATGGCAGACAAGACAGTGATGATCTTGCTCTCAATTCTTTTCCCTCTTTTCAAAGCCTTTGCAACGCAGCACTGAGTTGTGTAGCTGCAGGCATTACTGGGCTTGAAAGCACCAGCTATTAGCAGAGGTTATACTTAAACTCTCTTTCTCACATGCGCTCTCTCTGCCCAGGATCTGCTTGGTGGTGAACTGGAAACAGCAGAAGACTTCATGAATCTGCTGCTGCTCTTTGCAAAGCAGAGAAAGTGGAAGTAGAGAAACACTTCTACCAACTGAATGAGAAAGGAGTGCCTTCCCTGGCTGCAACAGCATTATTGTGGTGTGCATGAGACGTCAGCAAAGGCAGAGCATTCTGACTTTAACCAATTTTCTAGGAATATCAGTGGATTCTGGGAAATGTTATGCTCCTTGCCATATGTAGAAGGAAGCTTTGAACAGCTCTGGATTTGTTCTGAAGCTTAATCCTACACCCTGTTCTCACTGAGCTGGCCCCACTCAAAGCTTTTGCTGGCTTTGTAAATCCTTCTCAGGTGTGGCATTCTCTTGAAGGTCACAGGACTGCTATCTTCTGGGTCCTCATGTTGCTAAAAGCCTGGGCTGCTTGTATGTTTGCAGGCTTTGAGCTGTTGGAAAAATTAGGGTCTCAAGGGGCCTGAAGGAAGCCTTTTTTTCTGACACCTGTCTAACAGTGACACTGTCACAGGAAGCTAACCAGATACAGTCTCTAAACTCTACAGAGTTTCAGATTTTCTTCTACTCCGTGACTGGATGTTGCTGCCACATCCTTAGCTCTTACTTAATGCAGAAATTTGCAATGCAAGTGAGAAACCACAGTGTTGCTTGTGTGTGGGGTCTGGCTGTGTGAAGCACAGGGTTCATAAGATCATAAGAGACTAAATGCCTCAGATGTGATAGAAGAGGTACATCTTTAGATGTATCACAGACAGTAACTTATATGTATTCTTTCTGCCAGGGAGGAATGGGATCTGTTCAGGAAGAAAGGAGGAGTACAGGTGAGGCTAAATCCAAGCAAAATCATGTCTATGGCTAACAGAATCACAAGAATGTTATCCTTCTTTTTTTTTTTTCCCCCGATGTGAAAACGTATTCAGTGAGAGTACTTATTCCCTTACCGTGTGATCCATGTAATAGGAAGATTATTTCGGGAAAGCTTCAGTTTTCCCAAAGCTCATAGCACCTCTAATTTGGCACACAGGGGGAAAAAAATTCTCATTGAGAGCTGACTAGCATAGATAGCATTGTCAACGTTACAGCCATACCAGATGTTTCACGGCTTTGCAAAATTGGGCTAGGATTGTCTACAGTGTTCTCTGCAAAGCTGCTTGCTAGTTCAGAAAAGCATAAAATATTTATTGGACCTCAATGAAAGCAAGTATGCAGTGTTTGTGTGATGAGTAGCCAAATCTACAGGGAAGTTTCAATTTACGTATTTTTTACTTCCCTCCGAGAGAGAAGGTAAATGCAACAGCCTGCTAGTAACAGGTGAGGAATCAAGGGAGTAGATGAAAGAGAGGGCAGGGAATGAGGAAGCAAATCTGTCTTTTCTTTCTTGTCAATGTCTTATTCACAATGTCAGTCTTGACTTCTGCTGAAGTTTGGTTCTTGTACTCCATCTCAGCCTAAGAGATGGTCAAAGCTAGAGAATCCACCCGAGGTATATTCAGCAACAAATTCAAACTTGGGGGTTTAGAATCTTGGTTAAATGCTGGGAGATGGTAGAGCATCCCAGCTTCCTTTGCTTTATGTGGCAGTCAGCAGAGCAGAGCATAATGGGCAGAGGGGTCCTTGCTCTGTTCCTAGGAGAGTGTAGCCGAGGACTGCCTCTTTTTGCAGGCTGCAAATGCTTCTATATGCCTGAAACTGAGATTCCTGCCATTTTTCCTTCTGGAACTCTGGACAGTACTCTATTTAGATTACAACTTGTCTCAAGCCCAGCTGAGGCAGCAATTCAAAAAGTAATCCACAAACTGTTGATGACTAAGAACTGCAGTTTCCTTAAGATATATTCTGTTTACTGCCAATTAGTGTGGTCATGTAAATGGACCAGTTCAAAGAAGACATTTCAGTGATAATGTGTGTGTGAAAATGCCAATTTTTCCCAAGAAATCTGCTAGATTTCAAGAAAGAATTTTTGAAGGGCTGCCTGCAAGTTCTGATTGGAATTTTCCATCAAAACAAGAAAAATTGAGTAACTCCTAAGGAGCCTTACTGTCTGAAATTAAATGGTACAAAATCCAGCTGCCTTGAGAAGGCCTTGAAAAGGACACCAAAGTCACACCTTCTCCTTGGTTGGTATATCTGTGCAAACAGGTAACTGTAGTAGAGAGGTCAGGAAAACAGACTCAGGTTTTCAATTCAATCGCTCCAAGAGCTTCTGATACTGTCTGTCCAAAATGTGGTCAATAGACACCTGAAGAATGAATGAAGCAGTAAGTTTGAGAGTGTTGATTTCTGGGTCAGCCACTACAGCTTTTTGTGAGACCTTGATATGAGCAGACAGCTTTGGAGTCACTTTGCTGGGTCACCACAATGAGAAAAGAGAGGAAGGGTGAAGACCCACCTGTTCCTTAGTTTTCCCATTGGCTAGCCAGCCTGCTTCGCAAGGGCAAACTTTGAATGTATCAAAAAATCAATACAGTCTAAAACTCCAGACTCACTATTGATTGTGTCTTTGAAATTCTCCTCTTGACTGGTCTGCTATTTTTGTTCGTAATTGAGGTTGAAGTCACTCTCCTTGGTACCTGTGGACTCTATCACTTCATTCCTAGGCCCTCCCACCCACTTAACTTCTGCTCACTTTGCAACGACTTTTAAAAGGAATTCTTTAACATTCTGCTGGAAATAATAGGAATCCTTTCTCTGCCCCATATCTACGAGGGGCAAACAATGCAGTCCTACAAGTGGTCGTCTCAATTACACAATTTGTTTTTGGTAAGGTACTAGAGCAAAGGGTTATGAATTCTTATAAGTAACATATACCTTTTACAAGGGGAACCTCAAGCTTATAAACACTGTAATACACCTGCATTTTCATCCGGTGAGATTTAAAACTATTTTTCCATTTACAATTTTTTTTAAAATTTACAACTTGTGTTTTTTTATTTAGAACTTTTTTTTGGTAGGACTGTAGTAAAGGACTTGAAAACTTCTGCTCTAGATAGGTCCTGCATTTCTTCTGCCATTTGTATTGTGAATACAAGAAAAACAAATGTTCATTGAAAATTACTCTAAGTTGAACAATGACTGAATAACTGATATCTCCAAAATACTTTTTTTTTTTTTTTTTTTAGGTAATATGTGTAAGATTTAAAATTGTACAGAATTTAGATGGTGTCCTGGGTTAACCAAAAAAAGATATATTCTATCACCACCCACATATTTCCTTGATAAGGTGGGTCATTACAATTAGGTGATTACACACCCAGTCCCTGGGGCTATGCAAATCATGTGAGGTGAGGTGGTACTCCTTATCTCAACTGAGATAACCATTCCAGCCAACAGCAAGCACCACCTATCCTGAGTAGATCATCTCAGCTAATGGCCCATTGCCCCACCCATCCTGAGCAGATTATCTCGGCTAATGGCCCATTGCACCACCCATCCTGAGTAGATTATCTCGGTTAATGTCCCATCACTGAACCAGATAAACACTAACTGATAGAATGCCAGAAACCATTTGTGTCCTGGAGACTCGGCTCATGTGAGCTCATTACCGAACCAGATATGCACCAACCAATACAAGGTCAGGAACACTCCTTCCCATTGTGGAAATCCCCGCCCTTGGTGGAGGTACCAGCCAAGAAACACAACATAAAAGTAGGCTTTGGGAGAGGAGAGATCACTGGTCTACTGGACAGGTCTACTGGACTGGACCACCAGCACTGGTCTACCAGGATTGGACTACCAGATAACTGGAAAGCCAGCGGACTCCAGACCACCGCGACTGGACGCTTCACCACTAGATACTCAGTGGACCAGACCTTCTAAGTGCCTGACTGGACTATACAGCTACCACCCTGGTCAATGGGGTATCAGGTTGTACCGTGACTCTGTCGGTTTGTTTAGGCCAGTTTTTTTGTATTCTTGCATTTATTTTAACATTTTTATTAAAATTGTAATTCTGACCTAAAATCCCTTGAGGTATTTTGTGTGGTGTTAATTTCCCCTGCTGGTTCACATTCAAACCAGCACAGGTAGTCAGCTTGATCTTTCTGGGATTTCATTGTCCATCACAATCTCCGTTAAAGAAGCACTGACTTGGGAAATAAGGCCTGGTTTTCATGGTGTTTATAGTGTTATCTGTATTAAAAGTATGCAACAAACTAAAGTGGGTATGTTGTTCAACTTTGTGGAACAATTTTCTTGTGTGAAACTGTACCTGGTCTACAACAGACTGCAGGGGAGGACAGTTTGTGCTCCCCTTATGCAGAGAGACTCCACAGCTTATGGAAAAACATATTTTAAAGATCAGTCTTCTGCCTTTTAAAAAAATTTCTTCTGATATACCTTCTTCTTTGGACTCAGCAAGCCAATGAAAGGAGCAACTAAAGCATAATGACTAACCCTCTGGAGAAGACTACCTGATCTGATACTGGAGATTTTACTCCACGCATGTTGCATGGGTATTACTAACATATAAAGTGAGAATTTCTTTCGTAATTAAATACAGAGAGGTGGACAATGTGAAGTGCAAGGGTGAGAGCTCCTGATTTATGTGTTCTTTGGATCTGGTTGTATCTGGTGGGCATATGACTGTCTATGTCCTTGGTCTCAAAGTCTCCAGGATCACCAACTGTTGTTCACAGTTTGGACAAAAGCTTTCGTATTTAAGAACTCATTTGCTGACCTCTGTTGCTGTCAACTGTAGTCTTCACATCTGTGTATTAGTCCAGAACTCTGACCACTGCTTTCTGTAATATACACCTGAAGTCCTCCACTAGTAGAATAAATTTTATCCCTTTAGCCTTTCTTCATGTTTTAACACTAGTACTACAAGAATTATTTCATGATGGACACTCAGAGATGGTCTCATTTCACTAAGATCAATGCAAAGTTATTTATTCTATTTGGTCCTTAGGAGTATTTGCAAGTGCTCTGAAGTGCCAGATATTCAGCATGCAATGCTCACGGTTCTCAGATTACTTTCTTTTTTTTTATCTCTGTGTCTTCCAGTGGCTCACGCAACATAAACTGTCTGGTTTCTTAGGAGAGTCATGTCTGTTTGGTAAGGAACAGTTCCCAATAGCTGTCAGCCTCAGATACCAAGAGGTGTGCATGTTAACACATGTCCAAGAGAACACAACACTTTCTTAGGCCTCATCATAGCTCTCTTTTTCAGTCTTGCCAACACTGCTACTGATTATTAAGCCTCTCTGCTTTTGTGTGTCTGAGGCCAGTGGAATGAAACTGTTCATACATACCATGTTACCACTTCCCAGAGCACAACAGAATCAGTTTTGTGCTCTTTTATTCAGCACCAGGAAACAAACCTTTCTACGCTCTGTTACTGGAGATTTGACTCAGAAACCTCAGTGGGATATCCACAACTAATTTCTGTTTTGTTGCCCTGAAGATACAATAGAAGTATGTGCAGATGAGGATCCTATATTCTTTCCTGGTCTGTGGCCACTGTGATGTGCCAGATAGGATTTTCCGACTTGCTCTGTTTGCTGCAAGGAAGTAGGATAGAGGCCATTTTGTGGCTGATCCTAGCAGTGCATCACTCAGGAGGGAAAGGAGGACAAGGGTTGTCCTCCTGGCTGAAGTTTTGTTATTGGCTGCAGCAGGCTTGGTCACATGCCCTCCTGTACAGGTATTTGCCTGTCTTGTGGCCTCATGGTCAGTAGGCTCCCATTTGGGCAGTCAGAGAAAAGCTGAGGGCCATTTAGCAACTGAAGCCTGCACCCAGTTGGATGTTGACTGAAAGCTGACCAATGCTGTGTCCCCTCTGCACTGCAGATCCTTCCTGGAAAGTGTGAGACCGCTGTGAGGGCACACTACCAGGACTTTGTGCAACATGTGCCTTTGAGTGCCAGGCTATCCTACCTGATCTCCACAGATGAGTGAGATCTGATCCTTGCCTTATAAGAAAAGCGAAGTTTATGAGCCAGACTTTGGGCTAGTGAAGTGGTCAGATGCATAGATCTGGCTTGTTAAACACATTTGTAGGCAAGCTATTCCTCTCAACTCTTCTTGGCTATTCTTACTCACTTTATATTTGAACCAGCTCCCTTCTGAACATCTCAGGCCAAAAACACAAACCACTCATCTAGATGTAACTGGCCACACACCATTTAGACATAAACCATTGTTGAGAGTAGCAAGAGTCATTTGTAATTGTTAAAATTTGTGTTTATTAAAATACTATCTCTAAGGGAAATTTTTTTCTGGAAACTGATTAACCAAGACTTCTGTGATGACAAAGTTAATTGCCAGCAGCTTTAATAGCATTAATCATGCTCTAAAGGGTCATTGGTATCCTTGACATTGCACTGAAAGTAATGCAATATGAAAAAAATTGAAATACGATACTTGACAGTTTCTCCTTGCTGCAAAAAAACTCCCATTGTATTGAAGAGCAATTTTCATTTAGGATATCTCTTGTTATTTCTAGAATAATCAGTCTGCTACTTGATTTAATAGAATTATAGTTGTGGTGAAAAGAATGGTACATGAAGTTCAAAATGGACCATCTTTGTGTCTTCAAAATTACACCTGAGTCATGAATCTAGAAAGTAATTTGACAGAAAAATAACACACTTAATAGCAACAGAAAAAACCTACTTCTTTCAGCACTTAGCAAAAGTAATGGCGATGACAAAGACATACATACTGGTACATAATCCTTTGACAAAACCAAGGTTTTAGTTAATGTCAATGCTGAACAATAGCGTAATAAGCTTTTCTCAAACTTTGCAATTTGTGATGGCCTCAGAGACAGAAAGAGTAAACAACTTCCATCAACCTCTGTTGACACCACCTTGACCAATAAAATCCAGTGTCCCCTATGGCTCTTTTGCTGTGTAATTACGCAGAGTGTAATCTGCCAGTCTTCTCTTCGCAGTGACATTAATTTTCAAGGGGTCTGTAGTCTGACTTCAAGTAGCACTATGCACGGATTTGTATCTGCTGCTGAACTCTATCTTTTCCCTGACAATGCAGAGCTCATCAGAAGACAGCTACTAGGCAAGTCACAAAAGCCATCATCAGTAGAGCTACAGGATGCTGTTTTGCTGTTCTTTTGCTAGAAAGTCTGAAAAAGGGCTCAGTCCTTGCTGCAAGAAACAGACCAGAGAGTGTACACCTTTGCAGGTGGGAGAAGAGGGCTTTGTACACAGACACAGGACCATCATCTCCGCTTGTGTGCCGGTGTGGGGCCTGCTGTCAGTGCCTGGCAGGCAGGCAGGCAGTCCCTCATGCTGCCGCCTGCCTGCGGCACTCGATGCACCCACGCTCTGTGAAACACCACAGTGAGCTGCTGGCATGCAGACATCAACAAGCTCTGCCAAAATGAAAGATGGATATATAAAGCTACTAGGTCTAAGGCTGGAGAAAAGTATTAGGCCCCAAATAGGTCTCTGGTCTCTGCAGAGAAACAGTGGGCTGGTTTCAAATATGAGTTGTACATGCAAACACACACAGCTAAAATGGTGGGAAGGAGATGGTGAATTACTACTGTTATCCACTTGTCACGTCCATATCACTGAGTCCTTCACAGAATTGGCAGGCTTAAAGGGTGTGATAACATCAATCAGAGGAGGCATCAGCACAATCCACAATTTTGTCCTGGCCCGGATGTGTCTGCCAGAATCAGTTCTTGAGAAAGCATAGTCTTGGATGTCACAAATGCAAGCGGGCAGTTAATTGCGGAGATGACTCTGACTTTTGCTAGAAGTGTAGTTGACAGAACCCTTGACTCTCGTTCTGCTGAGTGAGGCTTGCTGATATCCCTTACAATGATCTGTGGTATCACAGCTGACCCAGCTAAAATATCCATTCAGGGTCCTTGTAGCACCTGAATGTTTCTAGCTTTTGGGATATTGACAGAAGGGGTAAACTTTGCTGCAGAAGAGACGTTGGATTTACAAATGCATTAACAGCCCCCTCCTCCTGAGCTGGGAGAGAACTGTCTTCATTTTAAAATGGGGAAAACAGCTTCTCTTACCTCCCTACTCTCGTTTCAGTCTGCTGTCACTTTGAAATCCACGTTTGCCCACTGCTTGCATATCCTCATCCTGTCTCATCAGCATGCAGTCCATTTGGCCATGTTCTTTAACATCTATTCTTCATTGAGGTCCATCTGGGGTGTGGCAGACACCAATGCTTAGTCAGACAGCATTTTGTAAACGATGAGATGAAATGAAACAAAAGCTCCATGTTTAAAACATTTCCCATTCCCTGTTGTGAAGTTCCTCCTTTATTTTTTGATTGCTTGATTGTCTTTTCTTTGAAAGGAGAAAAGAGAGATACAGTTCAGTGGAGACAGACATGCAGGCAAACAATAACATTCTTATTAAAAATCAGAGGTTTCTTGACAGTGAAGTGTTTGGTACTCAGAAGTAATATCCTGAACTATATGAAATACATATGCAGCAATCATCCACTGTGCACAAGTCAATGTGGAACAAACAGACATGTAAGAATATTGTTTGTGCCAATCTTGTCCAAATGTGCTAAGCCAATGGTTCAGAAATTCTAACAGGAGCCATGGCAATCTTCCACTGCCCTCTCACAGTCTTTCACGAAAACTTGGATCTTGGAGGGGATGGTGGTGTTGGATTTTCCATAAAAGATGTGTTGTGGTCTCATACATGACCCATGGGAGTGTTGTAGTGTATCAAACTAACCACTTCAGTGTACTGCCTGAGAGTCCTGTTGCTGCCCCAGTTTTTGTATCATCTCCAGGACTCTGGGCTGTTGCTGTTGAGGCTAGTCAGGATGCCCAAAAATTGTTGCCTAGACATAATACAGTTTCTCCACTTTCTGTATTTCCAAATGGAGAACAAAAAAGTGCATCAGCAGAAGCAGCAGTCTACTGACTTTTTCACATTCTCCCTGATAACCTGGCCCCCACAGCCATGATACATTAGGGAAAACATTTTCAATATGCTCAACAACATAAATATTTCAGTGCATGTGCAGAGAAAAGAGGGAGTTTTCATAGTAGATAATGTATGTTTTAACTACGGATGCATACAGAAATTGTTCACATTGGACAAAATTTCATAATGGTAATTTGTAAATATCTGGCTGTACAAACCAGCTGTCACCACTTAAGTGATTTTGAAATTAGTCAAACTTAAGAGTACAATGCAAGGCCATCTGACTTGCTTGAGTACAGCCTTCTAAGGATGAGAGAAAACACCTATGCAAGAAGAGGAACATTTTTGAGATATTTTCTACTAAATAAAAATTATCATTTATTGTTTTCTTTGCTAGGACAGAAAACAAATGCTCATCAGCATATGAATAAAACCAGGAGCTAGAGAAGGTAGACACTTCACTGTGAAGGGGATTATTTGGGTCAGCTAGCCTGTTGATGTCCCTAAAATTCTCCTGTTAATAGCAGTTGAGAGCTTTATTCAATGCCCTGCTAAAAGTCCTCAGGTCCCCACCAGAGAACATTTAAGTGTCTATCATTTCAAGTGGCAGAGTTTTGCTATTTAATGCAGTTTATATTAGCCAGATCTTTAGGCTTAACAGAAAAATGTTTTTATTTTTAATAATTTTGTTTGCAACCACATACTGGAAAATCCTCAGGGTTCTACTAGGTCTCAAGAAGAAAAATTGCTAGATCTGAACAACTGCTTCTCCAAGAGCATATATTTTGATCAAAACAGAATCACAGAACATGCTGGGTTGGAAGGGACCCACAAGGATCATTAGTCCAACTTCTGGCCCTGCACAGAACATCTCCAAGAGTCACGCCATGTGCCTGAGACCATTGTCCAAATGCTCTTGAACTGTCAGGCTGTGCTGTGACCTCTTCCCTGGGGAACCTATTCCAGTGCCCAACCACCATCTGGGTGAAGAACCCTTTTCTAATATCCAACCTAAACCTCCCCTGACACAACTTCAGGCCATTCCCTCTGGTCCTGTCATGGGTGACCACAGAGAAGAGATCTGTGCCTGCCCCTCCTCCTCTCCTCACAAGGAAGTTGTAGACTTCAATGAGTTCTCCTCTCAGTCTCCTCTTCTGCAAGCTGAACAGACCAAGTGACCTCAACTGCTCCTCATACAGCTTCACCTCAAGGCCTTCACCATCCTTGTTTCCCTCCTTTGGATGCTCTCTAATGGCTTAATGTATTTTTTATATTGTGATGTCCAAAACTGCACACAAAAATGACTGTTCTTCATGTGGAGAATACCTAGTCCCTGCTTCTCTGTGGGATACTACTTGCAGCAAGACGAGGTGAGCAGCTGGCTGTTGGTGGAATGGATGGAAGTTTGTCCAACCAAATGCTGCTCTCTGCTTTCCTACAGCTGAATGTTGCAGACCATATGAGAGGAAGATGCTCAGGGTAAAAGACTTTCAGATAGAGATCTGTAGTGTAAATGAGTCAGACTATGGAAAGATCAGACTGTTTCATAACAAGGGAAGTTATTCACATAATTATCACTCCTGTGGAAATCTTAGTAAGAAATGTCTACATTCCTTCTTATTTCTACCCATTGCTCCTTACAAAAACATGGAAGAGAATAGTGGTAAAATATAAGTTCTTTTGGGATGATTCCCCCTAGGGGATCCAAACAGTTCCCCTAAGCTGTGAGTGAGGAGGGAAGTGAAAGAGCCCTCTCAGCAGGGAAGACAAAAGTCAAAGTAATGATGGATCTGAATCAGTGTCTCTTATAACTGCAGAGATTTGGGTGCACTCTGCAACACTATAGAGCTGTGTAGCAGGACCACAGGAAACTCATATTTTTAATGGTGATGTTAAGAGACAAATTCTGATGGGCATACTTTGCAGTGTGGAGGAAGGTTGACTATGTACACCTTGAAGTACCTTGATTTTCAGAGTAATTAAGATCACTGCTTAATCAAAGATCTTTGAGTTAAAAATGAAGCCACCCAGCATAATTTAAAGAACATACAGGGTGGTTGGATCTAGACAGTAGTGTTCAGGTTGACTAGAGGGCAATTCCCTCCAGGTTGCAGGATTAAGAAATCCCATACAAAGATAGATCATGGAATCCTAGAATCGTAGAATGGTTAGGGTTGGAGGGGACCTTAAAGGTCATCTAGTTCCAAACCCCCTGCTGTGGGCAGGGACACTTTCCACTAATCCAGGTTACTCAGAGCCCCATCCAACCTGGCCTTGAATACCTATAAGGATAGGGAGTCCCCAACCTCTCTGGGCAACCTCTTCAGTGCCTCACCACCCTTATAGTAAAGACTTTCTTCCTAACATCTAATCTAAACCTGATACGTCTTACTTTAAAGCCTTTCCCCCCTGTCCTATCACTCTGTACCCCTGTGAAAAGCCCCTCTTGAGTTTTTCCTGCAAGCCCACTTCAGGTACTCTATATGTCAGGAAGATTTTCATGTCTTCTGTTAAATCCAGGTGTGCCTGTTCCTGCAAGCAATCAGCAGGATGGGAGGAGGAACCATTTTGATTTCTCCCTTTCCTAGAAGTGACACTGAAAACATGCTGTGAAGGCTTCCTGCAGGCTGCCTGCAGCTTCCCCAGGTCACTTCCTTCTAGGGTCACTTGCTCCCCTGCAGGAGCAAGTGACATTGCAAACATTTATCTGTGCTTCATCCAGCCTCCCAGACCCCTTTCATTCTACAAGAGAGGAAGGCTGGTCTGACAGCTGCCAAAGACTGTTGTATGCACCATGTCATTCGTGTGGACGAAAAAGTGTGATGGATGGCGCAGCATACAAAATTATGTGGCTGTTTTATGCTGTTCTGTGACTGTCAGGGAGTGAACTTTCCTTAGAGAAGAAAGTTGGGCCCCTCCTCTTCATTTGAGCATCCCAGCTTAAGAACTCTCCAAAACTTCAGTAAATGCAAATACGTACCTGTACACCCTTAAATCCTGATTGCAGGCGTAGTTGAGTCTGCAGTATTTTCTCAAATCTGGCATTGGTTCAAGATTATCTTTGGGTTTGGGAGCAGGCCAGGTACATGTATTTAGTGGATATACACGCCTGCAAGGCTGCAGCAAAACTGTTATGTAAAGCCAGTAGAATATTCGTGCAAGGAAGCTGAGTGTGCCAGCCCCAGTTAGGGTGCTGCGTTTAACAGGAAGTCTGCACTGCCTTCTGTGCATGGGATCCTCCCATCAGTGTTCCCACTGAGAAACATGGAGTTTTGCTGCTGTCAAAAGAAGTAAGAATATGGCTAAATGGTTTGTGTGTTTTTTCTCCAGGAACTCATCTGTGCTTAAAGCATGGGAAAGAAATTAGCTGAGAAGCTTAATTTGTAGCTGAGATGCTTAATTTGTAGCTGAGATATTGGGTGGTGTACATCACAGACCACAGTTCAAGGTTGCTCCTCTGTCTGGCTTCTGAGGTCTATATTGAGATGAACTATGCTGAAATCAGAACAAAGGTGTCATTTTTGCTCTTGTGCAAAATGTCTACCTCCCCTTCTTACACAAATGGCTGAAAGTCTGTGGGGAAGGATTTGTCTTAGCACATCTTACTTCTCAGTCTTCTCTCCCACTGACAAATAGACTATACATGGATTCCTTACATCATTCCTTTAATCCTGCTGTTACTGTATCATCTGTTTCTGAGATGTAAAATTTCATGGATTCCTCAGAAGACACATTGGTTCCATATTCCAGGAGATACTTACTGTAAATTTAATTAGCATATGACATGGCTTTTCCTTAACCATCCACAGAATAAAATAAGATCTTGATCCTGAACAACTGTTGCCACCTCCATAATACAGATTTAAATCCATTTTTAAAATGGCTAGAAAAGAGATTTTTTTTTCAAAGTCTGTTGTAATTTTATAATGTTGCATACTTGGCAAGTGTGATTGTGTTGCTATAGTGATCTTAGATTATGACCAGAATGAATTTTTACTCAAGGCTTATTTAGAACTCGTCTGGCTCAAAGCCATCTTATCTACTTCTCTGAGCCCTGGAAGAAATATTTGGATCTCCACAAACCTTGTCTCTGAGCCTTCAGTTTTACAGTAATCTCATTGATGTAATTTTGAAATAGTGTTCTTTAGATGGGTTCCTGAAATACATTGGAATTAATCAAAACTAAAAGCTCTGAGATACACAATACCTATTTCAAAAGTATAACAACCAAAGAGGTTTTTTTTCTTATTGGCAGAGAGGACGAGATGTTAGTCACATCTTCAGATGGCTCTGAAGTCAGAGCAGCCAATCCTTTAGTTGGACAATGGAAAATGGCAACAAAAAGAGTCTTGTTTTTTTAAAGAGTGTTGGTTTTTTACTGTATAATGTATAGGGACTCTCTGTATCCATGTGTCAGGATCCTCTGTCTCATGGAACAAGGAAGTGAAGATATGTCAGGCCCGCTCTTATTAAAGTCAGGCAACTGTGTCCTTGGCTTGTCATCCAACACTGAGATCCCTGTCTCCCTTCATGACAGTGCTAACTGGATTGTACCATAATATTGGATTCTTGAGTTTCACTATCAAAAAGCTCTTGCATGAAATCTCAAACGCAGAGGCTGGCAGTTTTTGTGGTCTTGCCCAGCATTGTTTAAATCAAGGATCTTGCCAGAGAATGCTGTGGGCCTTTGATAACTTGGGAGAGCTAAGTAGGGTTGTACCAGGCCATGTCTTGGCATGGAGCTGGACAGTTCTTTGAGTCTTGCTGTTCAGAAACTACCTTTTTACATGGGAGTACAGACCATCAGAAAGAAATTTTAGGCCACTGGACGGTTCTTCAGGTGGGGGCCTCACTTATATTTATACTGCTGTGCATTATATTTATGATGCTGTACATTGAGATAATTTTTTCTGTTCAACAGGATTTCTTAATTTCCTTCTGGTGCTGTATGCTGTCTGCTTCCAAGGCCAAACCTTCTGTCAAGAACTGCATTGCAGAGTATATCAACGTTTCATTAGTTCTGCTGAATTCTTTGAATATCATTGTGCTTGTTACCATGTTGGAAAGGTCAATTTGACAATATGGGATTTTATGAGGTATAAAATGCAGAAACTATTGACTCCCACCAGCTCTATACAAATGTATTTAGTCTAGCAAAACTTGCAAGGAATATTAAGTACATCATCTTACTTAAATTAGCTGCAAACCTGATAATGTCATTGATTTCAATTTGGTTTTGATCTCTATTTGTGCCTTCTTTTGGATGCCTGTAGGACATGCAGTAGGAATGGCTTGTGTACAGACACAGGGCTGCTTACAGCCCACAGTAAGTTTAAATGTGCATTTAACAGAATGCATACCCCTGAACTCACTGGGGTGGAAGGGAACTAATTAAATCTTGTATAACTGACGGAAATACTGTTAGCTTTCTTAAGTGAACTTAGCTACATTCCCCTTTTCCACAGTTAATATTAGTATCATAGAACTTACCATCTTTTAAAGGAATAAATTCTGCACAAGCATCATTATTTTGTGCTAATACTGTTTCTTTAGAGAAGTTCTAATACTGAAATTGATTGACTGTGAATAAACTTGGTCGTTTATGGATAGATTGGAAAATTAATCAAAAAAATGTTAGTGGTTTTGTGAAGAAATAAAATTGAAGATGCAGGGAGCTAGATTTGGCTGACTGCCAGATGCCCACCAAGACACTCTCTCACTCTTCCATCTCAACAGAACAGGAGGAGAAAATAAAATAAAAAATCTTGTGCATTGAAATAAAGACAAGAAGAGATCACTTAGCAATTACTTCTAAAATCACCACAGAAGGGAAAGAAATAGTTAAAATTCAACTTGTAGAGTTCTCCTTCTTGTTTTGCTGGTCTTTTAACTGTTGTCTTCAATAATTTTACGTCCTACAGTCAGAATTTATATTGACTTACATACTTATGCTTAAGTGAATGGTGAAATATGACAATTTTAGCTGAAAATAGAAGCTGGGTTTTCCTGTTTTAAATGCAGCAAATTTGCTTTTTGGTGGATTTTTTGAACTTTACCAGTTACCCCCCCAAAAAGCAGCTTTATATGATTTAATATATTACTTTACGTAGTGTAACTGGGGAGCCAAGCAGTCCAAAGAGGTGTATGCCATGGAAAGAAGCAACAGTACTCATGCTTTGGACAATGAGGAAGTCAGGGCTCTGAGTTATGCTGCAACATGCATGTAGTTTAGACATATCCTACAACTAGCAGACTGCAACATTCAAGCTCAGAGATCTTGGTCAGGCTGAAATATGAATTATGTTATTAGCGTCCCAGCACAGACTGCTCCGGGCCTAAAACCGGTATAGCAAAGATTTCACAATTCAAGCTCAAGTAAGCAATATTTGAACTGCAAGGCATGCAGAAATTAAGTGACTTACCAAGGTCATCTTGGAAGTTTGTTTTAGAGCCAGGGATTGTAGCCAGTTCAACAGACTGAGTTGCAATGCCCATGGCAAAATTTTTCAGCGGCTTGCTGGCTGAAGTCAAGGCAAGGACACTGCTCCCATGCAGCCTCCTTCATCAATAGCACACATAAACTGTTGGCCTGGTAAGATGTCAAGTGATGGTACTCTACCAGCTCTTGCCAGGTAGCCTGCTGGTCCAAGAGGCAGGTTTACCCTGAAGAGCAAAGTCACCGCTTTTGTTACCTGTTTCTGCTAGCTAGTGGTAGCCAGCAGGCACACCTGCCAGATGATCCTCTCACTTGCTTTACTCTTACCTTAACTTCTTGGTGAAGGAATGGTCTGTGGATAGCAATAGCTCAATACCGACTGTTTGTGTCTTTTAAGCAAAGCATGTCATCAGCAGCCGTTCAGGTGCTTCCAGACTGGAAGTCTGTAATGGTATAACATCCATTTTACAAGGCAGGAAACCAGTGTAGGAATTAAATAGGTGAATCAATGCCTTGACAAGAAAGTATTTTCTTCCCAGTGCACTTTCTTCCCCAGGAAACTTCCATTTGAGTCTCTGCTTGGTAGAAGAAGCTGCCTTGTGCAAAGCAGGTCAAGCACTGTCCCTTCGTTGGGAGCATTAAGCAGCTGTGCTGGTCCTAATCACCATTCCATAGGATATGACCATTACTTATTTTCCTGTCAGTCTGATATGAAAAGGGGAGACAGAGGATGAGTAGAATCATCCCTATCAACAGAGAAACAGTTCTCATCTGAAACCCCAGGGTGGACAAATTCTCAAAGGCTTTGGTGTTCACTTTAAAACTCCTCCTTCACTTTCAGAGACTGCTGAAAATGTGAAGAAAGAAAGTCGTACAATGGACAAGACACAACAAGTGATGAGCTATTCATCGAGGAGTTTGGCATAGAGAAGTGTTGAGGCTGAGTAACTCTTGCCAGGGAGTACGTTCATGTTAAGACTCTTTATAGAGCCTTTCCTCTAGCATCAAATGGCTTACTTTAGGTTTGCCACTTAATAACCACTATAAATTGTTCTTGGATACTTACAATGTTTAATTAACTATCAGATTGAAAAGGTATATAAGGTCAGTAACCCTTGGGTAGAAAGGTGTAGTCAGAGTATTCCACTTCATTATCTACTCGTAAAACTTTTACCAATGAAAAAGCTACTTGCTAAATGACGACATGAGAATGAGTATTTTTCTACTGAAGGAAAGGCAAACTGTTCCTTACGTGCAGGCCTCATGAAAGGGCAATTTGTTTACTTTCAAAGTCTCTGCCTTCCATCAGAAACAGGACAGTGAATAAGCATACCATGGACCTGTTCCGTGTCCATCTCTCTGTCCAGAAGGCAATGGATTGTCTGTCTCCGGACATTTAAGTGTGAGGTAGCCACAAGAACAAAACCACACCATAAGTGACACAAACCTTAGATTTTTAAGTGGGATGCAGAAAGCACGTTGTTAGCAACTTCTCTTCTGGGACTGCTATTCTGTCGTAGACATGCACACAACTGTGTAGGTGCTGCTCTCTCCAGCCCAGGCTACGCTGACACCACAGGGGAATTTGACACTTGCAATGACTTTCTGACATACTTGGATGCTGCTGGGCAGCACCACAGGAGCAAATGTGTGCATGGTGCTGAAGGACTCTGTGAGCCTGTTGCGCACTAGAAGCTCTTGTTTTCACTGGCTGTTGCTTTCTAATGTAGCAGGCATTGATGTCTAGAAGCTTCTTCAGTGAAATCTTTTACTTGTAACTGGATTAAAAATGATCATCTGGCTGTATCCTTGAAATCATGGGTTAAGCTTCCAAATTCTCTTGAGCATGTATCCTTAAATTATTTCATTTGTTTTCTTGAGCCTCATTTCCAATTTTCTCCAACTCTGCAAAAAGAAAAAATTATATTTTTAAACCTAGCAAGGTTAGATTCTTTCTTAATCCCATTAATATTGGAGCTGGAACTTTAAAGAAAAGCAACCGAAACAAATGAGACCCATAATGAAGAGCCAAGAAATTAAAAGCCCATCTACTGCTCTCCAAAATCATGGGGATATTTTCCAGCTATCTGATCTACAGAAAAATCCCTTATCTAGATCAATGTTCTTAAGGCAAGATTCTCACTAAAGAAAAACATTCTCTTTTTAAAATTAATTAGATTTCTATTTTTTTCCAGATAAGAATCTTTTATTTTGATGCTCAGTGTTTAACTTCTCTAAATTGCTGAATTTTACAACTGTGGGAGTAATGGATTATTTTGTTCTGGTGGCAAACACACAAGTATTGAAAAATAATTATTTTCTGGGGGCCATATTCATTTTCTTAATCATAAAGCTACTATCCTATTCCCTTTTCCAGAGTATTGTACAGTATTCTCCTGGTACTTCTTTCTCTGTTGAGATTTATTTTAAAAACAAAGTTGTTTTCTCAAAATCAGTATCTGAAACATTGTCTTTACAAGAAGAGTATGTTAATACAATTATCATTTCAGCCAAAATTATGATGTCATTTCAAGCTGCACTTTACAAAAATACTCGGAAAAGTTGTGTATCCTGAAGAGTGTACTTCGCAATGAATTCTCTCTTTACAAATTTTTACCCAGCTGTGCTCTGTGCTCTCTGATCTTACAGGGGAGCCCAGAATCATCAATACTGCTGTAAAGTGTGATTTCACTGTGGTTTGCAGTGCAAGAACAGTGCCTCAGCATAGCATTGAAGGGACACAAGGGCATCTAGCTAATGAGGTAGGGAGGGGGGTTGTAACCTCACGAGTCACCTATAAAAATGCAGCACCACATTGTTGCTTGATAACTTACAAATATTGTCATGGAAAACATGTCACCTCAACAATGAGGACAATAAAACTATTCCCTCTACGTCCTTAAGGGCAAATCTTTTACTCTGTGATGCCTTGGTATGCAAACATGGCTTTGAGACGAGGCGTGTCCCTGCCACTCCAAAATGTTGGAAATGGTGGGAAATGTGTTTCCTCGGGAGGAGTTTTGTGTTGGCCTGTTCATCTGGGCTCACCTTGACATCAGCACTGCAGTTCGCGTCCTTTCCACACTTTTCCCATCTTAGCTACTTCTGTTCTAGAAATGGAGTATGTCAGATATGCTCCTCAGATCATGGAATCACAGAATATCCTGAGTTGGAAGGGACCCACAATGATCACTGGAGTCCAACTCCTGTTCCTGCGCAGGACATCCCAACAATCCCACCCTGTGCCTGACAGCTTGTCCAAATGCTCCTTGAACTCAGACAGGCTTGGGGCCAGGAATACTTCCCTGAAGAGCCTGTAATTCAAGACAGAATGCTTTCTGTCTCAAATAAACCAGCACCCATTCCTCATGACTGCTTGTTTTTGGCAGTGATGTCTCTTACAGAGCCATAAAGGAGATCAACCTCTTCCGTACTAACAGAGTGGTATATCTATCATATGAGATAATACAAATCAAGAGTCTACACATAGCATAAGAGGAATGACTTAGTGCCTGGAAGAGTTTATGATGCGTCATTTCCATAGAGCTGGGCTCTTGAGTATGAAAACCACTAGGTAATTACATTTGATTATTTGGCTGTTTAGTCATTCAACTTTGGAGATAAATTTATGAGCAGACCCAGGTGTAAAGTAATTCTTTGTACAAGAACAAAGTCATTCACAGCTGCAACACTGAGCTGCAAGAGCTGTTGTGGGGTATACCAGGCATTTGCTGAGGGCTTTTCTCGAGGTGGAACTGGAATAGTCTGACAAAATTTTACCCCTGTTGAGAGCGTATATATTCTCAAAGGTTTCTAAATTATGTCAGAAGGAGCATGAATAGCATATATTCTCTTCTAAAGAAGAAATCTGAAATGAGGAGGGTTTTGCGTTCTGCATATGGTCCTTATTTAGGAAAGTCTTCAATATAACTGGCTTGTTTGTTATGATATGTTGTGCTTTTAGCTTTTAGAAAGAGAGAAGTAAGAGAAGGAAAAGAGAAGGAAAATTGGTGTGGAGTTATTGTAGTCATATCAGTCAAACTGGAGTTCATAGGATATTTGTATATAAGCCTGCATGAAGAATCTTCTCTTCAAATTGATTCAGAGGAAAGGCTTTACACCGTGCAGCATGAGAAATGTGGAAATGGCTTAAGTTATACTCCTTGTCTATTTTGCTTTCTTTTTTAAGAAAGAAACCATATATTTTGTCAGACAGCAAAATCCATACTTAATATATACCGTTGGAAATCCAAAGAGTGTAATTTGACTGCTGTAAAAACTCACAGATTGTGAGTTGTATTTTATGATGTAATTTGAAGAAACTCATTTTTTTATATAAGGTAAGGAAACATTGGACACAATGGTGAACAGGTCATAATTAATTAAAGGGAAGAATCACAGTTCTGTGGCCAGGCTATAGGTGAAGTTCATGATCCCTGGTGCTACTGACAAGTTTATATGGGTTTAACCACAATGCATCAATCTATCAAGTGCGTAGGGCAAAGAGGGCATACCTGGAAAAATGCCACTAAGGTGCTTCACCTTGGGGTATTGTCTGTCTCTCCTCTTTCGTGTTTCTTCCACCATGTCTCCTGGCTCTGGAAGGTTGTATTACCATGTAGAATATTCTCTCCAGGAATATTCTGTATGACCCTTGAGTCAAGATGGTCTCCTTGTCACTCACTGGCCAACTGTAGAAGTGGGATTTCTGGTGTTATGGCTGCTGGTATTAGTCAGGGGAAACCACAGGGAACTTGGAGATTCAGCATTTTGCCTGCACAAAGGCCATTCACAACAATATCATAATGTCCTAGACAGTGTCAGCCTCCAGCTCTCCTCTTTGTCCTTCAGCTGCTGATAAGCTACATCAGAGGTGATCAGTATTCTCCTTTGATAGTAGCGCTGTGTTCTTTCTTGGTCTTGGGTGTTGTCCACTGCCAGAACAGATAAAATCTATGTTCCTCACAAGCAGAACTTATGCTCTCCTAGAGAAACGACTATGTGAGCCAGAGTGGCAGCAGTCTTGAATTCAGATTGTGCCTGGGACACTGGGAAAAGGAACTTGGTAGGTGCTTATCTGATTTCCCTCCATGGGTGATACTGGACAAAGTGGTCCATCAGGAATCTAGGAGCACTATGATTACAGTAAAGGATCTGTCATGATTTCCCCAAAGGACTGGATAGACACTTGTGGTCCTGCATTTTGCAGTTCTTCAGATGTGCAGTGTTTTTAGTTCAGCGAAATAGTTTCTCATGCACTTTTGTGTAAACATGAATTGTTGACCTAACGGCAARGATTGTTATGAATTCCTAACCTATGTGATAAACATTATTATTAACCAGTGGACAGTAGGAGGTGGTATCTCCATCCTCCAATCCACAGTGAATTTAGAAAACATATAAATAAAATGAGGGCAGAGGCCAGCTCTCTCTTCCTCCTCTCCTCGTCCTCCATTTTGGCCTCTGCCTGTTGGAGAACCCTGACAGCTGTGTCCGTGTGTTTATTCGAACCTGAGAACAACAGACACTGATTGCAGCTTCTCTTGCTACATCCTTCCAAGATTGAACTACCTCCTTGCAAGAAAAGGACGGGAAAGATAATCACCAAAGCACATGGCTGAACAAAGATATGAACCCGTATTCTTGAGTATGAAGCTGTCAAACCTCACACCAACTTTCCTTTCCTTTAACAAGTCTAATGAAAATTAAAATTATATATTTTATTAAAATCATATGTGTATTTGTATAAAAATTGAATCATGTGGTGTCATCCTGAACTATCATAGTATAAAGAATAGGGCTAATTGCTACAGAATCAGCTCAAAGTCACTTTGGTAGCAGAATTACAGTTCACTGTTACAAACATCATGTTTGTCCTTGTTCTGCTGTTTTCATGGCTTCAGATATATCTTCCTGTGGAAGTAGAGAAGAAGAGGAATTTCAAAAGAACAGGAAAATGCTATTTAGCACATGACAGTGCTGCAGAGAGACAACAAAATAGCAGCAGTTTTTGTGATTTTTCTGTGGTACAATACTATTGGTGACTTGCAGTAACAATTGCTGAATCTCAGTGGTCAAATGACCCTGGGTGCAAATCCCAGCTTGCCCATCTGGGTGACTGAGCATTGACTTGAGAGGAGACACTATGGCTTGTTGAATCATTATATATTCCTTACAAATCTATATTGTGACCTAATTGGGTCCCCACTTTTCTTGGGCATTTATGACCACAGATAGATCCTCTTTGGTACAACATGGCTATGGCTGCTTAGACTGCCATAGGTTTTTGTAAATTATTTTGAGTTTTAGTATTCCCTGTAAGAGTCCCTCTGGTGGGGGGATTGGTTTATCACCCATTTTCAGTTTCTGTAATGCCCTTTCTAGTTATTAAGTGAGGCTCAATGGAAAAGACAAAATAGGTGGTTTTTATAGCTGTTGAATTTTTAGGACAACCTGTATCACACCAGTCTCAGGCTCAGGAAATATAGGAACATTTTTAGCTTCAGCTCATAGCTTAAAAATGACTGGATGTCCTTCAATTCAATAGCAGTTGTCAAACCTAGTAGAAGATCAAAAAGAAATGGAAATCAGCATGATGGTTTTGCATTCTGACTTGGGCAATGAACAACAGTGGATATAAACTGACTCACATAATATTTTTTTTCTCTTGGTTATCAACACCTTACATTATCCATACTAAGTATATTTTTGATCCTTGGCTCTGATTTACGGTGAACAAAGTTGTTTTGCATCTGCGAATCTTTGCATAGTCTGACCCATCACGGTTCAGACATACAAGATGGATGCACCTCCTACTGTATGGGCCCTCGCTGCAACTGAATGGTGCCTCTTCTCTCCTCATTATCCCCTTGGAGCTACTTAAGCTCACTTATTTGTATGGTCACAGTTCTGCAACAGTCCATCTATGGCACAGACATGCTGCTCCCCTGCATAGCCCGGGAGAAAGTCAGGACACATGATTCCTTACCAGAGATTATGTTCTGATTTGAGAGGTGTCCATGTGTTTCATATCTTTAAGAGACAGGACTTTTTTAGTAGAAACTGGCAATGAAAATCTTTCTATGGGGAGCCCACTACAGCATGACCAATAAAATACACCTTCCTGAAAGCAGATGCTTTCTAATGAAATTTGGTAGTGAAAGAACAATGTTGCAGTGGAAGACTGCTGGGAAAAGAAAGAAGGGTTTGGCTGTCTGTATAAGTAATGGCAAGCAAGATGGGGAGAAAGATCTTTGAGATGTTCTACTTGCAGGAGGATTTGAACCAAAACAAAATAAATTTTGAGTATGAAAATCTTGTGCAAATGAACATGTAGGGACTAAGAGGGTCATGAGGATGGGGCTTTTAACAGTTACTAATATATATTGACAGGGATTTCACTTGGTCAAGATGAGGTGTTGCATTGACTGCTTTAATAAGTCACCTGTGGGCTGGTATGATTTCATGCATAGGCCAGGCTGATGAACAGGGGACAACTTCAGTATGATGGATGGCACAACAGGACTGATCCCAGTTGCTTCCAAATCATAGGCAAGGTCACCAGAAAATGATGTATTAATTAATTTTAAAAATTACTGGCAAAGTTATTCTTTTTGAAGCATGCATTCCTATGTGGTTCTGTTAACCACCCTTGGACTCTCAGGGCTAGAAATAACCTTTGTCAAATGGAAATGCATAGTCTCATATGACTTCAGGAATCTAGAATCTGGGTCACAGAAAGGAATGGTAAACATTGTAAAGATGAGGATGCGTCATATATTCTGACAGAAGAAAAATTATCACCAGGAGCAGTAATACTAAAATTAATCCAGTATTCACTGTGAATTAAATGAAGCCTCCATCTACACAGAATTTCAGGTTGCTGCTTTCTGTAAGCACTTCTTCTCCAGATGTTACTGCAACCTGGAATGTCAAAATCAAGTAGGTATTATGGGCATACTTTGGCAGATATATTCTTGCAAAGAACAACGCTTGTATTGCCCTGAATCCACATTACCAGTAAAATTCAGCATGAAGTGAGATCATGTGACAGTACTGGGGGGTAGGAAATACCAAAATTTTTATAATAGCTCAGGTATTAGACACTATACAGCAAAGAGAAAGGATGATGCTCTCCACCACCGAGTGCTGGCCACAATACATTCCCAGGAGCAGTGTGGAAAAGATTTTATTCAAAGGTATATGTAGGATTCTCCCAGACAGAACAGGCTTGCTTTTTGGACTGTGTCCTCAATAATACAGCCCATGATTTCCCTGTATTGAAAGTGGTAAAAAGTAGAATAAGTATTTCAGAAGAGGGAAAGACTCACTGCTTAAATGAATCTCAAAGCAAACCCACTTGAGATAAAGCTGCAGATTCCTATCATTGAAGTGTTTTGCTACTGACTGCAAGAGGACTGCCATGGCTAGGCATATGTTCTGGTTCCAAGTACTGAAACCAGGGATCACCACCTCATGGTTCCTATTAGAATTAGTTCCTATTCCTGTAAAGAAGTGTGGACTATATATCTGGGCTGTTGCATTCTAGTCACTCTTCTCCTTTATCTTGGTGATGTTTTTAAGGAAAATTAGTCTCTGACACTAAAAATATGCAGTTTGTTTTCACATGACTGCAAGAGGACCAGTCCATAAACATATTTGTGAATATTTTCAGTGAAGAAAATTTTTCTGCCCTTTTTTATTCCGAAATATCTGTATTTCATAAAGAAGTAGTAAATGTTACAGATCCACATTTAACAGGTAACAGCAAATGTTATAAGTAAGCGGTAAATGTTGTGGTCTCTCCAGTGAGGTGGGGAGCAGTGGTCTCCCTGAATCATCCACTTGAATGAGTAAGATCTTCTTCTCCCCATTTCTTATTATAAGAATAGTATATTCTTATAATGGAGTTTCTTGTTTGTTTGTTTTCTGGTTAAAATATATGTAGAAAACCCCAGTTTGATGCTAAAGAAAATAATTTAGTCTTATATTTTTCTGCTACCTCCCTTCAAGACAAGAACCATAACACCATAATCCAACCACAAAATCTTGACAAGCTGAAAACATATAAATCTTTTCCTAAAACATCTCTTGTTTTGTTGTACACTTTTGGTCCTTGTGTCCCTGCATGAGGTGCTGAGTGAAATTTATCACTTATGGAATGCATAAATAAAACGCGTTAGATCTGTTTGCACACTGCTGAATGGTGCCCACCGTTTACACGCTGGGGTGGGCCCAATTCTTGTCGTGGCTCACTGCTGCTCTCAGGCTGCTGAAGATCGAAGGGTGCCATGCATGGCAAACAGCTTTCTTTACGTGGTGGAGAGGCCTGCTCTGGCTGACTGCAAAGCACAGTATGGTCAAAACATCTGTGCTCACCCTAATTCTAACTGTGATCCAACAAATCAGGGAGAAACTTCTGCAAGTCCTCTCATCTCTTTTATGAATGTCTTTTTGCAGCCCATGTTGCAAATCTGACACCAGATAACTCTGTCTCTGCACTAACATTGCAGCTGCTTTTCACATGCAAACCAGCTCCAATACATCTGGATGTCTGTGTGTTCCTACCCTGTGAGAACAGGGAACCAGAGATTGTGCCCAGGGCTTGGTGAACAGATTAAAACATTCCTCTTATTTCTGTCTTGTCTTTAAGTATGTCTACTTGAATACTGAATGTCATTGTGATCTCTCAAGTCAAGTGGGAAGGTGTTTGTGGCCTCCCTCAACCATCCACTTGAACATGCAGATCTTGTTTCCTGGGAGGTAAGGAGACCTCATCTCTGCATCCTATTTTTTTCCCTCTTCGGTCTGGGATGTAGCTGAAAGGCTGGCTTTTCACAGCAAGCCTTGATGAGGTGACAAAAAACACTAGCTATGAGCTAAGACAGTCATGTTTTATAATGAAGTATGCACCACATATTAGAATGCCTCTTCTTTTGGAAGCAGCTAAATTTCCTCAAGGTCTGAATTTGCTTTTCCTTTTTGTCAGAATTTTGCTTACCTTGTTCTTGAAGAATAAAGACTAAGGAGAAGAAACTACTGTCACTTTTGCAAGTTATACGCTTGTGCTGGTTTGGCTGCAAACCAGCAGGGGAAATTAACCCCACACCGAATACCTTGAGAGATGTTAGGTCAGAATTACAATTTTAATAAAAATGGTTAAAATAAATGCAGTAATACAGAAACACAGGCTTAAACAAACCGACAGAGTCACGGTACAACCTGACACCCTGTTGACCAGGGTGGTAGCTGTGCAGTCCCGTTAGATACTGGTCCTGCAGGAAGGCCTAGTAGTCCAATCCTGGTAGTGGAGTGGAGTAGCTGGGTCCAATTCCAAGGGGTGGAGTGGAGTAGCTAGCTGAATCCAATTCCGAGGAGTGGAGTCCAGTCCAGTCGAGTCCCGTTGAGAGCGGAATCCCATCAAGTCAAAGGTATCCTCTCCCATCCAAAACCCTTGTTTTATGCTGTGCTTCTTGGCTGGCACCTCCCCCAGGGGCGGGGACTTTCACAGTGGCAGCAGATCTTCCCAATGTTCTATTGGTTGTTTCGGTAATGAGCTTGGAGGAGTCCTAGGGTCCTCTGAAATGCTCCGGAGGGGTTCAGGCTAATTAGTCAGGCTGGGTGGTGCTAATGGGCCATTAGCTGAGATCAGATAACCAGGGTGGGTGGTGCTTGCTGTCGGTTGGAGTGCTTATCTCAGTTGAAATAAAGAGTCCCAGGTGTGTAATTATTCAGCTTTTGTGGGTGGTAATAGAATATATAACTAACCCAGGACAACGCTGATCTTCTTTTGGTAGTTTAGGAAGTAATAATTGTACTGATGTCTGGTTTCTTGGGTCTCTTGCTATAGGAGTAGAATCTGTTCATACTGCACTAGGATGAGATTTCCAAATTCTCAAGAGTGTTGCCTCGTATTGTGCCTGGGAGGGGGAAGGTATTTGCAGAAAATGCTGCTAGAGCAATCCTTCCCTTGCTTGCTAAGGGGCTTTGGAGAGTATGGAAGGTAAAGTGCTTTTTTTTACCCACTAACATTGTGACAATTCATGAGAAAACCAACCCAATTCCCACCTGCTGAAATTGGCATGCAAAGGCTGTGTGTGCCTGACTTTGCATTTTCTAGAGGAAACACGAGGTATACCCAGTCACAGTGGGAAAGGTCAGGTATTTAGTACCTGAATAATGCACGGAGAATGGGGCAACACAGTATTTTGATTCCTCCTGTGCATTAAACTGGAAAGCAGCTTCAGAGGTATGTTGCTCAGGGCCATGCCATCTCTTTCAGGTGATAGGTAACAACTGGATTATGCTGGAGAAATCCACTCATCAGACTGTGGAGTTTGAGTAATCAATCCATAGATGTCCAAGGCTCCACTGTCTTCAGGAATGTGATGTCTCACCCTCAAGGGGAAGGGAGCGCTCAGGACTTGCAGATGCTTGTGGTTGAGAACACCAACAGAAATCAGAGGGTCTGCAAGAACTCACTAAGTTTTATTAGTAAATTACACACTTGGCATGGAAGTTGGTATAAGTTAGTCCCTGATGTCCTATGTTAGCACATGGCAGTGGGTTTTGGGTAAAGGGGGAGGGTGAGAGAGAAGGAAGGAAGGAAGAAAGAGAGAGAGAGAGAAGGAAAGAAAGAAAGAGAAAGAAAGAGAAAGACAAAGAAAGAGAAAGACAAAGAGAGAAAAAAGAAAGAAAGAGAGAAAAAAATGAGAAGAAAGAAAGAGAGAAAGAGAAAGAAAGAAGGAAAGAAAGGAAGAAAGAAAAGAAAGAAAAAAAAAAAGAAGAGAAGGAAGGAATCATTGGTTCTTGTGTTGGTCCAGCTGGTGGGATATCCAGGGTCCTGGGGGTGCTGCCTGGGTTTGGTTTTTATAGATAGGTTTCCCTGCCCTGAAGGCAGGTTTCTCACTTTGTATGCAAATTAGGAATCATGTGCAGTCTCTTCTTTCAGACCTTTTGGTCGGAAATGGGTCGGAGGGCTTCAGGGGTCTTGGGCAGTCATGATCCCCCCTTACAGTCCATGCCCACTTCCTGGCCTCATTCCTGCGCTTGCACTGTGCTGTGTTGTGCTTATCTCCCAGAACAAGGATGTGTGTTCTGGAAAATGCTGCCATACTTCTGTATGAACCCTTCTACAGACAAATCTTGCTCTTTTCCATGGCTTGTTATTACCAACAGTCCTTGGTTGATTCCACAGCCATCTGGCTATCAGTGTTTGAGACACAAACGTTAGCCCCTTATCTTCTGGGGTTAATCCACGGAGGTACTGATGTGGTGACATGGTTTACTAGTGGACTTGGCAGTGTTAGGTTAATGGCTGGGCTTGATCTTAAGGGTCTTTTCCAAACTAAATGACTCTATCATTCTGTGATTCTGTGATTACTGATGAAGCAGGGACGCATTGAGCAAATCTTGTTCTCAGCCCTTTTCAATTAAACCTGTGCATCTCTCTTGCTTGCACAAAAGAATTCTTTGTTCTGGAATTTTCAGTACACTGGCAAATTCAAAAGGAAAACTTTCCAGTTTGAGTGAAGAAAATGTTTAGTGGAAAAAAATGTGATCTCTGTTTGTAAGATCATTGCTGTCCCCAGCCCAGCCTGACTGAAAAAATTATGTTCTGCTGATAGGATCTGCTGACCAGAATTCTTATTTAGAGTACTTTGTGCTTGTGATGTAGTCAAAGTACGACACACATAGCAAAGCAGTGTCCTCTGTAGAGAAATGACCTCACTTTTACATGCTTTCCCCACTTGGTCTCAGCGGTAGTTGGCGTGTTCCCAATTTATAAAGCACTGCAGAAATGTTCAGTTAGAGTTGTATGGAAACGGAATCATGGTTGGATTGATAAGGAGATCACACTGCTTTTTTTGGTCAGAACTCTCTTCCTGATGCTTTCATGGTGACCTGTCACCTCCAGGCAGGGGCAATCCCACATCAGGTTACCTAGTTTTGGTGTTATGCCTGTGAGACCTGGCTGGAAAGGGACCTGGATGCTTGCAACTGTTGTCACCACTGTCTCCAAAAGACAGGTAAGTGTCATCATGGCTCTTGTTTATGGCACACCAGTGGCAGTGGGAGCCTACAAGCGCTCTTTTACAGCCATGGGGAATCATGAGTCTCGATTGCCTTTCCTTAGAGGTGAAGTGTTACATTATATTTGCCTACACCGAAGCTTAGACGCCATTGTTTTTGCCCAGCTCTGTTATAGCTATGGTGTCCTTCTGGAGCTTCTTACTATGGGATCAGCATTTGTCTACTAAATGCTGGTGTTCTTCTCTATAAAACATATATTTTCATAAAAACTTTGGGTAGTATTTTCCCTCTAGGCTGTTGCATCACTCTGAGATAAAACTGAAATGAACTGTCTGTCTCTGAAATGAACAGGCAGGAAGAAGGTTTGATAGATGAGTACAGAAACAACCTCTCTTTACAAAAATTACTAGAGAAATAGTAAGGCTATATCTGAGTAAGTTCCAGTTGAAAGGAACTTCTTGGGAATGCTTGATCTTCCTCTGTGTAGAATGTATTTTCAGCAATCTTCTGCTTACAAAAAAACCGATTTCCTACTGTTGACATCCCAAGAACAGCTATGGGTAAAACCCATTGGATTTAATGCTGTCTACAAAGCAGGCAAAATATTAGATTTTTTCCTTTTGATTCACCTAACCAGTGAGAGAAAATGCACCCTCTGGATCTAGAGAAAATGAATTTATTATTGTCCCCTGATGTTATAGACCTGAAGGGAGGAAGCTAAGTGAAGAAAATTAATACTGTTCAAAATTTCACAAGAAAAGTCAATTTTTAAAGTGAAAATACAGCAGAAGCTAGTTAAGTTTCAGTCCTTTAACACAAACACATTTTTCTTGAGGCAGCAAAGAGATGACTATTATTAGTTTTCATTAGTTGTGCAGTGGGTTGGCAGAGGAGTCAAACACTCACCTAACCTCTTGATCACTCCCACAACCCCACTGGGAAGGAAAGAGGAGAGTAGGAAGAAGTGGAGGGAGAAAGCTCATGAGTGAGGTAAAAACAGGGGTACTGCTTACCAGTTACCACTATGGGAAAAACCAACTTGATCTGGAGAAATGAGTTTAATTGATTGCCAATATAAATACATTTTTATTTATTTTTTTGTTTATTTATTATATGCACATACCCATAATATTTACATTGATATAAAAAAATAGAAAAAAATTATATAAATACATGTTTTTATAAATATAAAAATACATACTTTAAGCAATTCTTTAGTATATATGATTATATAACTATAATATTACTAATAGAATACAGGTACATATATAAAAAATATGTAAATATACAATTATGAAATTATTGATTTGGCCATTGGGAAACATACATGAAAAAGAATCAAGCATTTACCAGCTTGGGGAAAACTCTAGTCTTCCTCCTTTTCCCTGGCTCACTCTCGTTCCTTGACCCTGTGTCCTGGAGTGGGTCTTTTGGAGCTGCTTGAAAGTGTCCAAGTCTGGGACAGGGCAGCCCTGGCCTCTCCTCTCACCAACCATGTTGTAGCCCACTTCTGCCAGAATGCAGGCATCTGCATCTGATACACTTTGCAATGCAAAGAAAATCAAAACAAAAACCTTTTTCCTCCATAAAACTCCCGCAAAAGCTTTTTGTTCTTCTGAGATTAGGGAGAATCCATGCAGACGTACATGGAAGATTTTGTTATAAAAATCATTTAAAAGTCCAAGCATTAAAAAAATTGGTAATTGCTTATAAATATGTAAATTAAAGAGGAAAACATGGTTTAAGTAGCAACTTCATTGCCTGACAAGTTTGATTAAACTCACAGCCTTAAGGCAGACAAGCGGAAATTTCCCGTTTGCTCCTTGAATAAGTTTTCAAAACAAAAAGTTCCTCATACAATCAGAAATACTGGAAAGAAGTGTATGTAGAAACTAATTAGATTGGGCAGAGATGAACACGAGTAGTAAATCTACTGCGCAATGTATAGATTAATTACATCTTTGGCAAGATTGAATTTCAAAGAAGAGAATAATGGAAAAAGATTGGAGATTTTTGGAAATAAGCAGCGGTAATATCTAGTGCTCCAGCAAAATAATTGACTCAGGTTTTCCTTGCTGTAATTTTGGATGGGGAAGAATGTATTACAGCTTTGAGGAGCTGTTGTTTTCCATCCTATATCAACCAAAATTTAAGCTTCTTCAGCCTATTCCCTGACTGGTGCTGGAAGGTTGAGGCTAAAAATTATGTGATAGGGGAATGATGTGGAGATTGGGCACAAGTTGAAGAAAAGCATAAAACTGATATTCAAAGACAATGAGGAGGAGGAGGAAAAAGCAGAAAACAGGACAGATGGGCAGCAGGATGAAAAACAAGGGAGTGTTGTGGAGGACATCTTTTACTGTGGCAGCTGAATATTACAATATGAAGTTGTGAAGATGAACAACGTTACCTGACTCAAGGTGCTTGCTGACAACACATGAAACAGGGAATGCCTTGGATTTTATTTCTTCCTGCAAACCAAACAAAGCAGAGCCTCCAGTGCAGATGTCTAGGCTTTGGTGGGAATTCCATTCTCTTGCTCTGCATGCTGAAGTGTCCCAGAGGTACCTAACCAGGTACCTGGCCAGGACAGGCACAATTATTTGATGTTTCCTGTGGAATTTGCTTTAACCCTTTGCCAAAGGAAGAGTCTTCTCTCCTCTTTGGGACTCCAACTGCACTTGCACTAACAGTTTACAGGGACACTTAAGCATTGTCTGATTTTTGGAGGTGTAGACTGTTGGTCAAGCTCTGAGCCAGGGCTGGAACTCCAAAACTGGCTAGGATACTCTACAGGAAATAAATATGCCATGCAGCGCAGAGATTATTTATTCAATGTACAATGACTTCCT
This sequence comes from Amblyornis subalaris, assembly GCA_018881555.1. NCBI lineage: Eukaryota > Metazoa > Chordata > Aves > Passeriformes > Ptilonorhynchidae > Amblyornis > Amblyornis subalaris. Next base: position 522,644 of record JACAXG010000229.1, read on the forward strand.
GTCATGTGGCTCCATGACCACATGAGTGGTGTGTGAGAAATATATCATTCAGCTGCACAAGGACTCAGGAATCCTTAGTGTTGAACTAAAAAAATCTTCCTGTGCCTTTTACTGACACTGATATGTCATTTGAGTATCTAAGTTTGCCATCTGCATCTGAAAATGTGAGATGGTAAACTTGGCAGTTTTCTTTTCTTCTGGTGAGTTCTGCAGAATGCTAAAACAAACGCACCCCAAACCACTGTTTCCCAAGTTGGAGTTACTTGAAATACTGCAGTGACAAAGTTATTACTAACCGTTAGGCACCTTTTTAAACTCTCAAATGTATGTTTCCCCTTATTTATCAGTATGTTTGAACAAGTGAAATGTTTCTTTTTATTCTGATAGATTCTTATCTGTTCTCTTTTATTTATTACAGGCAAAACCATGATACATCAGACAAAGTACTTTGGCCATTGCTATTCCCAACCACTCCTTCAATGTGACACACATTTGTAATGGAAAATGACTTATTCCAAGAAGCTTTCAGTGCCTGAGAGAATCTTGTACAGGTACTTCCAATTGTTTTGCCTGTATTTTCCACAAAAAGACCAATTGTCTTTTCTGAAGGAGTTTTGGACTAAGTCTCTAAATGAAAGATATCTCTCTCTTAGGCCTGGCAGCCTATTTCATGTACACGCAGTTAGTGTCCTCTCATTCCAAAACAGCGAGGACTTAATCCTTGTTAATGGTGCTTTTCTCACAGTCCTTCAGACTCTGCTATGTACATACCATCTGCCCTACCACTGACTGCCACAGAACATCCTGTACCCTGAGCAGGAAGACTGGCAGACACTGTGCAGCTCCTGTAGTATCATTTTTCTGGCACTTTCTAGCGGTGTTCCTGTTTCTGGCCTTTGAAACCTGTCTCTGTGCCTGGCTACTGATGGTAGTCCTGTTGGGCAGCCCCTGACAAGGATCTTGGGCTACCATGCTGCTGAATGTCCATGGAGGTGACAGGACCATGCCATGCCCGGCCTGAGCATGCACACACAATGCAGAGGGCTCTGGGGTCTGCTGTCTTCAGGATCTTGGAGTTGTGAGCTGTTGGTTTGCAAAGCAGACATCCAGCAGAACTGCCTTTCCTGTTCTCATGGAGGAGACACCGAGGGAATGTCTCAGCAGGCTCTCAGGAAAGTAAATATGTGCTGTAAACAGCCTTACAGAAGGCTCCCCCTCCCCTTCTCCGTATCTTTGCTGTATTTACCCAAGTATTTTGGCCTTTGTCTAAACAACAGGAAGGACAATGACATGTAAATGTACTCCTGACATTGAATAAGGCATCACTGGGAGCAAGTTCTCTAGCATTAGTGTCACAACGCTCTAAATTGTTCTGCTTTGAGTCAGAACTGAACACCATGAAGTTGCCCTGGCTGTTCTGCATTGGGGTACCAATATTTGAGAGTACTTGCAGCTGTAGGGAGAACGTGTCAAGAAAGATGCTGTGATTCTCCTTGGAGCGGGTTCAGACAGCTTTACTGGTGAACACAGTGAACATTTTCTGGATGACAGCTTTACTTTGAGAAATGTGAGGAAATTCAACTGAATTGAACATGGAAGGATGCAGTTAGTTTCTACCAACTACGATTACATTTTTTTTCCTTTTCTTAGCATTATTAAGGTTACTGCTAAGTCATGAAATTCTATCTTTCTTGTATTTCAGCTACTTACTTTTTTTTCTGTGTCGATTAACTGAAAGCCACCTGTGTCTAAGGAACTACTATAATTCATATTTCAGTTGTGGAACTGACTGTCACAGGATTTTGTCAGAATTGTAAGAGGTCTCAGAATGGGATTGAAAACTCTTTGTTCCTGGGTACCCAGGAATATGCTTATTTCTGGGTACTTTCATAAATGTATTACAATAGTCCAGATATTTCAGTGCAGGAAGATTTTTAAGGCTCTTCTTGGCAGAGGTTTAGGATGTATAATAAAATAAAAAGTCACTTTGCCCTTCACTTACACATCTATTCTAGGCTGCAAGTGGGGACAGGATGCCCAAGAAGCAGTTTTTAATTTGATTCAAGAAAGCTGGTTTTGTGTTCAGAGCTGGGTGGTGCCAGCCCATTAATTTTTTACTGCAATATATTCCTCTTCTGAGTTTGTTATATTATGGCTACGTAGTTTGAGTTGATGTTGGAAAGGATTGTCTCTGTGTTCTGCCAGCTTTGGATGTAGTAGAATTCTGGATGCAGACTAGGTATTTAAATTTTTATATCAGCTTCTCACAGTACCAGGGATGCTGCCTCTTTCATAGCCTGGATAGCGCATGGATTTTCATAGCTCATGGATATTTGCTACTTCAATAAAGAAGGGAATAGTCTTCATCTAGTCAGGAACTGTGGTACTATGATATTTCCATATTCAAAGTACAAGGAATGAATTGCTTCTCTTTCCTCTGAAACAATCATCTGAAAAAAGGTAACTTTCCTCCAGGTTTGGTTTGGCTGTACTGCAAAGAAGGAATGCAGTGCAAACAGTGAGATCTGTCAGCATTTCCATCATTAGTCAGACCTTCACATCAAGTGGAACTGACAATAGGTTGAAAACTGTATAGATATATGGAAGCTGCTTCTCAGAATTATGTTACCAATTTTGGTCTCATATTTAATTTTTTCCAACACCAGAAAGCAACAGAGGAAATCCAAGGGTACAGGATGGAAAAAAGCCCCAAAAGGTTTTAGTTTCAGATAAAGATAATAATTATAATGGTGACATTGGTAATGTGAATAATGAGGGTCAAATAATTTTCTCATATTTTATTTGGATATAATTTCTCTCTGTGATGTCCCTAACATTTGTTCTGTCAGGTAGAAAGACCAGGTGTCGTAAAAGAATTTTCTGGATTTGGTTTCTCCATGTGGTGGGATGACCATATTGTGGATCCCCTGGAAACCCCCTATTATTTCACACTCTCCCTCCCATTGTCCTATCTTCAGTGCTTTAGAAAACACATACTAATAGTAATTCTTCTTCCTAGGTATGGTTTGTGTTTGCTATGGGTGCTCGAAATGAACTAATTCTGAGGCCTTTTTGAGAAGGAAAAAATAATATATTTCTGTATCGAAAGGGTTCAAAAATATTAAAACCTGAGAACGAAAGGTCCCTCTCTTTGTGCTTCATTACATTAATATGAATTGTTCTTACTGTTCAATTCCCCATAATCCACTAATGCTTTTCATGACAGACTCTTTCTCTCCTCCTTCAATATAAACCCCACTGCAAAAAACTGAATTAAGGCTGAGTTTTGACCTTTGAGAAATATTGCAGAAGATTCTACAGTAACAAAAGATTCCAGCTGGAAATATTAGATTCTTTGTTTCAAAGTGCTTGAAATGACCATATTGAACTCATACAAAGGCTTTTTCCAGATTTTCATTCAAGATTATTTGTTCTTCTCCCTGAAATGACATGTCTGCATATCATATTTTTGCTTCTAGTACTTTGGTCATTCCTGGATTCAAAACCATTTGGTTGGAGATTGTCCTGCCAAACTTCGGCCTTTTTCTTCTTCTCTGTGTCCCTTTGATTGTCCTTCACAGGATGTAACCACAGCTCTGCTACTGAGAGGATGCTCTGCTGACTGCCATTGCTTTCCTGCCTTTGTGCTGTATACAGAAGAGGTGACTTGCTAGAAGCATATGACTGAATGGGGTTAGAGAAAATGTGCATTCCACACAGGAAAACCCAGATTTGAGGTGCTAAGCCTCTCTTTTTCTTTTGGCCTTTCTAAAGGGCTTTGTCCATGTCCTTTCAGACAGTGTTAGCTCCAGCACCTACAAACTTCTTAATGAATCAGTGGTATCTAAAACACATATCTTTCGAGTGTGATGGTGGGAGAGAAAATATAAATTAAAAAAGCAAAAAAAGCAAAAAAAAATATGCAAGAGAGCTGCCTTGGGGATCACAGTGTGAGCCAGAAAAGCATAGGGGTGGGAGGAGAAAGTATAGTCAGCTATGCAAGAGAAAACTTGGAGCAGAAAGCAGGCCACCAGGACCCCAAAAGAAATGTGATTGTAGGCAACCTGCTGCAAACATAACCTCTTCACTTCTCAGCTGAATCTGCAGAGGTCTCTCTTTATCGCCTAGGTCCACTTTTACATTAACCAAGTGGGGCACAAGGTCTGCAAAACTGGAAGTGCTAGTTTACAAGAGTTAATGGAAAGGACTGGCCAGTGATAATTCTGGTGTAGAATGACCAGAGAACAATAAGACAGTCTGAACTGGATTACAAGAAGAGTCTCTGGGTTGGGAATCAGAAGGCAAGAGAAACAGTAGAAATCCAGTCATCCACAGAAAGCTCTGCACATGGGAAAATAACCGGTGTACGCTGAAGCTGTGTTACCACTTGCCAAGCTGGATGACTGATCAGATCTGTCACCACTAACATTCTTCACAGTTCTTCCTATTTTCTCCCTGCCAAGATGTGAGCTCGTATCCCAAGCTGCTTCCTCAGGGAAGGATCTGCATTACTACTTCTCACAAGCACAAAACCACATGAACTCTGCTAAACAGCAATATGTCTTTGCAAACCCTTTTTAACTTTCGTGTCCATGTCCGTGCTGCAGCCAGGACTACTGCTGACTTAAGGAAGAGGTGGTATTTTTCCTCTAGGCTGTTATTAGCCTTTTTAAAATAGTTGCTGGGGTTTTTTTTCCATGAAAAAACTCTAGATTTTACATAGGATTTCATATCCCTTCCTCATCCGATTCAGATCCCTGCATGAACCACATGATAAGAATGTGCTGCCTTTAAGAAGGCAGACACCTGTAGTTCTGTATCAGAGGATCCAGACTGTTCACTCTGAGCAATTCAGCTGTAGACTTTCCACGTCTTGTGGCTGCATTTGGCTCTGCCCCCTGTTTTGTCCTTAGAAGACTGGATATACATATCAGACAAGTTTATTCGAATGGTACTTGTAGGTGCAGCTGTTAAAAAAGCCAACAGAGCACAGTAGCCTTCCTCACATGGTGCTTTTGCCCATTTTGCCTTGTCCAGCTAGTGGCTTAGCTGATCTGAGAGACTGCTTAGATGCTAAAATGTGTTAATTCATTTGTGAGGAAGTGTGAAAGAAAATTGACTTAATTAAAACTGAGGAATATTTTCCTTTATGATTTTAATAGATCAAGACTTTTTATAGGAGTAAAAATAATTTCAAGGATATTTCCCATAAGACACTGGACAGTGGCTTTAGGCAATGAAAGAGACACATTTCCTCCTCCTTTGAACTTTGCTCATTTCACTGAAGTTTCCCATTCTGTCTTTCTGAGAGTAGTTTCTAAGAGCTTAGCCTTCACAGTGAAAGGCTCAACATGCTCCTGGGTGATGCCTGGTCCAAAGGATCTTTGCCGTTGTCGTATAGTTTTTAAGATTTTTATTTTACCTAGGTTGCTTGTGGTTGATATGGAATGACTGCATGGAGTTGTTCCAGCTAGATCACTATCCCAGTCTGTCTTGTGCCAGGGCAAAGACTGTACCGTATTTTTGGAAAATATTGTTTCCTTCTTACTTTGGTCCCTGTTGTACTGGATCAGATTCCACCTAACAACTGTCAATGAAATCACTCTATCCCAGACTGCTCATCGAAAACTCTCTATTACTTTGAGTTCTTCAATACTGGATTAAGAATAATGGCCGTTGGATTAAGAACAATGAATGTTTTCGGTTTCATTATGATGGTAAGTGCTGCTTCTGTAGCTTCTGTTCTCCTTCACTTCATAGTATTTTGTGCAGTTTCCCACATTTTTGCTGAAGCCTTCAGACAGTAGTTTCCACAAAGCATATTTTCCACCTTAATTTCCCCTTCCCAATAAAAAATTTCTTACTTCTGGCATGAACAGATTAAATACTGCCCAATGTCAAGTGTCACTGATGCTTTGGAAAAAAACATTAAATCAGAAACAGGAAAATTGTGCCTGTTTTTAACTCTTTGGATAGCTCTGAGACGCATTTATTTTTTTATATTTTGTTAGAAAGAAGATAGCTGAAATAAACAAAGCAGCATAGGATGACTTATCAAAGGTACTAAGTCTAAAATAAAGACCTTGATTTCAAAGGTATCAGAACCAGTCCTTTTAATGTAGAGCTTACAGCTGTACTCAGTGGTTTACAGGACTGCTTGTACAACTGCTTCAGTACCCTCATCAGACTTGGCTGACAGCTCTTCAAGTCCCGAACTGTTTGACTCGTATTCAGGGAGAAACAGCCAGCACTTGTAAATGCTCTTTTTATAGTAATTTCCATGATTCAGCTTCTAGCTCTCCACCCTCACAAGAACACTACAAAGTTCTATAGAAAATATAAAGCATATAAAGCAGGAGAAGTTATGGCACTTTGAAACGACTCCTTTCCTGAGGTCACCATGGTTTCCTTTCAGACTGCTGTCTAAAGAATGCTCACAAAATGTTAAATAAGGTGACTTATAGAGAGATAATTTTGTTTCATTGTGTTAAATCGTATCTCCTTAGATGTCCTTTCAAGATTAACCAGCAAAATTCTGCAGCTGGGGAAAAAGAGTGACTATGAGGATGCTGTGAGCTCACTAATGAAGAGACTTTAGCAAGAAAAAGAGGAAAAAGTAGAATTGTATGGATTGCCATGTGCCATCCCATATCAGTTACCAGCACCACAAAGTTAAAACTTGGCAAAGAGCTGAAAATAAGAAGGGTTAGTTATCATGGACTGGCAGAAAGCTGACAGGTAAAGCTTTGTGATTCCTAACACTCCTGCTTTCTGGAGGAGGGATGGAAGGCTGTCTAATGATGATACAGGCATAAACTTAGGGCCAGGCATTTAAAAAGTTAAAATATCTTCTTTTATATCTGTATCTCTTTTGTGTGCTTCTTTTGTGTTTGTTCCCATTTGGTGCAAATGTCTGTCATACCCCTCATATTGAAAGAGTAAAATGCACTTTAAGCCTTCCAGCCTTGTGAAGAATAAAATTGCCTCTTTGAGACAAGGCATGCTAAGTGCACCGCTTCCTACAGAGTGGGAAAGTAATGAGCAGATACTGAAGTACTCAGGATTGCTATACACTCTGCCAGCAGTTGCATATTCCCAGGAGTTAAAATTGTACTCACGTCATATGGAGGATTGGTAACACGAATTTCCAGGTGTTGGGACAGAGATCCATTAGTGAATACTATTCATTGGTAAACACAGCCTGAAAAACAGCAGAAAAATAGGAAGATGTCTCATAATTTCCATGGCAAGTCAGTGGAGAGGACTGAGAGCAGGACAGACTTACAGAGATGTCTGAAGAAAAAGAAAAGCTCTTGATCAGAGGATGAATGAGGGTGTGAAGGGGAGCTCTCATTGCCTGTACAACTACCTGGACATATATCTCAAGGGAAAACTGGTCAATTCTCTTAATTTTAATCAACTAAAGATCCAAGTGGTTTATTGATTTATTAAGTATACATAATTAATGAGGGAATGATACATTCAGAATCCAGACTGGAGCTTCTGTAAGGACTTTTATAAGTACATAGTGACAAAAGAAGACCAGTGAAAATGTAGACCCAGTGCTGAATGAAATGGGAGTCCTGCTGAGATTGGATATTGCAAAACTTGAGTACTTAATGCCTTCTTTACTTCAGACTTTACTGGCAAGAGTGGCCTTCAGGAATCCCAGGGCCCTGGGACTGGGGGAAGTCTGAAGCAAAGAACACATATCTTGCTGAAAGATGATCAGGTCAGGGAGTACTTATGCAAACTCCATGAGTCCTGCAGGTACTGAGGCAGCTGGCTCAGCACTGTTGAGACCACATGAGTGCTGGAATTGGGTTCCAGTTGTGGAATCACCAGTACAGGAGAGACATGGACTGGGGGGGAGGCCAGCAAAGGGCCACTATGGGATTAAGGGACTGGGGCATTTCTCATGTGAGGAAAGATTTAGAAAGCTCAGACAGTTCATCTTGGAGAAGAGACAGTCCAGGACGGAATCTTATCAGTGCGTATAGAGATCTGAAGGGATGCTGCAAAAAAGCGAAGCCAGGATCTTTTTAGTATTGGTCTGTGAGAGGTCTAGAGGCAGTGGGTACTAAATGAAACACAGGAGGTTCCTTCTGAATACCAGGAAACAATTTTCCACTGTAGGGGTGATAAAACATTAACACAGGACAGAAAGGTTGTGCCTCCTTGGAAATCTTCAAAAGCTGCCTGGACATGGTCCTGGGCAACCGACTCTACCTGGCTCTGCTTGAGGAGAGGGAGTTGGACCAGATGATGTCCAGTTATGCCTTCCAACCTCAACCATCCTGTGAGTCCATGATTCTGTTATCAGCACTACAACAGATAAACTACTAAATGTGAATAAACACTTTCCGGCCTCCAAACGAATAACCTTCAAAAGGTCTCGCCCCTACACATTTATGCAGTTACATGCAGTTCCCTCCAGCACTTTGGACATTTGAGTTTCATGCATTTTTCTTTCCTGGCAATGTGATTCTCCCACCACAGTTCCTCTCCGTGCTATAGGAGATACCGACATTTAATCTTTAGGAGTGCCTAGGCTACTCCATGAAGTCCATATATGTCTGTGCTAGGGGGAAAGGTGCCGTGTGGTCGTTGTGCATACCCAGGGCTGGGGCTGCATGCCATCGAGCCCCTAGCTAGCTGGAGTGCAGCTGCTGGCAGTGGGGAGCCTGATCTGCCAGGCTCTGCGGATGCTTTCATCAGTGATCGAGGGTGTGACGCCGGCAGTGCTGTTTCTTGCAATGCCAAACCTGGCCTGACTGCTGCTCCAACCTCACTGCTGCCCTCTAGGGGGACTCTCCATCACCACAATTTCATTCCCCTTTTCTGCTTTTGTATTTGACTCTCCCTGTGTTAGAAAGTTGCTTGGTAATCTCCTGGTTATGGTTTGATCTGGCTGATGGTCATCCTCCTCTTCAATGCTATCAGCTGGGGCATAAGCCACTCAGGCAATTTTGAGTGTGTCATGTGCACACACAGTTCACATTCACATTTGCATGTACCAGTTTTGCCAAGGTGGTGTGTGGTGGGACAGGATGTGAATCATTCTCACAGAGAAAATATAGAGAAGATGGGTACAGACTTCTTCTGGATGGTGAGAGAACAAAAGCTGATGGCCATAAATTGAACACAGGAAATCCTCATCCGACATATGGAAAAGCTTCTTTCCCTTGAGAGCTGTGCAGCCCACAAGAGACATGGAGAGATCCTTGGAGATATCCCACCTTTCACTGGAGAAGTCCCTTGGCAAGTTTATCTTGTTGACCCTGCTTTAAGCAAAGGGAGAGTACTGGAAAGTGCTAAAAATCTGTTCCAGCCTGTATTTTTGTGCAAATGGCAAACCTGTGGAAAAAGTCAATGTTGTGAAATATTGTTCTACAGCAAATGATAGTGATGGGTCAAAATATTTTGATTCTGCTTAAAAAGAAGATTCTCAGCATTTCATTTTAACGTTGTTGAAATATTTGGATTTGATTTGAACAGAGAACTTATACTGTCAGACTACTTTCTGTGCAATGCTGCCGAAACACCACATTCTGCAATTTTGCAAATAAAGTCTCCCAAGATAAATAATGCCCTTTTCTCAGAGTGAGGTAGCCGTAATCCAGGTGGGCAACCTAAATCAGACAGTTCAAGAGAAACAGGGCAAAATAACAAGCAAACTAAAGGTCTGAAGAATTGCCATACTCATACAAAAACAAACAGAGCAAGCAGAACTGCCTCAGACAGAAAAATTTTGGCTTGCTGCATCAAGCCAGAACATTTTCATGTTGCATGGAACTCTACATAAGAGACATCTTTTTTTTTTTTTGATAGACAGTTGATAGGAAAATAGTGCTTTCTGAAAAACTATGCTGTTTTTTTTACTTTCCTTGATGGAAAAAATCCCAAGTATGTCTGCAGCATATAAATCACCCTCTAACAGTGCTTATTAAAGTGTCATAATTTTAAAAGCTCAAATGCTTTCTAACTATCTAACAAGAAATTTCAAAATATTATAATCAGACTGCATAATACATAAAATGTGCTGTACTTCCAATCTATTGATCATAATTAATGCCTCCAGAAGAGTTGTGACCTGGTGTCAGGATAGGTTTGTCAACACAGAAAAATTTCCCTGCGTTTTTAAAGCTGAAATTGAAAAATAGCAAACCTACTAAGCTTTTAAAAAGCATAAATTAGCGCTGAATTTCTCACAGTACTAGAAGACCTTGCAAATTGCTACTTGACATAAATGTGAGACAACGGGGAGAGCAAAGTCTCTGTCAGAGACGACATTTATGTTACGTGTAATCTGCAACGTATTTAATCTTCCTAAATTCCCTGTAAAATGTTTTTCAGGATTTCAAAGTAAAAATTTGACATATCCTTGGCTAAAATTAAAGAATAAAGCATCACTTTCCCTTTTAGAAATCTCCAAAAGACTTTACAAAAATGAATTCCTGCTGCCAAGGTGTTATGGAGTGGTTTGGGGGTTTTTTTGGTAGTTTCTTAGGTTTTGTGTGGGTTTGTCTTTTTTCTTTTTAAAGCACTCATTTATTCACCATCTCTGCATTGAAGATTTTGCTTGCGGTAAAAAATTATATTCCTCATTCTGTCTTTTAAACCATAAAGTCAATCTCTGGTGCAATGAGTACCAACTCATAAGGAGCTGGTGTTTGTTTCAGAGAACTTCAACACACTTGCTATGCATGGATCTCTGTGATGCTTTGAATCTGCTACATGTCTTGTCAGTAATGGAACTGAACCAGGATTTTCTATTTATGGGGAAAGTTGCTGTTGCAGAAACCTCTGACTCATGCCAAAACAAACCAGAATTTTTAGCTCAACATGTTGATATTTCACTTTCTTTATTTTAGGGTGCAATCTAGGAGAATTCAGAATTCAGGAGAGTTGCCCAGAAAGGATTTCCATATAATTTTATGTATCAGTCCTCCAGCATTGCAGTAAGCACAACAGTATTTTTCTGAATGTCTGCTGAACTGTTTTCATCTACATTATGGGAGAAGTATATAGGTTCTCTAAGGATAATTAGGCACTCTGTCTCCCTTCCTAACTTCCTTGAGAAGAGAAATTCCTCTATGTGTACTTGGAGTTCAGGACAATTGCAAAGGAAGACTCAAGGCCATCCTCTCATACAGTAAGACCCTGTCAGCTGGAGTCTTCTATAAGGAGAAAGCAATTTATACGTGGTGTGTTGTCCTTGAATAACTTCATGTGTATCTATTTTCTCCCTCTTCTTCTCCCTCCCTGCTTGCCTCCCTTCTGCCTCCCTCTCTCCTCTGTCTTTATAACTTCTTCCTTACACTTTCACTTTTATCTTTCCTGTCATAGAAGCGTTTATGTCTTTCCGAACCTGTATCTATGCTTGTGTGTGTGTGTTCATATGTGTATGTGTTCACACTTTGCCTTTTAACAGAAACGCAAGAGCAAACCTGGTCCTGAAGACCCGTTTCTACTGCCAAGATCTGCTCTGATTGCCTATTTCCTTAGGTACTGACTACATGTTTTCTTGTTCTGAAGGTCTGTACATTATCTAGGACAGACACTGGATGTCAGTGGCTTTGAAGGGATAACCATATACGAAATGTTAGGCAGACCTGACTAAAATACAAACTGTCTTTTGTAGCAACATTCTTGTGGATTATTCTAGGCCATACTGTCTTTTGTATTTGAGGTTAGTCTCTTTTTCAGACCAGTGTTGTACACTGAATGTATCCAAGATGGTGATGAGGTGTGTTGTGGTTTGACACTGGCCAAATGCCAGGCACCCACAAAAAGCCTGCTCACTCACTCTCCTCTGCTCTGCAACTAGACAGAGGAGAGAAAATTTAACAAAGGGTTAATGAGTTGAGATAAGGACCGGGAGAAAACACTTCAAGGGCAAAAGAGGCTCTACTTAATGATATAAAGTGAATTTATTACTAACAAGATCAGAGTAAAAGAAAGAGAAGTAAAATAAGCCCCTAAAGACACCCTTTTCTCCTCCCAACCCCTCCCTCCTTCCCACCATCGGTGCAGGGAGATGGGGTGGGGGTTTTGGTCAGTTCGTCACCCAAGATCTTCTTTCTGCTGCTCAGGGAGAGGAGTCTTTTCCCTGTGGCACCGTGGGGTCCCTCTCACGGGAGACAGTTCTCCACGAACTTCCCCAGCATGTGTCCGCTTTCATGAGCAGCACCACTCCCAAAACTGCTGCAGCGTGAGTCCATCCCATGGGCAGACAGTTCTCTCAAAACTGCTGCGGTGTGGGGCACTCTGCCACAGGGTGCAGTCCTCCAAGGACGGCTGCTCCAGCCTGGAAGCAAGGCCTCTCTTTCCATGGGACTCCCACTGGAGCACAGTGTCCTGGTATCCATCTGCTCTGGCATGGGCATCTCCCCCACGGGCTGCGAGTGGATCTCTGCATCCCCCGGGGACCCCCATGGGCTGCAGGAGGACAACTGCCTCACCATGGCCCTCACCACGGGCTGCAGGGACATCTTGGCTCTGGCATCTGTGGAGCTCGCCTCCCCCTCCTTCTGCACTGACCTTAGTGCCTCCATTGTTGTTCCTCTCACATATTCTCACTCCCCTCTAGTTGGAAAATTACAGCTGTGCCACAAACTTTGTTATGATTTCTTCTTAAATCTGTTATCACAGAGGCGTCACCACCATCTCTAATTGGCTCAGCCTTGGCCAGCAGCACATCCATCATCAGAGCCATCAGGGATTGGCTCTGCTGGACATGGCGGAAGCTTCCAGCAGCTTCTCACAGAAGCCACCTCTGTGGCCCCCCCCACTACCAAAAACCAGGCCCTGCAAAACCAACACAAGGTGTCAGCTGAAGGCTGCACACTGCCTGGCTTGTGGGAGAAGAGGGCTTCTTTCTACACTGCTACACATTATCAAGGGCCTTAGGATATCCTTTGTGTAGTGCAGACAGCAGTACCAGTCTGGCTTCTCCACATTAAATATACCTCACACTTTCTGGGCATACTGAGGTTGAAGACCATTGGAGAAAGCTTATTTTTAGTAATCACCTCTCAGGACATTTGCAAGAAGAAATGTAAAGGTATGGAGTAGGCCTAGAGGACGCAGTGAACTTGAGCTTGCCTCTTGAGTACTACCACCAGAACTGAAAGGCAGTACATTCTGCTTTGATTGTGCTGTGACAGACAGTCTTGCAAAGAGACAAACCCGACAAACTTTGTACTGCTGGAGAGTTCCATTTTTGCATAGGGAAACACCTGGTTCTCACCTGGGGGTTTGTTACGAATGGAATATGTGGGTTAAATCAGTTACTGCCTTTTGCCCAGGCCTCTGGCAGCAGGCAGTCACGTCATCGAGGGTGGCCAGCACCCCAAGACACACTCTCATTCATAGGTTCTTTAGTGATGGCTGATTCAGTCTATTATAGAATGAATTATATATTAATAGACACAAAACAGACATGAGACTTAAAACAGACTATTACTACACAGGGATAAAACAAAAGGAATATTGATAAACACTATGCACTGTCAGTAATAGGTTTAAATACACCAATTGCTAACTACACAGGGTAACAAGAGATTTAATAAACACTGTGCCACCGTCAGTAATAGGCTCATATATGCCAATTGCTAACTACACAGGGTAACAAGAGATTTCACTAGTGAGTTATAATATGAATATACAGTGCACAATATAAATTAATACAATGACTAGCCAAGGAATAGTAAAGTCTAGAAGCTCATATGACTTACCAAACTTGAATGGTATGGTGTGCTGAGGCTTCTTTCACTCAGCTTCCAGAAGAGAAGAATTACTCAAAGCTAGTGTCCCAGCTTGAGGGGTCCAAATCCTCTCACGCTTCGAGGTGTATTGTTGTTATAAATAAAAAAATAATAGTAATAATCCTGGATGGGTTTTGGGGTCCCTTGCAGTCTTCCTGAAAGTGTGGCGTTTGTCCGGTGGTGCTGTGATGCGTTCAGCGGTACACACACACACACACACAAACGCGTACTCAGTTGAGGCAAAGAGTCGGAGGCGTTCTCCTTATGTGTTCCATGAAATAGGTTTATTCCATGAATCGTCAGGGAAGGAGAGAACCCAGAACAATGGAGGAGTCAGGGTTTTATCCCAGGGGCAGTGGGGACGGAGAGACAACAGGGGCCAATGGTTTGAGGGTCAGGGGGCAGAGAGAAGGTGGCGTAATACAACTTCAACCAATAGGGGTAAACGAGGGGAGGAGTGGGGTACAGGAATAAATGGGATTCCGAGTAAGGGAGAACATTCTAGAACTGAACCTTATAAGGGAACAAGGAATAATAGGCTGCTTGGTCACTCCTGCAGCTGGGCTAAAACACTGCAGCACTCACTGCTGCAGGTTCAGCTACCTCTACAGTGTATAGAGGATTTTTTCAAACTTGTGCGTGTCAGAGTGAATCTTTTATACCTTGTAAAGTATGGTGTCTACGAGCCATAAAAAAACCAGCATAATCTCTCTTCACAGCAGTTGTTCACTGTCATATCAGCCTGATGTCTATGCATCTGCGAGGCCATGGAAAAGGGAGAGATCTTTCTGGTTTATGCAAAAGAGCAGATAACCTTCTTGACTTGAGGACTGTCTTGCCACAGGGTTGGTGTGGCAGACATGAAGCTAGATCCTTTACAGAACATCCAGTAAGCCTTATTCACACAGATTTTGTACCTTTCTGGAACTAGTTCCTTTTCTGAGGTGCTAAAGAAATGCAGGATATAGAGCGCTACTGTAGCTGAAGGTGAGTTTTTCCTGACATGCATAGTCATGTTAACGAGTCTCGAAACGCAGATATTTAGAAACAGAAGCGTATCTATTTTTGGCCTTTTGTGTCAAGAAACCCTAAGGCTGTTCAGATGCTCTTTTATCTTCTCTCTTGCGTGACTAGCTAACGCTTCTTCCAAGGTCACTTGGAAGTGGAAAGCAGCTGTGTTTCTCTTGGCTAAGCATTGAGACAACCTGAAAGAGACATGTAGGTGGTGTTAGTGGAATGAGAAAAGACTCCACTGGAAAATGGCCACAGTAAAATACAAGAATCCAGACAAGAATTTCTAAACAACTCCATGGATTCTGATTCTGGTAGTTAAAAGTTTTCCAAAATTGCATAATCATTTCTTTATATGACAACTACAGAGGAAAACAAAGTACCAAAAAAACAACCTACCACTGTACAGGGTTTTTTTTGAAACCTCATTTACTGCTTGTGACTTATAAAGGTCTACTGCTCTGTATAATTTCTATGTCTGCAGAGAAAGATGGATATCCCTGCCTGAAGAGAACTCTCTTGTCTTTCTCAGACTGCTGTATTTCTCTGTAGCTCCAAGTGAATGCAATTTTTCTTAGCATTTTAAATGCAAATATTGTATATAAATATAGAAAGCCCACTCAATGGACATAAATTTCATATTATAATAAATACTGAAGGTTACTACATTTGAAACATTTGGTCAAATGATTTACATCTATTATTCATTTTCAGGGACAGAACACTGGCTAAACACGAGCCGTAAAAGACTGTGGTGAAAAACCTGGCCATATTGGTGTAGGAAGGCAGACTCAGCCTGATGTCCATGTACATACTGCAGCAAAAATGTCTTTGTGGCTTTCCTTCATATACCAAAATTATTTCAGTGACTGATTTACTCTGAGTTGAGGAAACTGGCTGAAGTTGGGAGAAAGAGCGGCAGAATATATTTTTCCTATGTAATATAAGTGGGAACTGGTGTTGAGATCTTGAAACCCAGTGATTGTCTCTGGGCTGTTAAACCCATTTGCTTAATTATGTTAATTTTGTTTAAAAAATCAGTTTCAGGATGCAAAACCTGTTCTGATTATTTTCTTTTCTTTATGTGTAATCAACAGTCTTAAAGCATAAGATATAAATAAAAGCAGATTTTTAAAAGCTGTACTGCAGACTTCTAGTCAATTTCAATTTCTGTTGAAGCATAACTTGACCTAATAGCATAAGTAAAAACCTGTTTTGTGTTAAGAAAGCTATGTATCATTTTTTGCTAAATAAAATGAAGGTTTTCTCTCTACATGTTATGTAATTGCCATAGCTTTCTGATTACCAACAATTAAATGAAATTAAGACCCCAAACCTGTATTTCAAAAGCTAACAACTGTTACAAAAACCAGTGTGGTCAGCAGGATGAGGGAGGCAATTCTGCCCCTTTACTCTGCTCTCATGAGGCCCCACCTGGAACACTGCATGCAGCTCTGGGGTCCCCAGCACAGGAAGGACATGGACCTGTTGGAGCGAGTCCAGGGGAGGCCACCAAGATGATCAAAGGGATAGAGTACCTCTCCTACGAAGACAGGCTGAGAGAACTGGAACTGTTCAGCCTGGAGAAGAGAAGGCTTTGGCATGACCTAATTGTGGCCTTCCAGTCCCTGAAGAGAATTTACAGTAAAGATGGAGAGGGATTATTTAGAAAGGTATGTAGTGATAGGACAAAGGGGAATGGGTTAAAATGGAAAGAGTTGTTTTAGATTAGGTACTAGGAAGAAATTCTTTACTGTGAGACACTGGGACAGGTGAAGGTGTAGACGCCCCACCCTTGGAAGTGTTCAAGGCCAGGCTGGATGGAGTTCTGAGCAACCTGGTCTAGCCACAGCAGAGGTGTTGGAACAAGATAATCTCAAGGTCCCCTTCCAACCTAAACCATTCTATGATTCTATGATAAATATGAAACAAGGCTGATGTGTTCTTACAGCATTATGTCCTGCTTCTCATCCAGAAGCTTCTGCTCCATTATGCCTGATCCAGTTCAAGTGGAATAACTAAACCCTCTTAGGGCCGAAGTCTTCTGTTGTTCCCCATTGTATTTATCCAAGAAAGCTTGCCCACAATCATAGGAATTCCATTTGAAATACTATGATTTCCTAACAATTATGAAGAATGAATCAAGTTTCAACAAGAGAAACCTAGACCTCAGAAAAACATTCTATGATAAAGATAGTGGGGTACTGATATGAAGTGGTGAAAGAATGATGAAAGCCTGGCTGAAGAGCATGCTAGCTACGTATCTTTCAGAAGAATGTCTTACATAAAGTCAACTCTCATGATTGTGGAGTGGGAGACAAGCAGTCACAACACTCCTGTATCTCTTTTCAATATTTTTATAGCACAATCATTTGAGAAGGGCATAAATTTTTTAATTTCATAAGTGTTGAATCTTGATTACAGCTTCATACTTAAATGGCTTCAATGGGAAAGTTAAATTACTCTGTTGAAAAATATTTGGAAGATTTCTCTCTCAGAATAGTCACGTCCTGCACATGTGCTGTAAAAACCCTAAGGCTGAACCATGCCTACCAAACCACTGCTTCCTCAGGGGATCTTGTTCCCTGTCTGTACAAAGAACAGTGCACGAAACGAGTTTTTATGTGTGTGTGCTCTGTATGCTGATTGGAGGAGGAATACGAGAATCCTTACTCGTAAGCATTTGGATACCTATCGTGCCAAGGATACAAGAAGGGAGGGAGATGATCCCTCTTGTGGAAATAGTGGCTTGTGAATGAAGGTGACCAGCAGGGCTCCTCCCCCACCTGGGCACAGGCACTTCTGATAAGTCAGCAGCTCCTGGTAGCATGCTGGTAGCATGTTGGATGCCCTCAGACTGTGACAGATTTCAGCTCTGCAGAAAAATTAAGTGCTCACCAGAGGTGTTTGTGTAGCTCCAGAAGATGACTTAGTTCACTTGTATTAGGATGATAGCATGAACCCCTTCCCCCACTGAACTTTGATGTATCTTTGAACTGAAACACTCCTTATGAGGGAAAGTTTAAAATAAATCCCATCCATGCTACAATGCCTCAGAAATAATTTTTAAAAACTGTAAATATCAGTGCTCTTGTCAGGTTGGGTTTATTCCTGTAGCTATGCTTGTCTCTGCTAGACAGAGGCATTTGATAGAGGCATTCTATCAGGCATTTGATAGAAGCTGATGATGCCACACCAATAACTGAAAAATTGAGAAGACTCCTAAAGCTGTGGACAAAAATGAAGGAGGTCAAAGAATTAAAAGTGATGAAGAAACTGTCATACTCGTGGAATTAGAATTCTTTTTTTCCTGAACTGCATGACAAGAAGTTCTCAAAGATTTTCCTTGAAATGTGTACCTACTGACAGCTGTATCTGTCATCTTTATGTGATGACTGAATTGAAAATCTTCCCATGACTACAAGCTACATTGATAGGGGCAATAAGAAACAGTGATTATTACTTTTTTTTTTAAAGTCAGTTTTTAGATTTCAATTTGATTTGAAAGAGTGTTAGAGTGATGTCTGCTACATCATTAGGATACAGTTCTGTGACCATTTCCACTACAGAGTCTGATTTTCAGGAAGTTAACTCAGCTATAAATATTTATACTGGGCATATTCTTGATGAAAGGAATCCTGAAGGATGAGCAAAAGGAATGTAAATAAAATTATTCTCATGCAGGTCTACCGATGAGTTACAGCCTGTTTCTGACTGTCTAGATGATTAACAGTGCTTCTGTCACACTGTATGAGCTCATGTGGACACATTGTAGGACAATGCTCAGTGTAGGACTGCTGAATTAACTGTGCTTACCTTGTTAGACAATAAAGAGGTTTTGGGGGGACATCTAGAGCTGTGGTGCTGATATGTTGGTGTTCTGGTGACCAGAATCACAGCTCAAGAGAAGGCCAATCAGACAAATCAGTGGGGGCTGGAGAGGGGCAGAGCACAGGGTCCTTATTCCAGCAGAAATGCCATTGATGATATTAACTATGGTTCCATAGTTTGGACCATACTGAACAGGATCTGTGCAACTGAAGCTAATAAATTCTGTCTCTTCCCAGATTACAAGTCTTCTGCCATTAAGTCTAGAGCAGTAAAGTCAGGCTTGCTCTCCACAAAAACTGTTACATTAAGTTTGCAATACCTTTTCCAGCGCATATTACTGGCCTTTTTTTTTGCATTCATGTTACAAACACATTCACCTTCATTCCGCCTAGGAAGTTATTACTCAGAGCCATTTAATTACGTCAAACAACAATAAGTGATGTTTTAATGGCATCCTTAATGTAGCAGATCTTTTTCTTGCCCAAAGACAATACGTGGGCAACACGGTGACAAAGAGGGGCTCATGTGCCTTTTTCTTCAGAGATTCAATATGTTTAGCCCTGTCCAGCTCCAGAATTGCATGCAGCGCATTCCTTCTTCCAGGTCTCAAGCACTGCACCGTAAGGGCATCCCAGCTTTGGTCAGAGCTACAGGTGTTATTTTGTATTGCACAGAGTTGGCTTACCAGAACTATCCATCTCTAAGGAGGCAGCCGGTAGTAGGAATCTGTGCTGATGCACATGACTAACTGGATGTGTGTTATCAGCCTGTTGCCAGCACTATCAATCTAGTAGACAGATGCTACCCTATGCAATGTCTACCTGCACTTTCAAGGTGTGATGTGGGCCACAGTCAATCATCTGGGCTGCCAGACACATTCAAAGCAAATTCAGGTGTTGGGATCTAGAAATAGCTAGATCTCAAAGTCGCGTAAGATTTGCAACAGAGCAATCTAACACTGCAAGTCTGACAGCTTTTCAGACTACTAGTGTCCATTGAAAAGTGTCTTTTTGCCTAGGACATTCAAAAAAGATTCTTGTTGAAAAAAAAAAAATTAAGGCTGTCTTGTTTTCAAGGACAGAATTTAGCTGATGAACCCTTCTATTCTTCTCTAGGAAACAATGATTTTTCTTCATGCTAAACTGCTCTTCAGGCATAGTAAAGCTGCATCTTGAAGACAGTGCTGTAGGTAATGGGAATTTAGTCTCTCCAGTGAGTTTATATACCACTGGGAAATGTCCACTCTTTTCACTTGTAGATAGCTTCCTATCTCTAGGTAGCTAGCTACCAGAAACTTGCTATGACTCTTCTAATAATTGATTTTTTTTTTCTGTGTCAGGAGAAAAGAAGTCTTGGAGTTTAGCAAAAGTGATTATCCTCTTGGAAAATAGAATCTGCATTGTATTGACAGGTTAGAAAGTTCCAATGTATCTAGTACCATAAGTGACAACAATGATGAGTCGTAAGTGCTTTGTTTCTGAATTGAGCTCTCTGTATATTGAAGGAGGATATTTTTTCTTTGCATCTTATACAGAAATGCTTCTATAAAGGATAATTATGCCATAAAAGTCATACTCCATTTTCTACTTGTATCTTAAACCAAGCGCTTTACGTCCAAGTCCACACAACTGCTTTTCAGTGAATATGTTCCTAGCAGTGAAATGTTTGAACAGGCTCAGTGCGGTGTTTCTGCTGACTTCAGCAGCTCTTGCATCAACCCTTTGTATTTGGAACTTAGCTTCTAAAGATACCCCTTTGGCAAGCTCTCTGGTTCTGTCACTCAAGGCTAGTTCCTCCTATCTTCTCTCCCTCAAGAATGTACTTTTTAACACACTAAGATCCATTCATCTCAAGGGGAAGCTTGAAAGTGAAGGGAACAGAGAAAAAATGGTGTCATAAAAGTGTAAATCTTTAAAAACATTATCTTCCTTTTGGTTTTGACTAAACACATCACCTGTTCGCTTGGGCCTCTTGTGAAGCAGCAAAAACCACTGTTCTGAGACTGCCACACAAAAGATGCCCAGCTGTGCCTGAGCCCTTGGCGACTGAATTTTTTTGACTGCCTAACCCTCCTCAGGACCTGGGAGGCACAAATGTATATGTGTGTATAGGTAGGAGTTGAATCTTGTGCTGGTTGTACAAAAATTTATGAAAATACAGATCTTGTTCTACTGGTAGGAGAACTTTTTGTTAGATGTTTATCTGTGACACTAAATTAATGTTACTGTTTGTACAGGTTCTAGCATAACAAGAGATGTGATACAGCTTTCTGTTTTTACCATACCGGATAAAACAGGTTGGACCGCAGTTGTCCTCATGTTCACATTCTCTGACAGAGCGTTAGTGTCAGCCATGGTACCTCAGACTGTAAGTACAAGTTTATTGTCCATGAGTTTACATTTATGTTTTACTTTCTGATATTTCCTAATTTTTGCTACACCTTTTAAAGTGTCTGAAATTACGTGTATTGGATATGACCGGCTGTAAGCAAAATAAAGAAAATAATTAGGCAAAATGCTTAATGTGAGCTCTTTCCTGCACTCTCCACTCCTAGTGGGTTGTGAAAAACACTCTTTTTCTCCTCTGGGAAATTGCATCACCGAAATGTTTACCTGTCTTCCCCACTTTTCTTGAAAGTTTTTGAAAGCCACACGTATGATAATATGGCAAATTAGTCTTTCAATCCTGACTGGGATTCTCTTGGGAGAGGAGAGGGTTATGAATTCATCAAGATTTAAATATAACAATCAGCATTTATTTGAAATCTAAACCTTCTCTAAGTTATATATGACAGGAGGAAATAACTCTTGCATCTAGAAGTGCAGTCTTAGACTCTTCGTGACTTAGAGCACATCTTTTATCAATATTTGGTTATCAAATTTAACACAAGACTTGTAGATTTTCATGTGCCGCCTTTAATTAATTATTTGCTCTTTATCAGTTGTTCTGCTGCTTGCTGCAAGTCCACAGGAATGTGGAAAAGGCTCAACATGAGAAAGTACTACCAGTTTTGTGGGTCTGTCAATACCACAGGAGAGAAAGTAAAGATGACTTTAATTCCAGTTCTTAACTCCCAGGACAAATTTTGGCTCTTCTCCTTCTGAATCTCAGAGAAGCATCGGTGATAAAGCCCAGGCCCAGCACATTTGAAGTTTTCATGATGCATCACTCTTCCTTGGGTTCTGTCTTAATTCAGTTTGTGCATAAGGACAGCAACTGCATAACACAGGGACCATTCAACTGATGCTCCCTCAAGTCATGAAGCCAGTAGCTGGGAAATGTGAATGCTTGTTGGAGTTGAGAGCCCTAGCACTAGTCACTGGTGGAAATGCCGATTGGTCTTCAGGAGTCAATCAAAAGAGAGGGAAAAGCAGCATTCTGTGGGTAGGTGCAGTGTGTTTCTGAGGTAACTTGCCAGACTTACTCAGACTGCCTTAAAACAAAAGCAAAGCCCTGCCCTCAGGTGAATTACTTGCACCCTGGTTTTGAGCAAACAATTCCTGTGACTCCTTGTACTATCTTCTCCTTCCAGAGCAGTGTCTCTTCCAAGACTCTTTATAAGAAATGTAGACAGCATTAATTCCAGGTGAAGAAGGGCAATAGAACGGTATCATTTGGGACATTCTGCCGGAGGAACAGATCGTGCACAGAACTGGGCTTGCTTGAGTGTACAGAAGTAAGGCCTGGGTTGTGTGGAAAGCCAGCCTTTCTGGATGCTGACTTGCTAACCAGAACAAGTATTTTTTTCTCCCAAGAAACAGCTACATTTCTGGTTCAGTCTTTGGATCTTTCACTCTGCTGGGTAGTGTTTCTAGAGGATCAAGTAATTGCACAGAAATGAAGGAAGACACAGTGAACTCTGGAACACAGATAAGAAGCAATGGTCACCTCCACTCACTGGAGCACTCAGCACAAACAGTTGATCTGCCAAGCACTAGGTGGGACAGAAGGAAGGTGTCTGCCCTTGAAACAGATGCCACTTATTTGAGAAAGGTTGCTGTATGACAAAATACAGACCTACATATTTAGAGCTAAAGTGCTCTACTTCTAGACTTTGAGACTCTGTGTGTGTCCTGAGGGAACAAACATTTATAGAAATGGAAGACTTTACAGGCTTCATCACATCTTGGTGTTTCCAGTTTAGAAGCCCAACAAAGCACTCCAGGGTCCGTGCTGGGAACCTCAGCTAAAACAGAAGAAGTTCAAGAGCCAGTCCTTGTGGAAAGGTCTGTTGAACAGTTTAAATAAAAGTGGGTGATGAATTAAGAGACGGTGACATGACACATATATGACTACGGAGACTGAATACTTTGTGTTAACTTGGGGATCATTTGTTACCAAGCTTGTATTTTGTTGGGCTTGTGTGAGATGCGTTCCAGGGACACTTTACAAAAAGTTTCCCCTTCACATTTGGCAGTTCAACTTGTGGTGCTGCTTCCAACTTTACTGATTCTGCTTCAGACCTGAGAAAGGGTATACCCAAAATCTGTTTAACTCTCACTCTTCCTCCAAAGCATATAGCACAAACTGAAGATAATTCTCCTTCTCCCTTTTTTCAGCGGTGGCCATTTTGCTGAGACTGATCAAAGATTTAAGGGAGTCTCCCACAACTGGAGAAGCAGGAAAGTTTTCCTCGTGATGGCTCAGGGGGAAATTCCAATTGCTGATGGAACTGTCACCTTTGTGCCTGCACCAGTAATAGCCGAATTCTTTGTCTGTCTTGTTTATATGTGTGATGTCTAATACACCATTAATTTTATTTTGTTGAGACACTAAGAATAAAATTAATTTCCTGGCTTTGCTAAAATTGATTTGTGCCTAATATATAGCACTAATAGTGAAAGATATTCTTGTACAAAGATAATTACATCACAGAAGGCTCATAAGAAGCAGACAAAAACCTTTCCTTCTTTCAAAGGTTATGCCCGTGTCTCGGTAATCACACATGCCCTGAGACTGGCTAATTGATATTACTGAAACCACAGCTAGCAGGACAAATTGTATTTCTGATGTGTTAATGAAAATGAAATTAGAAACTCAGAAAGTCAAAACCCCATTTCAGTTCACACACAATTTACTCTTACTCTTATTTCAGCATATTCAGTAGCTAGTCATCATATTCTCTTCTTTTAATCTAGACAGTTTGATAAGGTCAATGCATGCACAGAAAAAGACCCCATATTTAGCATTCAAAGAAAGGCCTAGTCTTGGAAAAGGAAGCAGTTGTCAACTGGAGCCTTCTCTTTTTTTTCTGTAAAATTCAGCTTTGTGATTAGTTCTTTTCACTGTTGAGATCAATAAAATAAGGTCATAGTATTGTTTAAGGAAGATGCCCACATCTTTCTTCAGCTGCATTTATTGCATTTACATGTGAAACTGCTGTTCAAATCCTGACCTAAAATTATCTGTTTATTGAGATCATATTTCTTACACTTGCTTTATGTTTGATTTAGTCAGGGTTTTATCTGATCTGACCACCTTTTCTTCCTCTCACTAGTGAGTTTAGGCCTCTTCAAATGATGGAGTGCTATTAAACACATTTGCAGGTGACAACCATCCTTCAGAAAGATGAAAACCAACTTCTGCGAGGCAACGTATCCCAGTGATCAGGTCCTGGCACCCAGAACTGCTTGAAGATTTCTTGAAGGATGTGCAGATATGTTGTGTATTTCAGAGAGTGCGGCACACTTGACAGCCACTTTCCTGATTTGAAAGATACCCTCACCACCAAACAGTTGCAAGTACGTGTGTCTTGAGATATTATCTCTGTGGGACACATAGCTGCTGCCATCTTTCTAAAGGCACAACCTATCAGCTTCTCTTGAAGGTATCTCCAAGGCCTGCTGTTGGATGAGGCACTGGAACAAGGGCTGAATCACAAGCCCCAAGTGAGAATCTGTGACCTCTGCGTGCTTTTCCTTGCTCTTCATTAAAATACCTGGCACACGTGGGTGCTTTACTAGGTGATGTATGTCTGAAACACCTCAGACCATGGAAGGAAGTGAACCTACATGCTCGAGCTGTTTTGACTAGGAAGAAAGAACTAGCTTTGGGACAAGTGCAAACTGAATAACTGTGATTAACCTCAGATACACATTGAATCTGCTGGGTGGAAATAAAAATGTGTCTGAGGCTTTGAGGGTCCAGTGGTTTGTGCTTCTGTTCTTATAATCTCTTCCAAATGCTGGAGTGCTGAGTCACCTGGGCAGGAAGTGCACAAGATGATGAATGACTGATTGGCCGCTCCTTGGATTTTCTCTGTGTCTCTGTTTAATCATTACCTTAGGGAAAGGAAGTCTTGGAGTACAGTGGACACTGTTAAGCCTATGAGACTTTTTTTATGAAGGGGCAGTGGAGCTGTAGGAGGTGGTGTGCTGAAAATGAAGTAGCATTTCTATGACTTATCAAAAGTCAAAGAACTTCCAATATTCCATATATAATCTGACTAGTGGTCTGATTGATGGACAGTTCACTTCTGGACTTCATTCTGTTACTGCATCTGCTCTTCATATGTGAAATGTCCTACAAGATGAGGTAACCTGAATTGTCACACTAGAAGATTGTCTGTAGTAGAAGATTGATGCTTCTTCACGATCAGGTGTGTGAAGAAGCCTGGTTACCTGGTAGATAAACAACAAAATGCTTGTAATCTCTAAAGCAACAACCAAGATACCCAAGCACTCACAGCATGCAGCAAGACGTGTATTCTTCTTCTTGGCATCAAAATTACTTTTTTCATCTGGCTTCTTGTGCTGGCCACTTGTCATAATTTTGATCAATTTAATAAGATATCTGTGACTCTTTCTCTTCACTGATTCAGATGGGCATTACAAATCACTGTCCTTCAAAAGAAGAACTGAACATTAACAGCCTCCCAGGCTGATGCTGATCCTTCATTTCAAACCTTCCACTGTTTGACTCCAGGAAACCTTAGCAGTGGCCTGTGCTACAAAGCTGCAGAAAGTTGATTGTGACCCTGCTTTAATTATGACATACTGTCATTCCCAGGCTGTTTCCTTGCCTCCAGTAGTAATACACTTTTCAGCTTGTTCAGGTTCGTCATCAGCTGCTTGCTTATAATTTCCTGCACTTGTTGAAAATCACGGGAATTAAAGGTATTGTCACTAAGACTAGAAGTGTATTTGTCTTCATGTAGGATACCTCAAAGCAAGAAAAGAGCAGGGTCTGTAACTTAGCAGCAATTGATATGTGGAAGTTCTTGACCCTATCTCTCGCTGTAGTGGAGAAGAAAGTCCATATGTTTATGACAAACACTCTAGATATAGATTTTGCAAGTGAAATTGAAGGCACATTTCATTTAGTGCTTTTTTCCCCTTTCCCTTTTCTCCCTCATAGTGTCACTATAAGGCAAAGCTAAGGCTCTCTGAGTGCTTTAACTGCATTTTCATATACTAACATTTCATTTCAAGTGTAACACTAACTTCCCTGTGTTTCTGATGCTTATTTCTGCATAATTACACCATTTGTGCAATTTAATTTGCTAATATGTACTCTGCCCTTTAACTCCTTTTAAATGTCACTCATGTGGGAATTCAAAGTGTACTTTAACACCACAAACGACCTGATGGCTTAAAATTCAGGGTTTTTTTTTCCTACTGCTGCTTTATAAATGAGCAATTAAATTACGTAACAACTGCTCCCAGAGCTGACTTCCTCCTAAGTTTGCTTGCAAGGGGAATTAATTTGGTCTTATTTTCTAGAACAGCCCTTTCCCAAGAACAGCCTTTATTTAGAGTTGTGCTAGACATTAGATTGCTTCCGGTCAGTTTAGCAACATTGTGGAAGAAGTCTGTGACGCTTTCAAACTGTCCTGGTACAATGTTAAGTTTGGGACCACAGTAACATCTGTTTTCTCATCCAGGATCTAAATAGACTGCAACAGGTTTTTTAGGGTAGAATTTGACCTGTGTCATGGAGAAACAAGTCCTTCCAGTAATGAAGGGAGTCTCAGGATATTCTGACATGAAAATCTCAAGGACAAGAGAATAATACTGCAGTGGCAGCTGCAGATAGCAGCAGCATTATGTTCCTGTATTAACCCCTCTCTGCTAGTAGATCTGCTTGTGAATTCTCTTTCTATTGGGATGAACTTTTAATGAGCTTGACTTTTGCTCATACATATATAATAATATACATATTTCTGTATTTTTAAACTCTATGAGGAAAGTAAAATAGATATTTTTTTGATTGTTTATAATAATATAAGTAATTGTTTTAAAATTATTCTCACCCTAGGGGGAAGAGCTCTAACCTTTGCTGTTTGACACATCTCATAAACAAAACACAGCTTTCTTCCTGAGCTCAATCTTTTAGGTACATAGTAGATTCTGATTCAGGATTTGGGAATGCCTTACCTACCTCAGGTTTTAGTAATCCAGACAAAACTGCCTCAAGAAGGCAAGCAATACAGTCCTTAGAAATACTTTCTTGGATCTCTTTCTGTCTTTGCTCCATTCTCCTCAGCTATATTCTTTGAGCTGTCCTTAGCAGCTGTTTCCTTAGAACTTGATTCCTTGGGATGGTTTTGAGACCGCAGCTCCTCACTTCTCCTGTTTCTAGATGAAATGCTTTAGAAAAACATGTGGCTATGTCCATGTCTTTCCAGTTCTTTGCCTCTTTCCCTGGCATTCCTCCCTTGACTGACTACGCAGAAGAGAGTCAGCAGAGTCATCTACAAACAATCTCTCCTGCCTTGCTTTTTCAGTCTGGAGGAGGTTTTGAAATTCCATGACGTGCTTTTCTGTTGCCAAGAATTTGCTGTCCCGTGCTTCCACCATGAACTAGCCTGCTTACCTGCAGATGCACAGGTGCACACACTTGCATGATCCAGCTTAGCCATTTTCCCTACACTCAACCATCTGCTCAGAACAGATGCACCACATAATGTGTTCTATGGTTTGACAACTATTACTTTAAGGAACATTTAAAGAATTGGTACTTGGGAGGTTTTAAACACCTGTGTCATCTCATTTGGATAACTCTCCATTGTCCAAATGGAGATTAGTATCAAATGGAATCCCCCAGAGTTCTGTATTGCAACCAGTGTCATTCAATATCTTTATCAATGACACAGATGGCATGATCGAGTGCACCATCAGCAAGTTTGTGGGTGATGGCAAGTTTGAGTGGTGCGGTTGATATGCTGGAGGGAAAGGATGCCATCCAGAGAGACCTGAATATACTTGAGGAGTAGTCCAACATGAAGCTCTTGGAGCTCACCAAGGCCAAGTGCAAGGACTTGCACATGCATGGGTTATCAGTGCAGGCTGGGCGACGAACTGACTGAGAACAGGCCTGCAAAGAACAACCTAGGGATATTGGAAGATGAAAATTTAGATATGAGCTGGTAAAGTGCACTTATAGTCATGAAAGTCAACTGTATCCTGGGCTGCATCCAAAGCAGCATGGCCAGCAGGGTGAGGGAGGGGATTCTGCCCCTCTACTTG
This sequence comes from Amblyornis subalaris, assembly GCA_018881555.1. Classification (NCBI taxonomy): domain Eukaryota; kingdom Metazoa; phylum Chordata; class Aves; order Passeriformes; family Ptilonorhynchidae; genus Amblyornis; species Amblyornis subalaris. The sequence goes on from JACAXG010000229.1 coordinate 550,722, forward strand.
ACTCTGATGAGACCCCACTTGGAGTGCTGTATCCTGTTCTGTGTCTCTGTTTTCTGTACAAGACATGGACCTATCAGAGTAGATCCAGAGGAGGACCATGAGGATGATCAGAGGGCTGGAACACTTCTCCTGTGAAAGAAGAAAAGGCTTCAGGGACACCTTATTGTGACCTTTACAGATATAAAAGGATCTTTTAAGAAAGATGGAGAGAGACTTTTTTTCCAGGACCTGTAGTGATAGGACGAAAGATAACCATTTTAAACAAAAAGAGATTTAAATTTGATGCAAATTGTGGTGGTGACTTGGCCTGCCGCTGGGGATACTGCAGAGGATGGGCCAGCCACCTAAGTGACTGAGGAGCCAGGGGGGCTAGAGAGCTCTGGTGTTAAAGAATAGGCTCCTAGGTTAGGGAGTCTCCCCCTCAGCTGTAATGGTAAGGAAGGTCTCTCCCCCTCCAGGCCCTACTTTGGTACATTCCCCTGTTCAGTTAGTTGTCAGTCTATGTTCCCTTTATGGTTATGTTCTGGAAAGTTCTCCCTTCCTCGATGCCCCGTTGGCCTTGTTCCTCTGCTCCTCCACTCACCTACCCTTACTGGTTGTATGCAGTGTAGTCCTGCCTTTTCTCCTCCCTTTTACCCCTATGTGATTGGTCCTTGGTGTTTTCTCCACCCCCATTTGGTTCTGTATAAAACCCTGTGTCACCCTGTTCTTGGGGCTCTCCTTCCCTGACCCTTCACACACAAACACCTTCTGTGGAACATCATAAGGAGAGTCCGCCTCCAAGCTCTTTGCCCCCGTCTTAAGGCGCTGGGTGTGCGAGTGCAAAGCCCACGCGCTCGCGCGAGTGTGATAGGGCCACAGTGCACCGTGCCGAGGTACCTTTGGACACAGGACAGCTTTCGGGAAGGTTGCAGCACTTTACCACCGAGCACGCCGCAACAGCAAAGAAGACATTTTTATTGTGAGGCTCGCGAGATACTGTAATAGGTTACCCAAAGAGGCTATGGATCCCCCATTCCTGAAAGTGCTTTAAGTCAGGTTAGAAAGTGCTTCGAACAACCCGGTCTAGTGAAAGATAACCCTGCCCATGGTAGAGAGTTTGGACTAAATCATCTTTAAAGATCCCTTCAAACCCAAGCATTTGATGGTTCTATGATTGTGTGACTCTATGATCTCTGCCATGGGACAAATATCTCTTGTGCCAGCTCAAACAAATGTGCTCAGATGGGTCCCCTTCTTCCATTTTTTGCTTAGTATCTGGCATGTGTTCTCATGTTCGTTGCCCTCTTCTGGACACATTTTAATATTTTTTATATCCTTCTTACATTGTGGAGCCAAAAACTGCACACAGGACTTTATGTGAAGCTGCACCAATCTGAATACCATGGGATAATCACTACTTTTGACTGGTTAGATACAGTGCGCTTGATGCAACACTTAAAGCACTTTTGGACTCCAGGGCACATTGTTGATTCACACTGAGCTAATCATCAAGGAAAATCCCTAGCTCCCTTTTGAAGGACTGTACTCCAGCGTTTAGTCCCCAAAACTGTACAGACATCCAGGATTACACCATCGCAAAAGCTGAATCCAGGCACTTATCCTTGTTAAAATTCATATGGTTAGTGATTCCCAGCACTGTAATCTATCAAGATCTCTCTGTAAGGCCATTCTATGCTCAAGGGAATCCACAGCTCATGCTAGCTTAGTATTGCTGCAAACCTGCTTAATGCACACTGAGCTCCTGTGTCCGGGTCACTGAAAAAACATTGAAGAGAATAGGGCCTGAAATTGAGCCCTGGGGAACACTAGTAGTGACTGGTCACCAGCCAGATGTTACCCCATTTATTACAAGTCTTTGAGCCAGACACTTCAAGGCAACCGTTCACACAGTGTACCATGTATGTGGAAGCTGTTCATTTTGTCCAGAAGGATACAGTGAAAGTCAGTGCCAAAAGCTTTTCTGAAATAAAAAAGCCCACACATCCACTGTCTTTCATTCATCCACTAGATGTGTAACCTTTTCATAAAAGGACATTAAGTTAGCGAGGCAAGACTGTCCCTTCACAAACCCATGTTTGCTTTGACCAACGATGTCATTTCCTTTGAAGTGCTTTTCAATTACTCTCAGAATAACCTTCTCCGTAATTTTACCAGACACTGAATGGAGACTGGCAGGCCTATAATTACCGGGGTCTTCTTTCTTGCCCTTCTTGAAAATAGGAATAATATTTGCTGGTTTCCAGTTGACTGAGACCTCTTCAGATTCACAAGACTGTTGACAAATAGTGAGGTCCTGCAATACTATCAGCCATCTCTTTCAGTATCCTGGGATGAATCCCATTGGGCCCTATGGACTTCTGTGCATTCAGCTGCAGCAACAAATTAAGTACAAGCTGAAAACCGACTGGGAGTGTATAACTCCCACAGCTGTGGTCCTCTGCCTGGAGCTCCAGAAGCCACAAGGTGCTCCATTAGAGACAGATGTGAAGAAGGAATGAGATGCCTCTGCTTTATCTTGATCTCTGTGAGGTGACCAAGCTCATCACGCAATGGACAATATTTTGCTGTTAAAATACAAATACCTTAAAAATCCTTTCTGCCATCCACCACAGGATGTCTGTCTTCAGCTCCGGCTGAGCTTTGGCCATGTGAATTTTCTCTCTACAGTATCTCAGTGGTCATCCTGCATAGCCTAAATTTGCTTCCATAGACCATACAATGTCTTTTTCTTCCAAGTTCAAGAAGGAAATTCCTTTCCAACCAAACTGGACTTCTGCCTTGTTTGTTTGAATTTTTACACATACTTCTGCTCCCACATTCTCAAAAGATAGCTCTTAAAAACTGATCAGCATTTATGGACCACAATGCCCTTGAAAAGAAGTTCCCAGGGGACCTTACCAACTAGTTTCTTGAGCAGTCTAAAGTCTTCTCTTCCAAAACCCAGGGTAGTAGTTCTGCTGACAGTTTTTTGCATACCACCATGGTCTTTAAATGTAACCATTTAATGATCAGCATGGCCTAGTCAGCCACCAATTATCACAGTACCCACAAGACCATTTTTATTAACAAGCAGCACATCAGGGAAGTTGAATTTGCCCATAAGAACAGCTGATCTAGAGATTACCCTAAACTCTTTACAGAATAATCACACATCAGTGTCAGCAAACTGGCTGGGTCACCTGTAGTAGACCCCCACAATAGCTTCCACTTTGTTAGTTTGTTACTTTTTCTGCTATTCTTTACCCAGAAAGTCTCAGCCATGTCGTCCCCAAATGTAAGTGCTATAAAGTCCAACCCCTGCTTTACACAGTGTGCTATCCCTCCACCTCAACCACCCTGCCTATCTCTCCTGAAGATCCTGTTACTGTCCATCACAGTATTCCAGTCACAGGACTCTTCCCACCAAGGCTCACTTATACCACTGAGATAATCACAATCCTCTCTCCAGTAAAGAGTTTGGCTGAGGGAGTAGGAGAAAATAATCAAGACTGATTTTGGAGACTTACAATTGATCCCAAAATAAAGACTGCTGGCACAAAGAGTAGCAGGGCATGAGAGCTGGGGAAAGTCCTGCTTATGGAGAGATACTCCACGGAATGCCTGTGGGGGGAGGTCTGTATGAGCTTCCTGCTGCACCTCTGAAACCTTGTGCAGGGAGGACTGACCTAGGGACAGAAAGGCTGGTTTTACACTGTAAAAGAATCCCCTTTTCCTGGGGGTTCTCTCACATGCTTCCAATGAGACATGACCAACTAATGATAGATACTGTGGATCTTTTACTTTCATGGTCATTTCACCCGATTAGTTTACCTTCTTTCTTAGCACTTTCCACATTTTTCCCCTGATTCACTGGGAGACCTTGCTATGTCTAGGAAGAAAATTCTTTTCTTTTTCCTGAGCCACAAGCAATCAGAGAACATTGCATTTTCAATGGTGTTGACTCAAATTCCAAACTAGGCAGAGAGGCAGTTTGGCACACATAACTCCCCTACCATTTTCAAAATGTTTTGCTGGTATCTTGCTCTAAAAGCATGTTTGAAGTGGTTCATGTTCTATAGTTTTTATGCTTACAGTCTCTATCATGATTTTCCTTTACATTAATATTTCTGCAGGGGTCCAGGAAGTAGGGATAAGCAGTGTCTCAGGTAGTTCTTCAAAGCTGTGAATATGATACCACGTAACAGAGAGATTGCTCATATCCAGTTATAGTGACAAGGTACGGCCATTATGGATTCTTTAGGGAAGAAGATTGGTACATTGAGTAAAGGGATAAGCTGTTCTCTATCCTCAGTGGGATTTTAAAAGCCAGGAGGATAATTCATGAAGACATTAAGAGAAACTTTCTGGTGGCAAATAAAGTTCCATTCATGCCACTTGTTTTTAGAATTCTCCAGATGGTCCTCCAGCCCCCAAACCAAACTTGAGCAAAGCCCTCCTTTTCTGAATCCTGAACAAGTGCAACAGCAACCTCTTTTATCCTGATCAGAGGTCTACCCTGATTTTCCAGAGGAGCACTCAGGCAATTGCATAAACAAAACAGTGTGTTAGGATTAATGAAGCGGTAAAAGAGCATAGAAAGCTTTGTTGCACTTATTCACTCCATGCTGTGCATCAGCTTTGTGTGTTAATCAGGCGAATATTAACACTATATATTTAACGTTAATTATGATAAAGCAAGAGGACAATTTGATTAATGTTAGCAACTTAGTTTTGCCAGGTGATCTACTTCGTTAGAAAATAAATAACCAGAGCCTAATAGCCTTGGGGCAGGTTTAATTCATTCTTGTAGAAAAATGTTTTAATCCTCCTTACTGGTAGTCAAAATAATAATCGTGTTACATACAATTCACAAATGTGCTGTCAAAGCAAACACGATTGTAATTAAAGACTTTCCTTTCAGGGAATTTTATTTTATGACATCCCATGATAAACACAATTAAACTTCTTCGGAAGTTGGATACTTAAACTGGGTTAGAATTAGCCTGTGAGATATCAAAAATGCTGCAGCTGAGGTATGAAAAAGAACTTTGGATTGGTGACAGCTGGAAACAAGCCAGACTTGTATAAAAAATTCTTTTTCCTTGGTAATTCTATCCCTCTTGTCAAACAAGAGCAGAAAACATTTATTCTTGTGGATGTCTTCCCATCAAGAGATGGATGGGAACAATCCCAGTTCTCTTGGCCTTTTTCATCATGTATGGTGGTGAAAAATCTAAACAGTTCATGCTGCCTCGCTACCAAAAACTTCGAGTTTCAGCCAATTCACATCTTCACTGGAAAGCCATTTCAAGTGAGATTCTTATTTGATCTCACCTCTGTGAGATCCCCAGGTGCTGCAAAATTGACCTAAGAGGGACTCTGAGAGGCCACCTCTATCACTCACCCTGAACAGACAGCATTTTAAGGAGTGCTACTTTTTCCCTCTGTGCTGTCACAAACACTGAACAAATCTTTCCTACTACAATATGGGAAAAGACATCAGCCAGTTTCTGGTCCTCTCTGAACTGACACCAGAAATAAGCTGCTAGCTGCAAGTCCAGCTAAGACTAGCCTACCACCTCAAGAATGACAGGGTTGTGAGAAATAAACACAACAAGGAATGGCTTCTTTGAGGAATGAGAATTAAAAGTCTGAAGTTCAAGGAAGTTTTCTCTGTTTGGCTTCTTTTAATAAGCAGGATTGAAAAAAAAAAACCATTCTGTAGATGAAAAGAGCATTGCCTCTGCAGAACAATAAGCCAAGCCCCCTGGAGAGGCTGACTGTCAGAGTTGTCTTGCTGTTCAGCAGATACTCACAGCCAGATCTATGGAAAGCTGGCTTACCACTACAAACTGTCATGCATATCTGTCACTCTCAAAAAACTGCCAGAAGTCCCTGAGCCAGCATGCTCTACGGGTTTCGCGTCTCAGTTTTGCACAGACCATGAACAAAAGTTTGTGATGGGAAAACTGAAGATAACCCTGTCCATATCAGAACTTCTTTGTCTTTTGTTTCCTCTGCAGTGCCTGAGCAACGCTGAAAATCCAGAGCTCTCATATTGCAGGCCTTTTTAGAGGTTGTGATCTTGTTCCTAGTAGGCTGCTTTTCCAGTTTGAAACTAAATCAGCTTCTCATCTGAACCATGATACTTAAGAGTTTCTGTTTTTTGTTGTTTTTCATTGTGGGGGGAACTTTATATATAGTTCATATAAATTTCTGCTTTTGCTCTACAAGACAACATCTAAGTATGCTGTAACATATTTTTTAATAGTCACACTTACTAGTGGTTTCACATAAACAGAAACCACAGGATGGAGATCTATTTCTGTATCAAGAGAGGATGGTAAGTGGTCTTAAGTCACAAAAATATAGGCTAAGATTTGCATAGCCCCTCCAGCTCTTAAATGAAAACATTTAAGCTCTTGTGAGAGTCCCAGACACGTGTATTGAGTATGAAAGATCAGGGGCACTAATCTTGAAAATGCAATTAATAATCTAGTTTGGATTAATTAGTTGTACATTACCCAAAAAACATATTTAGTGTAAGAACACTGTAATTGGAGTTTGACTCCTTTGTAATCACATCCTGTCATCTGATGCACAGTGCTGGCTCATCTTCAAAGCCCTTTTCAAATACCTATTTTACAATAGATCTGGTGTTGCTAGGAGCTTGGGCATTTCTAACTTGTTTTTGTCTAGCAAACCATTGTCTGCTTTGCATTCTGTCTCCCCTGGAAATCTCCAGTACTAAAACGGTTGCCATGCTGGTTTGCCAGAGCTTCAGTCTGAATGAGGGTTAGCTGTTGAAAGCAGTAGTCCAGTGGTATAAGAGCTTTGGCACCGAAGGGGGGTGGAGAAGGACATCTTTCTCTGGGCATAGTCTTTATATGAACCCTTGTGGTGCTCTGAGGGAAAGGAGCAGCAAGCTGGAGCGAGCTCCTTCTTATACTGGCACTGAACTTGCAGGGATCCTTGGGTATCAGCCATCCAATCAGGAAAACTGCTCTGCTCGGGGAAGGCTGAGACCCATTGCTGCAGTTGGCAATCTGCTTCTCCAAAAGGGCAACAAAGCAGTGGTTGGCGCAGTGGAGGGCTGGTTTGGAACAGATTGCTGGCCTTCTCTTTAAGTGGAAATGGGAGTGCTACTAGTGTGAGACAAAGTGCCTGTAGCAGGTCCAGTTGCTCCTGCCAAGACCTGTTGACCACAGGTCTCTACAGAGCTGATAAGGAGACCAGGGTACATGTTTTTGTCGTGGGTTCTGAGTAGCCCGCAAGAGCTGTAATTCTCTACATTTCCCCTATTCACAACCCTGTAGAATGTAAATACATCGATATTGTGTTTGATTTTCTAAAGAAATTGTTCAAAAGACTAGACTATGCCCTTGAATCCACTCTCAAAACCACTTTCTTATTCACAGCATGTAAATACTTTCTAAGTCTAGTTTTGTTTTTCACATTTGAACTAAGTCCAAACAGAGTACTGCACACAAATCAGGTGAGTCCTTGTAAAATGGGACTTGGTTTTGGTTTCATGTGCTTGGTATCTTGGTCTTCTGCAAGCTATTGACACTCCTGAAGGATGGGATGTCATCCAGAGGGACCTAGAGAGGCTCGAGAAGTGGGCGGGTGGGAATTTGACGTGGCTTAACGAGAACAATTGCAGAGTGCTGTGCCTGGGTCACGGCAACCCCTGATATCAACACAGGATGGGGATGTACAGATCAGAGCAGCCCTGCTGAGAAGGACTTGTGGGTACTAGTGGATGAGGGGCTGGACATGACCCGGCCATGCACACTCACAGCCCAGGGAGCCAAACATGTCCTGGGCTGCATCCAAAGCAGCCTGGCCAGCAGGGCGAGGGAGGGGATTCTGCCGCTCTGCTCCACTCTGGTGAGACCCCACCTGGAACACTGCATCCAGCTCTGGGGTCCCCAGTACAGGAAGGGCATCGACCTGTTGGAGTGAGTACAGAGGAGCCCTAAGGTGATCAGAGGGATGGAGCATCTCTCCTATGAGGAAAGGCCAAGAGAACTGGGATTGTTCAGCCTGAAAAAGAGATGGCTTTGGGGTGATTGCAGCCTTTCAGTCCCTGAAAGAAACTTACAAAAAAGATGGAGAGGGACTATTTACAAGGCCATGTAGTGACAGGACAAGTGGGAATGTGTTTAAATTGAAAGAGGCTAGGTTTAGATTAGATATTAGGAAGAAATTCTTTACTGTGAGGCACTAGAACAGGTTATCCAGGGAAGCTGTGGATGCCCCACCCCTGGAGGTGTTCAAGCCCAGGCTGGATGGGGCCCTGAGCAACTAGGTCTAGTTTAAGGTGCCCCATCAGGGATTTGGAACTAGATGATCTTCAAGGTCCTCTTCAAACCCCAAATATTCTATGATTCTGTGAAGCCAGACTCTAATCAGGAATGTGCTCTGAAAGATGAGACTGTCTCCTTACAGTCCTTCTTCCTCACCAATGAACTGCTTTGGAGAGCCATTGAACTTCTCTGTCTGTGGGCAAGAATGTGTTCGTGATCTAGCAAACGATGCTACTTAAAACTCGGTCTGTTCACTCTAAGCAGGATGCTGGCAAAATGCACTGCAGTTGTTTATGAATGCGAGAAAGGGGGTGGTTCGTATTTAAAAGAGAATATTTTGAATGCTATTTTTTGTCTTTGTGTGACATGACAGAAAGAAGTAGGTAACACTGCCATGTGGATGTCTATCCAATAACACAATAGAAGCATACACACAGATAAAAAAACTTCTGTCAGTGACTCAACATTGCATCTAGGAATGTAGGATTTCTGCAGTGTTGCATACAGAAGGGATGGTCTGTGTCAGGTGCTTTCCCATTGCTGTAGTGTTTATGCCACTGTAAATTGGTCTGTTGTGATTAGCAAACACCTACCTGGTAAGTGCTAAACTTAAGAGATTCACTTGAACATGATTTGAGCCTCTTACAGTGGTTGGTGAGTTGGAGATGAGTAGAAAAGCAGAATAGTTTGTCTCCTTCAGGAGAAGGAGACAAGGACTTCAGTCTCTCTCCCTGCAGCTACTTGTGTAATTCAAGGTATTGGAGAGTATAAGTATGCGAATTGATGGAGTAACATGGATACTGGGAGTGGAGAAGTGGGCAAGTGAGGCTTTTGTCTTTCTGTTATACCTCTTAGGAATACTGATACTCCTACCCAGTTGCCTACAGTGTCCTACTGCCCATGGACAGCTGCTCCAGTGTAGTCCAACTATCTTCCTGGATGTTCACTATGGCATGCCAAACAGCAATAGTAATTTACAAAGTCTGTTTCTGTCCCAGAAGCAAGTTTTTCCATTTCCTGATAAAACCCTCTATTGTGGATTAACACCCACAGCTGCTTGCTTGCTCACTCTACCCGCAGTAGGATGGGAAAGAGAATCAGAAGAACAAAAGTGATAAAACTCATGGGTTGAGTTAAAGACAGTTGAATAGGAAAAGCACAAGCTGCATGATCAAGCAAAGCAAAATAAGAAATTCTCTCTCTGCTTCCCATCAGCAAATATTCAACCATTTTCAGAAAATCAGGTCTTGATCAGTTGTAACAGTGAATTGGGAAGACAAATGCCATAACTCTGAAATTACCCCCTTCCTCCTTCTTTCCCCTAGAATTTTTTGCTCTGTGTGTTGCTGTACAGTATGGGATATCTCTTTGGTCACTGGAATCAACTATCCCAGGTGGATCTCCTTCCAGCTTGTGCACGCCCAGCCTGCTGGGGAACCGAAAAAGTCTTGAAGGTTGTTGTGAATGGGTGGTTAAGGTTGCTTAAAGAAACTCTGTTAAAGGTATTCAGCAAAAGAAATTTTAATACGAATTAGTGAAAGCATGACAAAGTTCTATGTCAAGGTTCACTCTTACTACATAGATAAAGCACACAAAGGAGAACTGGATTAGAATCAATCTGGAACCACACACAACGGAGTCTGGGGATGGAAAACGGATGCAAGGGAGCAAGGGGGTAAGGGAGACTCTCCCACTGAGTCAAAAGGTTCACAATGGATCCCCTTGCCAAACTTCGCCTTGGAATTGCTCAGTGCTTTATGTCTAAAGGATTTGGCAGCACTTAATCATTGACTAATTTAACACTTACAGAATGATTCCATAGGATTTACTATAAGCACGATGTAACTTAATTTTGAATCTAAGATGGCAACATTGTTTCCACCATTGCTATAAAGTATTGAAATCAGTTTTCACACATGCACACAGACACAGATTTGTATGTATGCAGATACATATTTGTGTGTGTGTGCGTGTGTGTGTGTGCGCGCGTGTGTGTGTGCGTGTACAAAGGCACCTCTTCAAAATTCCCTGAGTTCAGTGAAATACACACTTTGGATGCCTTGGCATCTCTCAGTGGGCAAAGGCTTGAGCCTCGAGGAGGGGGTACCAGCCCAGGCCCCACTGTCTTCAATGAAGGTGCTTTGAGTTCTCAGACTTTTGGGATGATGAGCACCGAGAGGCACATCCTACATCCTGCTCCAAGGAGATGCTGGCAGAGCCACTGGGGCCAAGGGAGCCCAAAGGGCCTCTCCTGGGGCCCCCGTTCACAGGGTTGTGAGATGCTTGGCTTTAGTCTTCCATCAATTTCCACCCTGGATTCAATCCAGGTCAGTAATTTTCCTCAAAATCCAGTGACAATAATATTGCTTCACTCCAGTTGTGTTTCAGACAAAAATAAATTTCCAAGGCTAGAAAACAGAAGTTTGTTAGGCAACAGAAGTTTGGGGGAACAGGCAGTGTTGCTGATATGCTCAAGGGGAGCTTAACTGTCCAGCAGCCATTAATTAGGGCCAAGGCTTAACAAGAATTCCTGAGATCGTAGAGTAGCCCAAGGAGATGGTGGGAAATCATCACAACACTTTACAAGCACTGCTCAGCAGTAACTAAAACACCCCTACCTTATCAACATTTTTTGATCACAAATCTTAAACATAGCACCGTATGAGGAGAAGGAAAATTAACTCCATCACAGCCAAATCCAGTACTCCCTATTTGCTTTCTCACCCATCTCTGCTGGGTCTACAGATGGGTAGCACCACAACTCACCACAGTGACAGTGGCTTTGACAAATGAAGGAGTCCGTTGGCTGGGTTGCTTGGAAAGGGTGTTTGACTCTTGTGTTTTCCTAATCAGCACTGACGGTAATTCTAACAAAGTCTGCATGGTCTGATTTCATTTGGACAGCGCCCTTGATAATTCTTCATTTCCCTGTACTAACTTTTAGTTGGCTTTTTATGCTTTCAGGGAGGGATGTAAAAATATATTCTGCCTTCTTTCTTGTAGGGTGGCTTGTGGAACTTTTTATACTGCCATCTATTATGCCAGGCATTAAAAATAATGACATTTAATTTGAAAACTAGTTATATTAGCATGTGACTTAGTGTTTGTCCATATGTGTGCGTAAGATTACTTCCTTGTCCCTCAGTGATCTCTGCAAACTGCTCAATTTCTTTGTCCTGTCAGCCCTGTCCCGGAGTAACATCTCTCTGGTATAATTCTCCAGGTCACATTTTCTGACTGTCTTGGGACTGTTTTCAGAGTACCCAATTGATTTCCAACTGGTATGAAGCCTCTACACATATACTTACCTCTTCCAGCACTTCACAGTGCAACCTCTGAAGACACTGGTAGATCCCCCCATGTGGATGCCACCTATCTCCAGTATTAAAATTGGAACACAGCAATTCCCTGCCTGTGCAGACATGAAGCCTGAGACAAACTCAAAGTACATGCTCATGCACAGGAATTTTCTCTTAATGAATAGCTGGGGCTTTTACAAATAAAAGAAACATTACAGGTGGAACTTGTGGCCTCACTCATCTCAAGTCGGAAGATACCCATAAGGAACATTGAGTCCAACTTCTTGCCCCTCACAAGTCCTAAAACTAAACCATGTGACTAAGAGGATTGTCCAGATGCTCCTTGAACTCTGATAGGCTTTGTGCTGGGATCACTTTCCTGGGGAACATATTCCAGTAGCTCACTAGCTTCTCAGTAAGGAACTGTTTCTTAGCAGCAAGCTATTTATATTTTGCAGCCTTGAAAAGAGAGAACAAACTACCTTACTGAATATGAAAGGTGGAACCCAGTCTCATCCACCTGAAGGAGCAAGCTTCTCCCACTAGAAGTTACATGGACCTGTATTAAAAGCTGTTTCATACTGACTGACAAAACCCATTCATGGAATACCACCTTCTTTATCCAAGCCACATTCCCATAGTCTCAAAGGTTACTCTACCAACTTTGCCTTTTGGTTGAAACAGAAATTGTACATGGTGATTTCAGGATCCTTGAACAAGCCATCAGCTATGTAAAGCCCAAGCCTAACTTCCCAGCTCCGAGAAGTAAAGGAATCCTGAGTTTGCTGCTAACTTTGAAATACAGCAGAGAAAAAAAATCACACAGAACATTTCTTTCTAGAAATAGGGTTATCTAGAAAAGTTCTCATTATAGTTATTTGCATTTGTTTATGAAATAAATGTGGCTATGAATGGATATTGTCCTGGTTCATTCTGTTAACTCATTTTCCACAATGAATTTATGGCAAAGAGAAAAAAAGAAGAGTTTTGACTCTTCCTGTGCTAGCTTGGTGTGACAGGAAGAGACTGTCAGAAATGTATGTTGGGTTTGCATGTCCATGTTTTGGTAGTGAGTGGATGGGAAAGGCTGCAGGGATGACATCTGTGAGGAGGCTTGAGGCTGCTGTGTGCCAGACTCACTGCAGAGCAGAGCCAAGTCCCACAGCTGAGGCCCACAGCTGAACAATGACATCTTTGGGAATGCAGTTAGGAAAGGGCACAACCGCTGTGCAGCTGTTTTAAGAGAGAAGAGTCAGAAAAATATGTAAGAAACAGCCCTGTAAGCACCAAAGTAAGAGAAGGAGGAAGGGCACTAGAGCAGAGAAGAGTAGCTGTGGAGGACCACAGTGGACCAGATATCCACAGTGCAGCCCACTGAGAACCCCACACTGCAGCAGGTGGAGATATCCTGAAAGAACCTTCAGCCGTGAAGAGCTTACGTCAGAGCAGAATCTTGGCAGGAGCTGCAGCCCATAGGGAGGAGCCCACGCAGGAACAGGTTTCCTGGCAGGAACAGGTTTTCTGGAGCCTCTGGGGAACCCACACAGGAGTGGTTCATAAAGGACTGTATTTTGTGGGAAGGGACTTCATAATGAAGCAGGGGAAAAGTGTGAGTAGGAAAAAGCAGCAGAGACAATTTGTAATGGGTTGATTGTAACACCCCTCTGTGCCATTTTCAAGGGAGGGATTTGAGAACGAAGGAGACGACTTGATCATGAAAAGAAGAGGCAGGATAGGGGAAGGTGTTTTAGTTTTGTCTTTGTTTCTCACCATCAGGCTTTACTTTTAATCATCAATAAATTACATCATTTTCTCCAAGCTGAGTCAGTTTTGTCCATGGTGGTAATCAGTATGCAATCTCCCCATCTTTATTTTAACCCAGGAGCTTTTTCATCTTATTTTCTTCCCCTGTCCTGTTAAGGAGGCAGTGTGAGAGACTGGCTGAATGGGGGTCTGGCAGTCAGCCAAGGATAACCTGCCACAAAAAAACCCCCAAAACTTGCTTAGAAGCTTTCCAATATTGACCTGGATTTTATCTGCTTGATAAAATCCTTTTCCAAAGATTTTCAGAGTGCCAGTACTTCCTAATTATTATGACCACATTTTAATAAAATTCTCTACTGGGGCTTCCAGTTGTATTTAGAAAAGCCTGAAGGTTCCAGACGGAAAGCAAAGAAGATAGTGTGACTTTCTGAAGAACCACAGTTCTTAGCTGGATACAAAGAGATATCTCTGTCATTCTGATGCATGTGACTGTCAGACTTCTAGACATCTTAACTTTCTCCAGGCTCGACTTCCCAATTTGTTTTACAGTTCTCTGCCTCATGGAAGAAGAGGAGGCCATAAAGGCATGTGTTTGGTCTTTCTGATGATGGGTTCAACAGGAACAACAGGAAGGTAGACAGAATTGTGAAGAAACTAAGGAGAAGGTCTGTGAGTGTAAGCAGCTCAAAGAAACTCCACAGGGTTGTGCAGTAGCTGCTTGCAGCTGAGAAAGTGATCTGCATAGAGTCACAGCTGACTATTGGTATCTGTCACAAAAGGAAGGGTGAGTGGAGAATTGAACAAGGGACATGGCAGGAGGCATTTTTCTCACACCGAAACACCTCTGTTTCAAACTTAATATCTCTGTGAAGAGACCTGCATACTTTACATGAGGGGTAGCAAGTTTGGCTTAGAAGGAGGCTTGGGAAACTCTTGCTCAGTATCTAGCAAACTGTGACACAAATAGAACTTGGGGCTTTCTGTCATTTACAGAATACAGATAGATTGTTGTTAATTTTTCACTTTTGTAGCTGTAGACAAAATAGTCTCTAATTTTAAGCAAGAGAAGACAATATTACTGAGTTAAAATGACTCAATACCATATGCTTTGGTCAGTATTTTAAATAAAATTCAAGACACAGGAAAGCTCTCATCTGCTTCCATATTTCACTCCGGATGAAGTCACCACCTAAACTTTAAGCATTTCTTGATAAAATAAACTTTAATATTTTAAGTGGGTTACCAATCTAAGGAAAGAAACTCTACAAAAACTTATCATTAGTGTTTCAACTCATATAGTTTATTAATTATTTGAATTCATGACACATTTTAGGCATATAAAATCTGTGCGCTGTTTCTGAGAAGGGACAAGAGCAGCTCAGAAGGGGTATCTGGGACCCCAAGTTTGTATCAACATTTGACCTGGCTTTTCCTTGTGGAAGAATTTTGGAAGTTGAATAGTCATAAAATTTAAAGTGTGGGCATATGGGTCTGATTCTCACAGCAAGACCTTCTGTTTCTCGAGGCACCACTGACTCCTCTTTGTCAAAAACCGGGTGTGGATTTTTGTGTTCTGTAGATCTTGTCCTGGTGTTAATCAGTCTGTATGGTGTGGTGATAGAGTCTCTCTGCTGGTTTTTTTTTTGGCAAGCCAAGTATCCAGCTCAGTTGTACGAATCTCTTAACATGGCTGTGACACGTGCCTGGGATGAAAAAACATCACTGTGTAAAATTAGTAATGACATCAGAGCAATGCAAAGAAGCCTTCTTGAAAGAAGAATCAAGCAGAGGGAGCTATTTTAGGGAACTCTTATTTTGAGCAACTCTTTTGTAGCCTGGACTTCAGCTCTGGTTGCCAGCTCTATCCCATTAAGACAGTAAGCTTTTGAAGGAGGACTACTGCCCTGTGACATTTAATGCACAGCCTTTAGCCCCCAAATCCCAGAAATGGCCCACATTAAATTATTTTTTTCATTTAAATTCCCTTCCATACCAGAGGAACAATGGTGTCCCTCTGCTTTTAGAGACAAAAAAGGAATGTTTTCTATAAAGGTAATAGAAAATACAGCCTACATTTATAGAAAATGAATGCAATAAACTAGGGCCTTTGCAGGACTTCAGTTAATGCAGAGACAATCACTGGTTGCTATTATAGGTGATGTGGATGCTGTTCTGCTGTTGTTATCATCACGAAACACTCAGGCACTAATAGCAAATGTAGGTGAAGCTGAACTTCCTCCTGTCTTTGAAATGGAGCTGGGATGTAATTTATTGCTGTAGTACCTATACCTGCTGTTCTAATTAAGGTGTTGTCAGCTTTCCTATTATAAAGCCAATTTTTAAATTTAATTTAACCACAATTGAATGAATGAACTCCAGTAAATACTTGATCCATCAAACGTGACTTCTGTCTCAAATCTAAGGTTAAACATACCAGGCACAATGAGCTTCCCTTAGTGCACACGTGCTCATGACTCATTAGCAACCCTGCCAGAGGTTTTATGATGCCAGCATACCTGGAATCCTCATATTCTTGCTTGGTCCCTAGCTGCCTCTGCTAACACTTTCCAAGCTCAAACTGGTCACCTCAGCTACTGCCGAAGACACTGAATTTCCCATGGAGGAGTGTGTGTGTGGTCAACATTTAACTGGAAGAGACATTTGAGTCACAAGAAAAAAGTATAGAGACAAGGCTGGCTTAGGGGAGATGCTCTTGACTGCATCAAGCAACGCTGACAAGCTTTTATGCACTTGTTGAGAAATTTGTTTTCTCTCTATTTCTCCTTCACATACCTTCTATTCTCTGGAATTAAAACCTTTTTTTTTTAAGTTAAGCTAAAAAAAAAGAAAGGCATTTTGTTGCTTAGAATCTCCACATTTACAGCCATTCATGAGACACTATTTCTAAGCCAGCTTTGTGAAAAGATCTTTGAAAAGAAGTACAAAAATTTTATGATCTTCCTACTGCTTTGAAAGTATAATAGATAATCTTTTAACACAGTCAACAACCGTGGTGTAGCAAATGCCTGATTATCTCTTTTGGCCAAGCTTGGTTTGCCACAAATAACACTTCTAGTTCACTTCAGTGCCTAATTATAGGGCAGCTGATATCCTGGTGTGGAATTTGTCATAAAATTGGTCAAAACATCTTGACCGAATTTTTAAAGAGAAAGATAGATTAGGATTTTGTTTCTCCTTTATAGCTGACCTTTTAATTTGACCCTGATCTGAGTGGGAAAAATGTGTTGCATGGAAACTAGTTGTCTTCAAAACAGTTAAAATTATACTTCATGAGGATTGCTTAAGGTTTAGGCTATGTGATATTCTATGGCATACAGATGTCTTTGGAGAGATAACATTATTTATTGTGCTATTTCTCCCTTTTATTTGTGTTAATGCATGATGTAGGAAAGAGAAATATGATTGCTGGCTGTGGCTAGAATTCCACACTACTTGGGCTTGATTTTGTTATAGGCAATATTTAAGTATGTCTTTTTCTTTCTTGTTCCATTTAAATTTGTTTATGATGACACCAACGCCGATTTAAAGACAGTAGATGTCACATTTTTCATCTAAATATTTTAAGCATTTTCATTCTTTAATGTCTTTATTAGCAGGGCAAGTACCTGTATATCAATTTTTTTTCACCACAGGCTATCAGCTAGGTTACATGTGAAAATGGAAAACTTAAAATACAAAAATAATAAAACCTTGTAGAGTGATCTGGCTGTGCTGAGCAAGCCTTGCTCAAGCATGGAAAATATAGTTAGTATGTACATGTGTAAGAGGTGCAGTCTTAATTTATTCCTAGTAGGATACAGTTTCTAGATATGTTTCTCAGATGCAAATGTATATTTCAAAATGTTTTATCTAATGAAAATACTTATTTTCACCAGGCATCCTGTAAGAACTTTTAAGAACCAAATTTCAGAGATTATTGTCATCAGGTTTCTGTTATGTAACACTGGCATAGGGTGGAAATGGAAAAAGAAAACATTAAATTTGAAAGCCGATGAAGGAGAGCTTCTGAGCTACCGCAGCTGGCAGTCCAAAGAAAGTATTGAGTTCTTCTAGTACTTGTATGTTCTCTGCTTCCAGCCATCTCTCATCAGACAATGACAGCAGCATTTAGGTTGGAAGGGGCCTCTTGAGATTGTCTGGTTCCTGCTTCTTTCCCTTCTTGAAATGGGAGTAACATTTGCTTTCTTCCAGTCCTCAGGAATCTCTTTCTTTCTCTGTGACCTTTCCAAGATTATCAAGAGTGGCCTTGCAGTGGCCCCAGCTCAGCTCCTCAGCACTTGTGTGTGCATCCTGTCAGGCCCCCTGGACTTGGAGATCCAGTTTAACTGCTCCCTAGCCTGCTTCTCCTCTGCTAAGTGTGAGTCTTCCTCTCTCCAGATTTTTGTTCTTGTCTCAAGGGCCTGTTTACAAGTAACGATTGAGGCAAGGAAGGCAGTGAATACCTCAACTTTTTCTATGAACTTGGTCACCGTGTTCCCTCTCCAGTTAGTGGAGGAGACACATTTTCCCCAGTCTTTTTTTTTTTCTGTTGTTGTACTTGTAGAAGGTATTCCTGTTGTGTCTCACTAGATTCAGTTTTGGTGGGTTTTAACTTTCCTAACCCCACCCCTACACAATCTCAGAGCATCTCTATACTCCAGGGTCACCTGCACCCACTTCCATCTCTTGTGTATCTCCTTTTTATGTTTGAATTCAGTCATGGGCTCCTTACTTACCCATGAAAGCTTCCTGCTGCCTTTGCTTGATTTCCTACTCTACAGGATGGCTCTTCATAAAATTTTAGGGTGTATCCTTGAATATAAACCAGCTGTTATGGATCCCTCTTCTCACCAGAATTTTATCTTTAGGTATTTTTCCAAACAGGCACATGAAGAGGTTAAAGTTTGCCCTCCTGAATTCCATATTGATGGCCCTACTTTTTACTTTGCTGCCTTCTCTTAAAATCCTGAAATTCATGACCTCATTGTCTCTCCGGCCAGAACTGCCCCCAACTTCCACAAATTCACAACCAATTCTTCCTTGTTTATAAGATCAGGTTCAGCAGAACACCTTTCTTTGCTGGTTCCTCAAATACCTATGTCAAGAAGTTATAATCAATATGCTCTACTTTTCTCCTAGGTATCCTGAATTTGAGCCTCCAATAAGCAGCAAGCCTTCAGGTTGGGGGCCTTCATTACCTGTAGTAGAGTCTCCTGCCACTCTCACTACCAGTCACCACTTCCTTCCAGTGGTCCCAAGAGGCTTAGACTCAGCTGCAAGAAAAGATCATTTGGCATCACTTCCTCATCAGCAATGAGGACAGTGAATGTATTCTCCAGCTGCCAGTCTTTAGGAGTAGCAGGACCTTCCTCTTAAAAGTGAGTCATCACCAGCTTCTAGCCTTCATCATGATTAGAGTTTTCATTTTACTTCATAGGCACCATCACTTCTTGCCCCTGTGCTACAGCTGAAGTTTCAGACTCTTGAAGCTGCAGTATCTTAGACATGATCTGGCTCGTGTTTTTCTTGTCCTTTCTGATGCTATATGGTATTCTGACCTTCTCTGACAGCGCTTTCATGGAGTTGGAGTTGAGCACTCAGATGATTTTGTGTAGCTGAATGAAGTCCTGTTACTGCAAAGAAACACTGCAGATGTCAGATCCCAGACTGATGGGAAGGGTTTATTTTCTATTCATAAAATGCAGAAGTTAACTTCTCCATGGTGATATTTGGAAGGGTTGTTAACCAAGGTGCTAAGCTGCTGCTGGAATTATTCTTACACATACAGAAGTTATTTCTTCTCTTATTGCTGTTACTAGGTTTATGACCTCCAGGCTGCTGGATTTTTCAAAGCTAGTGATATATTTTCTGTGAAGGTAAATCCATCTTTCTTTTAGCAGTTGGTGCTATACGACAGATAAAGATATTACACAGGGCTCAGTCGGGCCCTTCTTCAGAAAAAAAGAAACATGTCTGTGCTTTACCTGTCTGGATTGATCCAGCAAGGCCAGATGGGGTCCTGGAGCAATGTCAAAATTACTGGAGGTAGTACCTACTGCAAACATATGAGAAGTCAATTCAAGGAAAGAGACTGCAGAATACATGGGAGTTATTCTGGTGGACATCTGCCATTAATGACATCAAGGAAGTGGAGATTGTCCAGTGAGGGCTCTGGTGTGCAATTGTCAAACCAAGATGGGATTCATTAAACCTTGGCTGAAGAGTGAGACCATGATGTCCTAAACAGAGATAATTGCTTAATTTTGGTAAGCATTTTGAAATAACTGTCATCTTTATTTAGGGTTTGGGTTTTTTTGGTAATTTAGATTGGCAATGAGACTCTGCTATTTTAGGAAAGGTTTCTTGGTAGAACTGGCTACATTCTTCAAGACGAATGAATTACTAAGTGCTTTCTTTTATACTGTAAATCATTTGCAAGCAAGCACAATTTTTGTGCTGGTATTCTTTCTTGGTGTACACCATTATTATCATTACTTCCATGGGTCTGATTGAATCCACAGACCCGGTGTTAATCACTTCACATTCCCCATGCAACAGTGAATTGAGACTACTGTGGAAAAGTAAGTGCATTTCTGATGTGCACCAGTCAAGTTAAAATGTGTGTAACTTGGGCAGATTCAGATCTGTTTTCACTAGTAAATGAACTGGTATCTCACTATTGATGAGCAACAAGAAATTTAATAAGTCTCAGAGGGGAAAATAATTTTCTGTACTGATGGAATAAGTGCCAGAGTTAAACAACAGGGAACCAAGAAAAGGTGTTGTAAAACTTACCCTCTGTCTTCTCTTCCAAATGATTCCTGTTACTTCATGCAAGTGAATCTGCTTTGCATTGCTTCGTATTTATTCTCCTGATACAGCTGGAAATATTCTTTAATGTTATTATCTTGTTAGTGAATAAGCAAAGTGTTTTTTCCAGGCTCACACGTATTATGGCAAAGCAGGGCATGGAGCCCACGTTTGCAGATGTATGAAGATATAGTATCCTCAGAGGACTTTTTCCACCCACCTTGGTGAAACAACAACCGTATTTAGGAAAGCAGAACATGAAGTAGGGAAGAGATAGAGAGGATAGGCTGATATTTTGCTTTCCTAAAATCCATGAGTGAATTTTTGCTATACTGTAAATGGGACGGGTTTGTATTTACACTGACCACATACCGAATCTAATAATAATTAAATGTTTAAATGTTTTGCTCTGACATCCAGTGGAATCAATGGAAAAGCTTTCAGTAAGAGTGAATCATCTTGCTGGCAGAGGATTGCCTTCTAATCTACAAGTTTTGGTTCCTCGTCCTCTCTTTTACAGGAAAGATGTCTGAGATGGGATTTCCCTGGCTGCTCAAGGGTAACTGAAAACTCTCATCCTTCTGTTTGCAAATCTCAGCCTTGTTGGTGCCAGAAATCACGTCTAAACAAAAAATCATAGTGATACAGCATAAGAATCCTTCACATTTCTACGAATTTCAGAAAAAAATGTAAGTGAAGAGGGAGTCCTGACAAAATGAAGAGGAATGTAAAACAAGTTAAAAGCAAGTGTGCTCACAATCAGATTTACAGTGAACACTCTGAAAGAAGGGGATTCTGAATAGAATACATCATTTATGCCACTGCAGTACCCACAGCAGTTAACACAGCAATAGGCATCTCAACTACTTTGAGTTAAAAATGCATTTGTGGCCAGTGTCAAACTATATTAATTAAGTCTCTTCTTTCAGCTGGGTTCACCTGAAGGTTGGTTGATATACTTGGTCTCCTTTAAGGATGATTTCTGAGTTTGTAATTTCCTTTTCAGGAAGTAGAAAATATTTGTAGAAAATACATAAATAGATATGTAAGCATAGGAATATATGTCATGAATTTTACGTTCTTTGGGCGAGGTGGGATCCACAAATGTTTCAAAAATCTGGTGGTGCATGTGTTCAACTCATAAAACAAGTAGATTAACTCCTGTTTCTGTCACAATGAGTAGCCTTGAAAAGCTGCTTTTGAGTTTTGCCTCCTTGAACTGTTGTGCCCTAGAAGCCTATGCCAGTCCTTGTTCAACTCTTTGCCCTTGCTATACTGTCATTCTACCACGCTTAGAAGAAACCACATTCATAGCTTTTGGTGTGAATATTAGAGACAACTGCTGCAATGGAGCTAGTCAAATACTATCATCCTCAAGCACTTATTGAATCCTTCCTACTCCCTGGAAGTGCTACCGGAAGAAGGTAGGTTAACAGCATGCTGATGGGTCATAACTGCTGCTCGAAAATGAGTGTTATGACCAACAGGTAAAGGCAAATGTACCACAATGCCCAGTTTTTAATGTACGTTACACCCAGCTGTTCATGCCTTTGTTGGATCAAAAGTAGGTCTAATATTTAAGCTCCCAAATGATTTTGATGGAGACATCTTTGAAAATGCAATGAAGGAAATGTTCAGAGCCCTTGTCAGCCTTGTCTCCAAGGTGTGAAGTCTCCTCTCCACGTGGTACCAAGTTTTGTCTGACTATGTTCAATACATCAGCACATTTTAAGTCCGGAAAATCTGGCTGAGTGGCCCAACATGATGTGAGCACATCCCCCTTCTAGTTTAGCTGGATTAATTAAAGAGCGTACCTGACTGAGACCAAGATCAGCTCCTTTGCTGTTAAGAGCTCTTCTGAGGAAAGGTAGAAACAAGAGCCTGGCCCTCTTTACCTTTGGGAATGACTTTTAACCTGAAGCTTTACTGCAGTGGCCTGCCACTCATGCCAAAACCATGCAGCAGCCACATCTGTGCTAGATCTTATGCTTTCTCTGTCCTGACACTGACACAGATCCAACAGCTTGGCTTCCTGGTTTGGACTCAGACCTGCTTCATAGTTACAGAAGTGCTTTTTGATCAGTGGACTGTATCTGAATTTCAGCAATGTCTTTGGCCCTGATCCTGACCTGGACCTGCTGCTCTGCACCCTGAATCCCTGTAGGTGAGGTACGTGTTCATGTCTGCCTTGTCATTGTGCTCGTCTCAGCTCACTTTCCTTTGAAGAGCAGTCTTTTAGTTGCTTTCTGACACAAAGTTGTCAATTAAGTATAGGGATAAAATAGATCATATGTTTTCTTTTCTACTATACATTGAGGGATGCTAAGTGTGATCCTGCTGACTACACAGTACTCACACACTCATCCCACAGGCACCCCACACTTGCAGGTCCCCCAAATACCATCATGGACTCTCCAACCACCTGATACCCCAGCCCAGAACTGAGTCTCCCCTGCTCATCAGCTGGTATCAGCTTGAAGATTGCCAGTGAAGACACACACACACGCACACACACACACACGCAAGCACACGCGTGCACGCACATGCTCACATGCTCTCTATGCACAGCACGTTTTGGGGAAGGTACAAACACTCACCCCTTCTGGCAGCCAGCACCAGGCACAAGGGCTGTGACCTGTGCTCCCACTGCAGCTGACAGTGCTGAGCCATCCACTCCCACTGGTCACCCCAGAAGCTGATTTTCCGGGTACAAAGTGTTCCTGCCCATGTGGCTGGAGGTTAAAGACACCCCGCCCCCCCCACTCCAGCTGAGACCCCTCTCACTCACTCCGAAGGCAACACCACCGGCCAGGGGCACCCACAGCACCGGTCTGACTCCAGCAGCTGGTGCCCACTCCTCACACACTGGTCCCCCAGCAGTTGGCACTAAGCCCTCGCAGCACTCACGTGCCTGGCATAGGGAGTGAGGTCACACAGAGAGGTGGGTAAGAACAGGCAGGACACACTGCGGTGATCAGGTGCAGGGCTCTGCTGGGAAAGCCACTGACCAGCCACAGCTCACCGGCTGTACCCTGTCTGCCCACCCCACCTCTTTGTTCCTCCCTGCTCCCTCTTTCTAACGCATCTCCTCGGCTCACATAGCCCCACTGACCCACTCTGGCATCCCGGATCCTCAAGTTTACATCCTTATCCTTTGCAAATTTCCAGGTTTGCCTACAGATTTTTGATAGCTCATCAGCTGGTGTGACTAAACAGGTTTGTTTGAAGAGGGTCTCCCTTATAACTTGTCAATCTGGTTACTGTCTCTGTATGTTCATACTTATGGTTCCTTTGACCAGATACCCTTAAAGGATCAGAGACTCTCCTGCATACCCTTACAGTATTCAGTTGAATGTCACGGGAATTATCCCAACAAGGTTTATTGAGGTAAACCTACAGAGTTAACTATTAGGAGGAAATAAAAAAAAGAGAAAGGTAAAAAGTTTGTAAAGTAATTGGAGATGACTCACGGGACAAGTCTTTTCTACTGTGTTAAAAATTTACTTGTCATTTTGTATAGCAAATCCAGATGTCTTCACTTCTACAAATAATTTCATTTTAATTAGCTTTAAGTTCACAGCTACCAAAACCTTGTTTTAATATAGACTTAGAGAAACTAAAATTGAGGTGAAAGGTCAGCTTTATAGAATCCTGAGTAATCTGGGAGTGATCAAAGCTTCATATATTTATTCTCTACTTGCTTCATTTTTATAATAAACGGTCCTTTTTAGATTGTCAAGATTTTAAAGAGCGGAAAAATTCCCAGGAAATTTTTTGTTTTGTAAAAGGTGGTATTTTAAATATAAAAAATCCTTTTTAGCTCTAGTTAATTGAATACTAAAGCTTTCCAGTGGAATAACTCATACAGAAGTTCTTTGAAAGTGTAGTATTAAAAAATCAGCACGAATTGGCCTTTTGTTTTACCTATCTTCCAAATAAAAAAAATACAAATAAAAAACTCCCAAACCCAAACTAAACCAAATAAACCTACCAACAAACAAACAAAAAAAAGCAAAAAAAACCCCCAACCCCAAACCCCCCAAACCTAGCAAAGAAAAGAACCGACCAGAATATGCTTTCCTTGACATGGTCTTAATTGATGCATCTAGACAGTTTCACTTTAAGTATTCTCAAATGTGTTACTGAGACTCACACTGACTGAGGCTCACGGGCTAAGTGAATCCTCGGCAGTATTCAGACGGAACAAAATCTGGGAGGAGTGACTGAACATGAGGTGGTTGTGTGGCCATTCAGAGGGACCTTGACTTTCAAGGCTGGTAGCACAAGGGTGGCTTGTGCAGGCCCTGTGTTGGAGCGACACCAACTCATCTAAGTAGCAAACTGGCAGTTTTTATATCAAGGCATAGGGGCAAGCTTCATGCTGCCATTGCTTATTTTCATCAGCACTGAAAAACTCAGAAGTGAATGAAGATCAATTCAGCAAGAGTGCTAGGACAGGATTCTTCTCTTGTGACTGCAGCTCTTAATTCAGGGCAAAAGATGCCATAGTTAGCTTCTCTTGATCAACTGTGTCAGGAGGTGTGTGACCTTGGGTCACATGACACTTAGAAGCTTTCCTTTGGCTACACAAAGAAGACCTCTGAAGAAACAGAGAAGACAGACAAGGGGAATGTGTGCAGTAGCACATTATTTTGCAGCTGTGGAGAGGCACCGGCTCTGAACCTGCAGTGAACTTTCAACATGAGACTACCTTCATG
The DNA here is from genome assembly GCA_018881555.1 of Amblyornis subalaris. Lineage (NCBI taxonomy): Eukaryota > Metazoa > Chordata > Aves > Passeriformes > Ptilonorhynchidae > Amblyornis > Amblyornis subalaris. Next base: position 575,604 of record JACAXG010000229.1, read on the forward strand.
CAGGCAGATGATACATAGCCTATACAAATGGCACTGTGCACAGTGAAAGCGCGGTGTTGGTCACAGACCTTACAGCATCAGGGTTAGGTGATTCATCCACATTTGTGTGACAGTTGTAGTGTGTTAACCCCAGTCCCACGCAGCCACTCACTCCCTATCGAGTTGAATGTGAAAGGGTGTCAAAAGGGTACACATGTGAAAACTTGGGGGTTGAGATAAAGACACTTTAATAGATAGAACAAAAGCTGTGCTTGCAAACAAAGCAAAACAAGGAATTCTTTCATGGGTTCTCAAAGGCCAGAAGGTGTTTGTCCATGTTATGAATTGAGTGAGAACTTTAGACAAACCCTGCCTAGGCTCAGATTTCTGGCAGGACCTCTATTGAGGCGACCTGCGCCCCAAATCGCTCTGGCTTGCAAGTTCCTAAGAATGGCAGATCAGGTCTGCTATAAAAGGAGTTATTTATTGAATAGACATGAGATTAACAGACAAAAGACCTTAAACAGACTACTTACTACACAGGATATACAAAAGAACTACTAGCATATTACATAAAACAGTGCACAACATAAAGGTACCTATATTATAGCCAGCAAAGAAATAGTATAGATTAGGAGTCAATGTAACTTACCACCAAATTAATAATGGTGTACACAAAGTCCTTTCACTCAACCCTCAAAGGAGTAACTAAAGATCAGCGTCCCGAATCTTGAGGAGAACCCCCCTACAAACTTCAGGGAATGTGCAGAAGATTCCTGCTTTGTGAAAGTTCGGTGTAACATTTTTGTTTGTAAAGTGTCTGTCAGTCACAAATCCCAGTTATCTTTTACAATCTTGCTTTCAAGGCAAGATGTTTGTGGTTAGCTAGGAGTGTTACCTCCATGGCGCTGAAATAACTCATTATAAGGCAAGTTGCCTCGACTGAGCCATTTCACTAATTAGCAAGTGCACGTGAGGAGAGGGGAGATGCCCTGAGTTATGCATCAGCTAACAAACACAGATAAGCTTCTCCTGTGTTAGGGGCAGAAGTCCTGCTATAGGCCATTCCCAAGAGATCAGGGATGCTCTCTGTCCGTTACATCTAGTGTTGTTTGAAAGACAAACACTACAACCCTGGACATCCCCACCTTCCTCCTTCTTCTCCCCAGTTTTTATTGATAAGCATGGTGTATGGAATGTTCTTTTGGTCAGTTGGGGTCAGCTGTCCTGACTGTGTCCCCTCTCAACTTTTTGTGTACTCCCAGCCTGCTCGCTGTGGTGTAGTGTGACAAACAGAGAAGGTTCTGGCCCTGTGCAAACACTGCTCAGAAATAACTAATTCACCACTATGTTACCAACTATTTTTTGGTCACAAATCCGAAACATTGCACCATACTAACAGCTATGAGGAAAATGAACTTCATCCCACACAAAACCAGTATACAAGTACTGGCAGCCTGGAATTAAGCCTAGTTATTCTGAATCCAAGAACGGAGTTTTCTTGAAAATATGGACAGGCCTTCTTCCCTTTAACATCACTCTCAACACATGCTTATTTATTTACTGTAACTGAAAATTTTAGCAGGTTTCTGCACAAGCTCTGATGTGTACCTTGCAGGAAGGTCTACCTATTTCCACAGGGACAGTTTTCTCTGTGACACATAAATGCACTACCATTTCTTCCCTGTGGATAGCTGGCGTGCTCTCACTAAGGATTAAGAGTCTAGCTGGTAAACATACTAGTAGATAGCTTTATCTGACAAACATTCAGAGTTATGCCTCTGACAGAAACAATTCACCCTGAGAACACGCCACCCACCACTTTTTGGATGGATGGCAGATTTAACAGGGGATTCGTTAAACAATGCTCTGCTTGTAGGAAGTATTGTTTGATTCTCTATTCTCTTCTCTGCTGACATTATTTCTTGTTTTGAGAAATGGCATCTACTGGGTGGTTGATAGGGTCGATCTGTCAGAGAAGGGGAAGAGCATCTTTGGCCATAGACTTGTACAGCTGGTGAAGAGAGCTTCAAACTCAAGGTGCTGGGAGACAGGAACCTCAGTCCATCCCACTCCAACAAGTTCGATGTCAATGCCAGCAAGAGATGCCCAGATCTTGGAGTGGGATCGCAGGCCAGGTGGAGAACACCTGAAAAGCCACAGAGGAATTTCTGACACTCCAGACAGTAAGTCAGCTTCATCGGGGACTGAATTTAAATGTCTTTATACAAACACACACTGGGAATGAACAAGAGGAGTTAGGCTTGTGTGCCGGCTTGCAGGGCCATGATCTTACTGGCATCACAGAGATGTGAAGGAATGCCTCCTTGAATGGAGTGTTAGAATGGAAGGGTGCAGGTTGGACAGGAAGGAGAGACAACGGCATGAAGTGACAGGAGTAGAGGTAATGGCTTTAAACTAAAGGAAAGTAGTTTTAGATTAGACATTAGGAAGAAATTCTTTACAGTGACATTGGTGAGGCATTGGAACAGGTTGCCCAGAGAACTTGTGGATGCCTCACTCCTGGAATTGTTCAAGGCCAGGTTGGATGATGTGATCTAGTGTCCCTGCCCGTGGCAGGAGGGTTGAAACTAGGTGATTTTTAAGGTCGCCTCCAACCCAAACCATTCTATGATTCTATGATGATCATAGAATTTTTTTTGGTATTGTTCCCCCCTGCCTGCTGCAGTTTTGAATTCTGATTAAAATGCTTCTGGAAAGTCAGATGGAACAGTCCTGGATGTGGAAGTTTCCTGAGGATTACTACTACAGGTAGTTTAATGTATTTCCATTTCAGTAATATCAAAGGATTCAGCAATTATCTCCCTACTTCCCCATCTGTTGCTTCCTTCCCTGATAAGGGTCAGGATCTGGTCCTAAGATTGAATTTAATCTTTGATGTGACAATACAGAAGCCCGTGCACCACAGCCCAGGTGTGCAACATAACATGTTGCCTTAGTTGTAACTTCATCTTCTGTATTCTTAGGCCAAATTTTTTCCAAACTATGCTCCAGCCTCCCTTTAAAGCCCCCAAAAGGGGACAAGGGAAACCTGTTTTGAATTTTTGTGGTAATTCCTCTTTTATACATTATCTCTTCTTATCTTCTTATCTGGTTGCAGGAATGTACAGGTAAAAATACCATTGTAAATTCCTATGAGGAGAACTGGTAATGTGACAATCTGGGAGTGCTGCCATCCTCTACCCAGTCCTGACAAACTGACAAGAATGTCAGACCTGTTTGATTTCAGCTAACAGCTGTGGGACATTATTCACCTGCGTTGCTTTATGCACCACAAAAGATGAGCTCACACAATCCATCTAGAGCAAATAATCAATGTGCTACTTCATACTTACAAAAAAGCACAAGGTTTAAAAATGAGAAGGGTAAAGAAAAAAACCCCACAATAATGAAAACCCACAAGGAAAGACACAGTTTACTCACTGCAGGAGTTCAATTCTCCAAGCTTCTGGTAGTGATTTTGTTTGAGCATAACTGCTTTTGTGAATCAGGCAATCACATGATGCAATAAGCAAAACAGTAAATCAGTTCAAGCAGTGATGTACCTTATAATTAAGCAATGCAAGTAATCAACCTAAAATGAGGCCCACATGAAATTGTAGTGTCATCAAGCAATAACGCAATCACAGCTCTGCATCCAATGTGGTAATCATGTGGAAAAGGTTGTTTAATTATTAAGCCCCTCAATTTTTAAATATCTGGTAAGACCTGAGCACTGCTTAAATACCCACTCAGAATACCCTCTCTTACTGTTGAACTGGTAGAAGACACTTCTATCTTCCCTGAGGCCACACGAGAATTGGCTTTCTTGCAGTGCCCATGTCTTTGCTATGAAAGCCTTTATTTTAAAAGGAGGAACACGGTGTTCCTATCCTTTTCATGCCTCTCCAAAAGCTCACCTAGTCTCAGAAGCTGACAAAGGGATCCTACCATGGTGTTTCGCAATCTTTCCTAGGAAAAAACATATCAAACTCTTACCTTTTGCTCTATGGAATCCCTTTCCAAAAACAAAGCCCTTTTAGCCTTCTTTGTGATCAAAGTAACTCCTTGTAAAATTAAAAGAAAAGCTTTTGTGAAGCAAAATTTCTTTTGTGGCTGAAAATATTTTTCTTCTAGAAACTGGAAGCAGAAATGAGCAATAACTTTTTAAAACATTAGGCTTTATGTCACATTTTCTGCTGAAGTTTTTGGTTTTCAGGTGATTTTGACAGAGATGTGTGAGGTTTAATTTTTTTAGTTTAATATTTCTTGAACTCTGTGAAAACTTAAGCAAAAATAATTTGGAAAAGAAAAGGAAAAAAGCACAACTAAACTAAAGCAAAGAAGTCCTTCCATAGAAACTGTCAGGAAAGGTATTATCATCATGTGGGTTTTATTTCAATTCTCTTTTCTAGGGCTGGGGTTTAACACTGTTCTCAGAAGTTGCATTTATTTCATTGGGAGTTAAGTTCTCATTAGCGTTTGCTTGGTAGATGCTGCTTCATTTATTTCAGTTTCTGCCTTCTGTGATATTTTAAGCTGCAGCCTCTATGAAGTCAGAAGAACTCTCATCTCAGCTGCATCACAGGGAGTGTCCTTTTTAGACAGCTAAATATATCACCACGACTTGAATTTTCTACTGGCATTCATGAATTTAATAGATGGGGTTCTCCATTCCCTCTGGATTGATGTACAATTGTGAAAGCTTGACCTTTATCTGCTAAATACCCATTTCCTTCTAGCCTGACAATAATTCAGTCCCAGAACTGTAACGAGATTTCCCAAACTTGTTTGTCTGCTAATTACATAGTTTTATCCTATGCTGGGAGTCAAAGAGGGAACTGGTCACCAATTAACCATGACATTTCTGCTGTTTTTCTGTCCCAAAGTGACCTGACATGTCCAACTAATCTTCTCCTTGGTCTTTAGGCAGTTTACACTGTATTATTCTGTACTTTTCCACTAATATATGCTGTAGGAGACAAAGGTAACAAAACTCAGTGCAAGACCTTATGGAAGGGTGAGGGACTATTTTTAAACAGTCTCTAAGTAGGTTGAAGCTTAGTGCTTACACTTTCACATCCAGTCACCAGCACCAAGATGGGTATGCCCAGCTGCTCTGACTGACATCAGTGATGTATGACACAGAGGACAATAGGTGCTCACTCCTGAGTCTCCATTGCGCCTCTTGGGTTTGTTGTGGTAGGTTTTTGGACTAAATGGTTTTCATACACTTCAGGAAACCTCAGCTATTTTACATTCAGACTTACTCAAACCTCCATGAATACTAAACAAGATAAGCCCACTGTCCTCGTTTCCCGATTTTTAGATCATTTTAAGAGTACAGTCTGTTTTCTTGTTGAGATAGGAGAAAAGGACCAGCATAGGATGTGCTATAACTGTGTTGCCATCGTCTCGTTAAGAAAGGTGTCAGTGACAGGTCATGCATGTGCTGTGCTTACAAGAGCACTCATCTTCTGGGATAAATTCAAAAAACACCAGTTTGCCAGTGTTAGGCAGTTTCATTGTTTTCTATTATGTCCTTGGTTACCAATACAGTCTGTGTAAAACTTCCTCTACTGTTTCTTGAGTGCACACACGCATGCACAAATGCACACTTTTTTAATACTTCATCTTTCAAACCAATTGTTCTCTTTCTGTTAAAAATCTCTATTGAACCTCAAAAAAAGTACTTCACCACTGAAGCCAGTAATTTTTTCAGCACCTCAACATTATTCACCTCCAAAAATACAGGATACTGCCAGCATCTGAGGGTCAGAAGGATCCCTTTATAAGACATAGGTAGTACAGAAAATAATAATTTTTATTCTTTTGACTAGAAAAAAATCTAAGCTTTTGTAAGGATGAAACTATCTGAGAAGGAATTAGTTCTGATCTATAAATTATTCCCACCACCACCTCACCACTCTCCACCTTCACAAATATTGACTCTCTCAACATTCTATTCTTCAGTCCCTGGAAGCATGATCAGCTCTTTAGGGACAAGTGCTCTCCCCTGGCTATCCACACACTTCTGAGTTGACAAGAGAGATATTTAGCCATATCTATCGTGCTAGCCAATGAATGAACATGGTTCAGTCTAGACAAGATTTTCGTTGGGATGCAAGCAAAAATCCAGTGTCTGGCTCTGGTCTGGCCTTACGTGGGCAGTGGCATCCCACTTGTTCCTTGAAGTCTCTGCTGATGAAGAGATTCTATCCCTGCGTGATCAGTATTTTGGTATCACCTCTGTATAAACAAACTCCTAAGAGGATCATATGGAACTGACACCTTGTCTAGACCCAAGACATTAAATATCACATTGCTCATTGGAAAGTGAAAGGGCACTTCCAGAGAAACCTGGTCTTGTGCTTGGAGACCTGGCTTTGTATTGCTCCTGCCTCCATCACTAAGGTGAGTTGGGATAGAGTTTCCTCTGGATACACTACTGTTCTTCTCATGGGTTAAACTTCCTTTCATACCCTCCTTTAGTAACCATCTCAACACTTCTATTTGACTTTGCTGATGAACTTCAGATATCTGTTTCTGTGGTATCATGCAGTGTTGTTAGCATTTGACCTGCTGGTTCATATTAGGAGCAAGAGTTCACTCTACACTCATGTCCAGACACTTGTGTTCAAATTCCCCTCCTGCAGAAAGGTGGTGCCTTTTGTGTTTTGCTTACCTTTTCTTCCATGATGCAAGACTATCTTCATGGGTATATCTTTATCAGCAGTGGAAGAAATACACGTCCAATGAATTTTCAATAAATGAGTAGGGCAACTTGAAATCCATGTACATAACAAGCAATAGACTTTTAGTGCCTTCCAAAGTTGAATTTCTGGTTTTTATTTAATTTTCTAGTGACAGCGGAGTCTCATATGGCATGGAGCAGAAGGCAAATCTCATATCCACAAATGCACACTCATTTAAAGTTATAAAGTAATTTTGTGACAGAGGTAGCTTCAAGTGAAAAAAAAAGTGAGGAAAAGATTAATTCAGTTGAGTCCCTCACCATTTCAAATTGAAGGGGAAAAAAACCCAACCATGCCACCAATTCAATATAATGTCAATTCCTTGAAAACTTTCCTGAATAGATTCTTTATTTCCTAGTAGAGATTCTTACTCCAATTAGTTGTTAATGAAGACTTACTAAAATTTAATTCTCCTCTAACAAGCCAACAATTTCCATTAAATTAACCAAAACTTGTCATCTGAGACTTTTGCTCCTGTGTTACTTGAGGTTGAAACTTGCTGATGGATTAAAAAGTCATGGAATGGATAGAAAGTACCAAAGGAATGTACGGGTGGGTTGTATATGTCCTATTTCCACATTAAATAACTTTGATTCTCTCATATTCCTTTGGGGTCTAAACCTGTTTTTCAGGCAGATTGCTTAAATGTGTGTTTAATCACAGAGCACTAACCCATTATTTGAGTGTTTTTCACTATTCTTCTGTGATATTGGAGCAGAGAACTCTCTGAAGTGAGGGGTTTAGTCCAAAGTATAATTGGTAGAGACTGAGTAGGAGTGAAAGAAACAATGATTTGTAGAGGAAGCCCCAGCAGGGAACTTGCCACCATTCGCAGGCTGCTTGGAAACCTGAGAAATAACACAAATGGAATAGGAAAACAAAGTTTTCTGTGTGGTTGTTTAAGTTGCCTTTGAACACACATTTCTCAGTCCTCAATGGGCCAAGCCTGAAGCAACATCAACCAGGCCTCTCCAACCCAGCTCCCCCAACCCTGACACCCCATGCCAGACAGTCTCAGAAGCTGGGCAAATGATCTCACTCTGCTCTGCTGTAAGTGGCACAGCAAGCGGGATCTTGGGCAGACGCATTCATTTTATCTTCAAGAATAGTGACCCGCTTTGCCTCGTGTGCATCAGCTGGCTGATAAATGCTATCATTTGAAGATTAAATATTATAAAAACGGATTAGATGAGAAATGGCATGTAACTAATTAGCGAGAAGCAATGTGAAATTAAAAGGCAGACAAGCATGTATAGAACAATATTTGTATTTCACAGAGATTCAGGCACATTAGTGTTTGAGTATTCAATTTACTGAATCCTGAAATGCTTTGACTCTCAACACAGGACATTTTCCTCTTTAGATTTGTATCTCTCAAAGGTTCTCTAAACACAGTGAATTTTCTAGTTTACTTTGCTACTAATTTTTAGCAAAGACTGATTTATACAGGAAGGCCTTGTGTAAGAGTTAAATTGACAGATCATGTGTACAATCACATAATTTGTATTCAGAGAAACTCATCATATGAGATGTTCAGGGCTAGAGGAGCTAATTTGGATTCAGCAAAGCACCTACACACATGTACTAATGGAAGTGTCCGGTCCAGTTCTTTCAGTCTATTAAGCTTAACTCTCTAGTGCTTTAGCTTAAATTGAAATCTGTGTTTCGGCCACACTTGTCTAATACTCATCATATTTAGATGTAAGAACTTTATTATGGCTACCAAACTCTCATTTCTGCTGGCCACTAGTCAGTCATCCATTTTGTGACTGTTTAATAGGGCCACAGCTGATGTGTTCCACTAACATTATACAGCACAGTTAACTCTTTTCCTTTTTGTTAAGGGATTCACTTGCACGAACTGGACATAGGGAGGATGTGAAAATTAAAAGAAAAAAATGATAAGATCTCTCTTTTATTAAAAAAAAATCAATTCTAGTCGTAGCAGCCCATGAAAAGAGTAGAATAGTAATACAGGTTTAACTGATGTGGTGTAAAAATATGTCAGTAAAAGAAGAATCAATAAAAGATGCAGTATTTTATTCCATTTGCATTGATTTGCACACAAATGGGTACTTGCAGCAGGAGAGATGAAATGCAAAGGTACAGTATTGTCAGAAAGCCGTGACAGTTGCTGAAGAGAGAAAGTCTTAAAAAAATACCAGAAGGAAAAAAAAAAATTATAGGTACTATGACATATATGATCAACTGGCAATACAAGGATGAAGCAGGAAAAGGGATGGTAGTGGATGTCCTTGGAGCCTCATGAAGAGAAGCTGATGAAGGAATAATGTGACATATAAGGCTGTGGATGCCCTGGTAGATGGGTTTCCTCACTGCATTATGTTCGTTGTGTTTGGTTGTGCAATGCAAGGGGATAGAATCTCCAACATTGCTACCTGTGTGTAACCTTGTTCCTACAACACTGCGGGGCTATTGATTGACTGACACTGAATGGATCACCAGAAGAAATGTCATGTCAGTAAAGGCAAGGAATGAGCTGGCTGGATATTTTGATTTATTTATGTGACATTATAAGTTTTTACAGTTCCACTGAGGTACAAAAAACCCAACACATTCTAAGGTGACATATATGCCTATTTTTTGTGGATTACATAGATTTATTTTCAGGTACTGCTATTCCCCTCATATGATTCAGCAAATACATTCTACCTAGAAAATAGCTTCATCACGTGTTTAGGTTTCTGATCAAAATGAAGCAGTGGAGGGCAAGTTCAAAACTGAAATAGGATGGTATAAGGATTCCTGGGCTGTCAGATTGCATGTAACTACCATGGCCTCTTCAGAAACTTCTGAGTGTAAAGAGCATATTATTGTAACAGCTTAATTTGCCAGCATCCACATCACATCTAAGAGTAATTGCTCTACAAGTATCGGAAGTATCTAAAGATATTCACACATTCACTTCATGCTTAATAAAAAGTTTCAAATGTTAAACAATTAAATTTGTTGTTGTGCCTCAGAGATTCTCCTTCTGAGGCAAGGAGCTTCCTTCCAAGTAAGAGGTCAGAACTTAGGACTCCTCTGTTAACACAGGAAAAGAACTACAGGGCACAGAATGTGACACCAAGCTATCATCTCACCCAAGTATGCTGTTTCCCTCTGTTCTTTTTCTTTTCCAAGACAAAGAGCAACAAAAGAAGGTGAGGAACAGAACTACCTGGGAAAATAGAAATTCTGTTCTAAAGTATGTTTGACATTTTGAACCTTGCTTGCACTTTAAATTACAGTGAAGTGGAAAAGTGTGACCTCTTTACCCCTCTCCATGACATGAGAATTCTGGAAAGAAAAGCGTCACTCTGCTATGACTGTGTTTAGTTTTCATACAGACATGTATTGCTCAAAGCAAAGAGTCAAGGCAAAATGATTTGGTCATTGAAAAAGTGAAGCATTTTTGATACATCAAAGCAGAATATCTAAACAGCATCAAATACCAGGCAGTAAAAAATTTTTATACTTTACTTGCCTCTAAAGTCCTGTTTAAACTGACATGTCTCTACAGACTACTCTGGTTTGGATGTCTTGTTCACTGATGGCAGGAACAATTCCTGCCAAAATTACTTGAAATAGTAATCTCACGACAAAAACTTGATATGCTTTGGATAGAGATATCACTATTTAATCACTGCAGTGATAAAGATAGATTCTTGGCTTTATGGACAATTTCTGTCTGCCAAAAAAGCCTTGTAATGCAGAGTTGCAAATCCTGGAGATAAGCACTACAGAATATTTACTTGACCATGCCTATCCACAGGAATCAGAGCCTTGCTGAGATGGGACTCTTAAGCTGTCTGGTAAGGCAAGAGCTTGTTCAGAGAACAGGAAACAAAGAAAGGAATGGAGCCACAGGGACTAGGGGAGTAGTAGAGTACAAATAAGAAGCTGTCAGCTTAGGAGCCAGAAGCTGTAAATGGCAGCCTACCAAGGGGCTAGTTCATAAGCTAGGCTGGGACATCCATGTTCATTGAAAAAAAAAATCATATATGTAACAAAAAAATTGCATTCTTTTGTTTGCATGTCATTAAGGCAGAACAATCAATACATGTTTGTTTCAGTTTTCTAAGGGCAGGCATCTAAAATTTGGTCTCACGATAGCTGAAGCAAATGCTCACATGAAAAGGTCATCTTCAAGAAATCTCAAGGGACCAGAGCTTCAGAGCTATCAGAAATGGCTGGAAAGTCCTTTTATAGTTTTGGCTTAAGGGAAACACACACTTCTTAGGAAGAATATTGTGTTATTTTTTTCTAATTCTTTGGAAAATAAAGAACTTACTTAAAGCCTGCTGTAAGTTGAATGCAACAACACGAAACAAAGTAATACTTCTGAAGAGGCAAAAAATGCTTGAATTGTGAAATGTTTTGACAGTCAGAATTGACTGTTGAAGAGAAAATGAAACATACAGTAGATTTGTGTTCAGTGAACTAAACCACTGAAGGGATTGCAACTGATGTACACAAACTACCCTTAGCAAGCACTTGACTCCTCTGTCTCAGTAGCTGTATTGATAAAAAGCTAATCATCTTGCTCCTGTGCATGTCTTGCCTGCAGCCCACTGAACAGTGCTGCAGTTACAACAGTGACAGCTCATAAGAAGATAGGGGTTAAAAAAAAGGAAGGGAAAAAACCCCAAAGTATGTTCGTTTTAGGCAGCTGCTTAAGTATTTTCTATAACCTTCACACTTTTATTTGTGAGCTTTCTTATTAGTATCATTTTCTCATAGCATTGATTTCAATTTAGTAGTCAAACACCATATGGAATTGAATAATTAAACATTGCGTTTAAAGATGTTGAAATGAAACATCCTGACTCATTTAACTTTTTTCTTCTGAAAACAGACCTTTCCTTCTTTTTGGATATATATTTTTCTACGGAAAATGTCACCAAAACAAATTATTGGCTTATTCCTCTTTCTTACAGAGATATTAATAAACACAGATTCCCATCTGCTGGCCGAGAAAGGAGTCTGAGTTCCATGGACAAAACTCCATGGAGATGGTTGCTCAGTTTTCTGTACCCTTTGTTTTCACCAAGCAAGGTCACAAAGTGCATTCCTACTGTTCTGCTTCTGTAAGGAAGAACAAGCCTGTTACCACAATCAGGAGCAGGCATATCTCAGCCAAACAGTGCAAACCAGACTACGCACTGGCTTTGGTGGGGAACTTTTGGAGGCGTCAGAGGTAGCCTCGGCATGTGCAGCAGTTCTCCTCTGTCCATGGTGCTGCAAGAGATCCCATGCACAGACAACTAATTTCTGTCCCTCAGAGAGGGAGAAAACACTGTTACGAGATTTGTTGCTGTCCAGTAAATGTTATTAAATTGCATTACTGACAGATTCATACTCATAAATTATTATGGACCTGTCGTGGTTTGACACTGGCCAAATGCCAGGTACTCACGAAAGGCCTGCTCACTCACTCTCCTCTGCTCTGCAACTGGACACAGGAGAGAAAATTTAACAAAGGGTTAATGAGTTGAGATAAGGACCTGGAGAAAACACTTCAAGGGCAAAACAGGCTCTGCTTAATGATATAAAGCGAATTTATTACTAACAAGATCAGAGTAAAAGAATGAGAAGTAAAATAAGCCCTTAAAGACACCCTTTTCTCCTCCCAACCCCTCCCTCCTTCCCGCCAACTGTGCAGGGAGATGGGGTGGAGGTTTTGGTCAGTTCATCACCCAAGATCTTCTTTCCGCTGCTCAGGGAGAGGAGTCGTTTCCCTGCTGTACCGTGGGGTCCCTCCCACGGGAGACAGTTCTCCACGAGCTTCCCCAGAGTGGGTCCACTCTCATGAGCAGCAGCACTCCCAAAACTGCTGCAGCGTGAGTCCATCCCACGGGCAGACAGTCCTCCCAAAACTGCTGCGGCATGGGTCACTCTGCCACGGGGTGCAGTCCTCCAACGATGGCTGCTCCAGCCTGGAAGCAAGGCCTCTCTCTCCACTGGGACTCCCACTGGAGCACAGTGTCCTGGTATCCACCTGCTCTGGCATGGGCACCTCCCCCATGGGCTGCGAGTGGATCTCTGCATCCCCCGTGGACCCCCATGGGCTGCAGGGGGACAACCTCCCTCACCATGGCCCTCACCACGGGCTGCAGGGACATCTCGGCTCCAGCGCCTGGAGCACCTCCTCCCCCTCCTTCTGCACTGACCTTGGTGCCTCCATTGTTGTTCCTCTCACATAGTCTCACTCTTACTCCTCTCTAGTTGGAAAATTATAGCTGCGCCACAAGCTTTGTTATGATTTCTTCTTAAATCTGTTATCACAGAGGCGTTACCATCATCTCTAATTGGCCCAGCCATGGCCAGCAGCACGTCCATCATCAGAGCCATCAGGGATTGGCTCTGCTGGACATGGCAGAAGCTTCCCGCAGCTTCTCACAGAAGCCACCTCTGTGGCCCCCCCCACTACCAAAAACCAGGCCCTGCAAAACCAACACAGGACCTAATATACTGTTATGTGCCATCAGAAGGAAGATGCAGATGGCATTGCTCATATCATTACCATGGCTGGAGAAGCTGTTCTTTCTCTTGTAGCAGACATCATGTATGGCAGGTAAATCACCTAACAGATCCCCATGAGTCCATCTGTCCAGCTGGGTTTCTCAGCAAGCTAAGGAAAGGTTCTGTCTCCAAGTTAAAAGCCTTCTCTAGAAGCCTTTCTGAGACTATGAATAGACTCATATCTATAGACTACATCATCTCTTTTTGACTGTGTCCTTTCTTGCCTCCGTGCCTAATCCTCACGTAGTGAGGAGTGTACTGGTGGGAACTTTCCTGACTGAATAATCAGGCTATCAGCTGGACAGGAGGCACTCAAATCAGGCTCACAAGCGATTAGATTTTCATCTGGAAGGTTCATCTTGTGGGAGTTATTCGGAAGCTGGTGCTTGGGGCGGGGAAGAGAAGCTGAAGCTGAGACTAGGACTATATCAGTGGAGTTTGTGATTTGGTGATTCTATGCCTCGTTCTCCTGAAGAGGAGGGAGCTGTGAAGTAGTTGGTGATAAGAGCTATGTTTCACTGTCTCTTGTATCATGATTTTCTGTGGCAGCTGTATAATCTGGGAAAAGCGGATGCAGTTTGGGGACAGAACCACGGGTACATGACCCTTGGAGAGTCAGCTGGCTCTGGAGACAAACCAGCAGCTCTAAACGGGTCAACAAGAAGCTCAAGGACCTCTCAGGAACTTCTTCATGTGCCTATTGTGTCGTCTGGCTTCTGAAAGCCCCTGTGGATGACATCCCTATTCTCTGCACACAAGGGAGGACATTCACTATTGCAAAGCTTACGAGGAGCTATGAACACGAAGGATGACATTTCTCAGCAACCTCACTTGGTTATGCTGACCCTTGGCTCCTACAGGACTTCCTTTGTGTAGCATGATACAGGATTCCCAAAATAGGAAGAAGAAAGCTGATTTTATGCAATTGGGTGTTCTAACTATTAGTTCATACTTCTCTGATCCTTGTGTTTGAGGGTATTTGAATTGTTCCTTCCCAAACTCCAGGATATAAGAACAAGGTGTGTGTATGGAGGTTTAGTAGTGTGGAGTGGGAACACTGCGCTGCTCTCTAAGAGCAAGCATAGGATGAAAAAGGAATGTAAGGTGTTTTATGACAGACCCAAGCTATAAGCTCTGCCCAAAGTTATACAGGCACTTGGGGAGGCAGCAGAGATCTGGAAATACTGTGTTAATTGCACAGGAAGCTGGGCGCACAGCTCCAGCAAGCTCTTAGATTCATTTCTTGAGCACAGTAATCTATGCTGACACACTCCTATGTTATGTATGAAAAAGCATCAAAAATACTGCATTACAAACATAGAACTGTAATTTGGAGCGAGGGGGAGGGCGTGTTAAGGCTTAAAACAAGAGGGCTTTCCACTCCTCTTGGTATTATTTTTTCCTTTTTGAAACCCATTAGTAAAAGTCCAGCACGTGCTTACCCAGGTGAGTTTCCTAGACTAACACCACCTTCTGCTGCGAAAGTGGTTTTCTGGGAACTCACAGAATAGAATAGAACAGAATAGTTCAGTAGAAGAGACTTAAAAAAACAATTTAGTCCAATTCCTGACCACTTCAGGATGATCGAAAATTAAGGCATGTTATAAAAGGCATTACCCAAATGCTTCTGAAACAGACAGGCATGGGGCACCGAGGCAGCCCTACACTGTCCTGAGGAAGCATGCACTCCTGCATCTGCAGCTGGCATCTGAGAGCTTTGCAGACTGCGGAGCCACGACGGTGGGCATCGCTGCCTCGGGAGGGATTGACTTGCCTGTCGTGCCTGCTGGACCTGCATGCCTTTCCCTGCGGTGCCAGGTCCGGCCCCAGCGTCCTCCCTGACCTTCAGACGAGGTCGCCCACGGGCCGTGCCAGCGTCTCCCCAGGGGGCGCCGCTGCTCCCCATCCCCGGGCTCCCACTACGGCCAGCAGCATCCCGCCCTAGCCCCCTCCCTCCTTTTAGACCCATATAGGTTACTTTGGGGGTTGCTGTCCCACCTCTCCTACTGGCGACAAAAGGGCGGATCAGCAGCAGATCTCGTCTCCTCCCCACCAGCTCCTAGCCGGCAGTCGGCATCCCTAAAGGTGGGCGCCGGTGCTCTGAAGGGGGTATTGCTCTGCTTTGCCACGTAGCGCTCGCACAGCCCACAGCTCCTTTTTTCTCACCTTCAGATGCCGTCCCGAATCCGGGCTGGACAATGGGTCGCTGCACTCGCATCCTTCAGCCGGCAATCCCAGGGAGACGACTTTCCTCTTTCCCTCACTCTCGCCCCCCACCCGCCCTCGCCCCCCCACCTGGATAGCGAGAGCGCAGAGACGAGCAGCCGGCGATTCTTCTCCGGCCACAGTAAATCCGAGGCGAAGCAGGAGGGAGGAGAAGGGTCTGCTCCCTCCCTATCTTCCTTGCCTCTCCAGCTCGTTCCGGGACCTAGGGAATGAGAGGGGATCTCCGGGAAGGACTCAGAACAGAGGATTCAGAACGCACTCCCACACCCTTCCCTTTTTGCAGGAAGCCGTGTTTGCAGAGATTTCCCCTGGCACACAAACTGACTCCCGAGGAGAGGCAAGAAAGCAATTGTAAAATGCAACAGCGGGCTGACAACCACCCCTCCTTCCCACCGCGGCAAAGCATAAGGACACCTGGCTGCTGGAGACAGCCGGGGATGGGATGGGGTGGGGCACACGCATGCAGATACAAGCACCCCTCCGAGGGGTTTGGGGAGCGCTGGGAGCCTCCTCGGCGGCGAGCACCGAGGGGCGAGGGCGGTGCAGGGAAAGGGCGGGGGAGCCGGAGGCAGGGGGAGGGAGAGAGTCCAGCTCCCGCAACAAGGGGAGGAGGAAGGAGGGACCGTGTCGGTGGGATGGTCCGGAAATGCTGTGATAAAAAGAGGGGCGCGGGGGAAAAGTAGGGAGAAGCTCTAGACTCATTCCCTCTCACCCACTCCGCTCCTGCAACTTCCCCGGCAGCCCTCGGGCACACAGGCTCCGGCCGGAGCCCCTGGGAGAGGAGAGGAGAGGAGCCGCAGCAGCCGCCACCTGCCGCAGCCACCTGCCCCGGCCCGGCCCGTCTCAGCACGGCGCCTGCCGCCCAGCGAGGTATCGGCGCCGGGGCGGGCGGGCCGTGCCGAACCGAGCCGGGAAGGGCAGAGAGGACAGGCGGGGTGCGGGCACACAAAGACGGGGACAGCCCTCGTCCCTCCAGGTCCTGGCACGGCTGTGACCCGGTGCCGGAGCCGGGCGGGGGGTGGGAGGCAGCAGCCGGCGCGGTGGGGCTGCTGTGCTCTACCTGGGGCCGGCCGCTCTCAACCTTGAGCCGTCCCGGCTCAGCCTGCGCAGGTGCAGCCCTCGCTGGCATTGCGCTGGGGGCTTTCTGAGGGCTTCGGGTGGGGGACTTTCCATCCCGCCACCCGGACTGCATCCGCATCCACATCGCCCGGCATGCCCCGCTTGTTCTCCCGGGCACTTGCAGGGCGCTTCACCTTCAAATGCCCCTTCGGCGGTCCCCGGCGGAGCTGCCGCTCCGGAGCAAACCCTCTGAAAACCGAGAGGGCGAGAAGCAGGCGGGGAAACGAGAAAGTTCAAAGGTTTAACCCCTTCCTGCCCGTCTGCAGGAGACGAGCCGTGAAGGGGCACCGCACAGTTCCTCCGCATTTGCTTCCGGCCACTTGCCCTGTGTGGGGGAACCACCGTGTACCCCTGACTCCTCCCACCCGCTGACCTCTCGCCAGCATGCAGCTCTGCTCCTCAGGTGCTATGTCGTGCAAAGCAGGGTCTGAAGGGATGGAGGGTTGGAAACTTGTCTGCACTCAGACAAAGGGAGGAAGGCTGTGGGGAGGGAGCTGAGGAAGACCAGGCATTAGCCTTTTCTTCTCCTAGAGACACTATTCCTCTTTTGATTGTGCCTCTTTGCAGGCTGCCTTCCAAGGATTCCTGGTCTCTGTGCATGTGAGGTGTGAAGGTGGGCAGAACCCCAAGCAACAAATAATGGATTTTGTTATGAAACAAGCTCTAGGAGGTAAGTGTGGTTGGCATGTGAGGTGCCTTGAATCCCTCCTACTCCTCTCCTTTGCACCTGGCAAGAGAGGGGATGGTCTACTATGGTAGGGTCTGCAGCTGGAATAGCTCTTTGGGAACTTGCAAGAGCATGCCTGTCACTGATTCATGATCCCAAAGTGGAGTGTTTGAAGAGTCTGAGCAGGAGAGGGCAGCAACAAGCAGAGACCAAAGCCCCATGTCAGAGAAGAGACCTCCCACACAAGGTATGCTGGCCCTGGGTCATGCCTAATTGGCGCCCTACCAACTGGCTGCATAGCCTGCTGTGCAGTGTGCAGGTCTTGATTTGCTTCATGCCATGCCACTGAGGCAGGTATTATAAAAGCTGCAGACGGGTTTAGGCAGAGTAAACCCTAACAGTGGCATTTTGTCTGTGTGTGGGAGCCCTCTTTCGTCTTTGCCCCAAACATTGGCTGAATCTTGAACAAAAAATGGCCAGTGCAGAAATATTTGTCCCTGACATTTTGAGAGTTATTTTTAATGAGAACACTGCCACAACAAGGAGGAAAATAGTAATAAAGTATCCCTACACACCCTACCTGGATTTGAGGCCAGCCTTCTATGTGTTTCCATATATTAGCTTACATGTGTAATGAATTGTTTTAACCTAATGGTGGGAAATAGAAAAGGTAAGGATGTGTGTAGGAGAAACTGAAAATAATGCACAAATATTTGGGAATGAGGTTCCTTTTTTCTGCCACAGTCACTTTCTAGACTGCTTGACCTGAACATGTGGTCTAAGCAATGTTGACACTGAGGCAATGCTGGATGCTGTTGGAAACAGAAATACTGGCCTCAGAGGAAGCTGAGCATTCTCTCTTGTCCTGTATCTCATGTGTACATTTTTCATCCTTTTTTCTTTGAAGAAACTGTAGAGTCATGGGACTGTGTAAATGTTTAATGTGTGATGATATTGATGACATATACAACTTCAACATTTACTGCAGAACTCTCTCCCATGGCATGGAAAAAAGTTTACGTCCCTGAAAGTGGTGGGTGTTTTTCACCAGGGGAGCAAAATTGTCACGGTTAAGAATGAAGCAAGCGACCCAAGTTTTAGTTGGGGTATTTTGAATAGGAAGATCAAACTGGAGAAGAAAGGGACTAATTTGTTTGCATGAAATAGCAAGGTATGAAGACATCTATGTGAGAAGGTAACGGTTTGTGTCACAGCAGTGTTGTGTTTCATTTCACTCTTCAGTGCCTGTTTTGAAAGAGAAATGGTGTTAAGATGTGCAGGTTTTGCACTGTTTGCTGTAGTATGAATAGGGCTGCTTGCACAGAAATGAACTAGTGTACCTGCAAACTTGAGATACAGCCACTACGGCTGGAGATTCATGAATCCAGTAAAAAGGGAAATAACTCCTCAGAGACTGCAGTTAAAGGCAGGGGGAGGAAGGCTGCAGCAAAGGAATAACATCTGAGACGCATGCTTTTTTCTGCATCTTGATGACTTAACATGAGTTGGAAGCAGTGTCTGCCGGTGCTTAACAACATTCACTTTGGGCAGGCATGCATTCTACTATAACATTGCATGCCAGGGTCAGGATTTGTATAGCAGGACTTTCTGAGACGGCAAATTCAAAAAGCATCTTTTTGTCAAGTCTGAGTTCCTGATATCTGTCAAGATGCTGCCCAGGGCACCAGCTCTTCTGCCAGATGACTTAATGTGTCTGGAACTTACCCACTTACTCAATAAAGGAGAAGTCTCTGCAGAGTGGTAAAATCCAGGAAATGTTAATTCATTAAGCAGAGTCCTATTTTTAAATTAGAAATAGTTTCCACAAGGAAAAACAAGATCTTCCAGTGCAAATATAATATGGAAAGTAAAGGTGGTTTTGTACACTTGTTTCTCACTGGAGTTAAAGCCCAAGCTGATGCAAATCATGCAAGCTGGCCACACTGGCACAGCAAGCCAAGGACTAAAGGTTATAGTTTGCTTCCTCAGTTTTGGGGCCAGAACCGTTTTTGTCTGCCAATTCTGACGTCCAAAGGGAGATTTACTTAAGAGCTGGACTCAATGATCCCTGTGGGTCCCTTTCAACTCAAAATAACCTGCGAATCTGTGAATTGTGTCCACAAAGATGCTCGAACTGAGCAAAGCACCAACTCTAGTAATTGATAAGCTTGCTTTGGCTAGGATATGTGGTGTGATCTGCCAGTGACCGTTTTTATTATCCTCACTTTCTGGGAGGCCTTTGTGTGGATTTCATGGCTCTTTGATTTTAGTTTAAGACAGCTTTTCCCAGAACACCTCTGAATTCAGTTGTCTGATAGGATTTTTTGAATGCTGCAGAAGTTCTTATTCCATTCTCAAAATCTCCTATGGCACTCCTGGAAGAAAGAAAAAAATACTGCAATTTTGTCAGTAAGGTCCCCTCTAATTTACAGAGAATCAGACCTGCTATAGATACTGCTTGCAGAGCACCTACAGCTAAGATAGCTTAACCCTTCAACTATCTCAGCTGGTGATAACTCACTGAGGCTGAGGGCCTATTGGGTGTCCTTGACGGACCATAATGCGTATGTCATTTTCATAATGGGTGTGTCATTTTCTCTTCCCAGCGTACAGCCCCAAAGTGGGGCTTAGGCCAGAGCTTGTGATAGCTAACAGCCTAGATTTGAGAACTGTTTGTGGGTGGGGTGCTTTTGACCTTTCCCTACTGGACAGGACTATGTGGGGCTCTGAAGCAGGTGAGGAGTTTGGGACCATCATAGGGAGTGATGAGACAAGATGCAAAATAAAAAGGTCATTGTTTTCCTACCTCCTCACTCACATTTATGAGGAAGAGGAGGTCTCACTCTCTGCTAGTTAGCAGTAACAGTAACCTTAGAAGAATGCTTCTGTGGGAGCTTTCCCATTGCCCTTGAAGTAAACTTTGAAGATGTTACTCTTGTCTTTAATGGCACAGGATGATCAGATTTGCTTTTCCTTGGAGTTTTCCCCATAGAGAAAGAAAGCAATGAGGTGTTTTGAAAGGTAGGTGAGCTAAGTTAGTAGCAAGGAAAGGCAGCTATGCGGTGTCAAATTGCTTTGTTTGGAAGTCTGTGTGATTAGGGTATTTGGGTTTTGTGAAATCAGTGTGACAGGTTATTGTATTGCTGAAGTAGAATGTGTCCTTTCCCTGGCTTGTTATTAAAGGGGGTCTGCAGAAGCCTGCAGTTCCTGTGCAGTGGAAGGCCACCCTCTGCTGTATTGCCAGCACTGGGATTTTGCTGCTAGTGTTGGCAGCAGAGTTTCTGCCTGGAGGTTGACCAGCTTGAAATATGTCTTTCCAAATCCCTGGCCTTTTCATGGCAAAACCATTGACCCTTTCATTAGCAGTGGGGACTGTGGTCCAGGAATAACAGTACAAGGTATTATCTTATTTGGCCAATTTGCTTCTGTAGCTTTTTTTTTTTTTGGTGCTCCTCAGACCTTCAAACAACCTATGTGGAAGTCACACTATTAATTTTCTGACAGTGACAGAAGCCATGGAGAAGTCGTGATGCTGATTAGCTGTGTAAGACAGTAAGAAGAACGTAGCAATAGGAAACCTAAAGGCTTAAATTTGCTGCTTCATTTTCCACAGAAGTAACAGCAAGGGAATATTTTGTACCTCTGATCCTGCTACATTGATAGAGGTGTGTAGCCAGGGTGATTGGTCACTTTGCTGTTCCTGTAACAGCATTAAACAAAGACAATCAGAGTGATTTCATGATTCTATTTTACATCAGAAGTGCTCTTTACCAAGCCAGGAATGAGCTGGGCTGCTGTCATCATGACCAATGTGTAAGACTTCTCATTAAAAAGTGGGAACTGGAGGACCTGAGATGGGTCCTGAAGGAGTTTAGCTATACTGCTTTTCACTGTGCATTGTTTATTTCTAAGTTGAACACCTGGCTCCCATGTTGTACTACACTGTATCACTTCCTCTGTCATTGCTGACAAATAGGGAAACTGAATTGAAATAGAAGACAATGACCTTCATGAAGCTCTTTTGGGTGTCATTCTATTATTGGGTGATTTGAGGGCCAAGAGCCTGATACATTTTCATATGAAAAAGAGAAGAGAAAAGCCTATGGAAAGTGAGGAGGATTTGTTGGAGGTTGGATCATGATGTGTTCGAAGAGAGAGATACTTCCTACTCCAGAAAGCAACATTCTGCAGACCAGAATGCTGTGAAGATGTGATATACAGAACACATAGTAGCTCCAACTCTGTATTATGTGATGTTGCACAGAGTCCTTTTAATGTGCTACTTTTATTACCATGAGTGGGAGAAATCGCAAGAACTGGACGGTATAAGGTTGGGAAGCCTGCCTTAAATACTGACTTTTCCTAATGTCGACCTGTGGATAAATTATGCAAATCCTTTCACATGTAAAAGTGCTGTCTAAATTCCTTCTTCATGCTTCCAGCACCCCTTAAATTCATTGTGCAATGCAAGCCACACTAGGAGGAAGGGTACATCTGAGTTTCTAGATAGATATTCACTATAATAGATATTACAGGCATGATTATCTGATTTATTGGCAGCAGTTTAGACTGAGGACTGCTGCTTCATATCCGCTTTTTTAGCTGTCAAGAATCAGTGGACACTTGTTTTGGTTCACAAGGATTCTTAAAATACTGTAGGGAGAAGACAAATGCATTCAGATTGCCATCTGGAATATGTCAGAGGAGGGCACTGCCTACTTCATGTCCCTTACCAGCAACTTTGATTCAGCTAAGTATACCACAAAACACAGGCCTGAGGGAGTCTGCTTGTTCTTGAAGGTAGGCAGAGATCCAAACCCTCATGAAGATAATGAGAATTAAGTCACTGTGTGACTTAAGCTCTGAAAATCAGCCCCTGTGCTAAGCTTACATTAGGGAAGATGTGAGGGTGTGTGAATGCCAGATAAGCCTGAATGAAAACCATACTAGTGTTTAACATCTTAGCAGTGACCTTCTGTATATTCTACTGCTGCATTTGCCTTATATTAGTAGCTTATGATGTGAGGATTAAGGCCTTAATTTTTCCTGCAGAAGTTAGCAAGATTGAGTGCAGTTAGAGGCAATACAGACCTGTTCAGGGTGGAACAGACTGTGAAATAAACAGAGGGATTTCTGTTTTCTCCTTCTCCAACTCACTGCCTTGTTTTTCACATTTCCACTTCTCTGTTGAGCCTCTATTCTGCTCTGGGACCTCATGCATCAAGTAGGCTGTGCTCCACTGCTTATGTTAATGTATGAAGTTCTGGAGCAGGATAGAAACTGTAATGCAAACCTGCAAGTTGCAGTGCCAACAAATAGTGCTAGTATTTACTTCTGGGGTTTCTTTTGTCTGTGATCCTTGAAACCTTTAACACATGAGGTCTTTCATTTTGCGGTCAGGTGCATCCAAATCACAAAGACTGGAGAATCTGGCAAGAGAAATGAGATCTTAAGCCCACAGTAGCATGTGATAGGTTTTGGGGGGCCACTTTCATTCTCAGATAATTTCTGCCTGTATGGTGTGTAATTCTGGGCCCCACAAATTATAATGGTTTTTCAGGGAGTTGAATGCATCCAGAGGAGGGCTATAAAGCTGATGAAAGGGCTGGGAGGAATGTCCTCTGAAGAGTGGCTAAGGACCAGTTTTTTCTAGTTTGGAGAAACGGAGGCAGAGGGGTTACCTCATTGCTCTCTATGGCTTTTTAAAGAGGGGAAGTGGAGAAAGAGGGTGCTGATTTCTTCTTCCTGGGATCCAGTGACAGGATGAAGGAACCTGGGGTAGGTGGCATATCTGATGGATACATTTTTCACAAGGAATGCTGTTATAAGCCTTTTTTTCTCCTCATGCGTACTGCTGGCAAAGCCATTTTCTTCAAGAAATTTGATTGTGTGTAATCATGATGTCTGTTGCCAAGACAAAGATAGAAAGGAAAATGCCATGTAAGTGTCTCAGTACTTCCACAAAACCAAAATGAACATAGGTTCTATATGTGCACGAGGCTGTTGAATTTATACCAGCCTTAGATCTTTTTTATTCCTGTATTTGATGCCAGATCCTCCAGTGGCAGGAGAGTGTAATTTGTTCTTCACGAATTCCCATTAAGAGCAAGGAGCAAGATGTCTTCCAAGAAAGGAAGTGGTTATTGTTGAGATGCTACCAGTAAAACAACTACAGTGATGGTCAGCTGATTGATTCCATCCATGATCCAAACCAGGAGGTGAAAAACCGAGCAGGTCCTATCTTCCTGTGCCTTTCTTGAGAAACCTTCCTTTTATGTTTGCTTGCCTCTGTTGGGCCTGTTGCTGTTCGAATCATACAAAAGCTCTCACTGGTGTCTGCTGGTATCTTACTTATGCTTGTCTTACTTGCAGGCAGGCACTGAGAGCACTGTACTTATATAAGTATCCTTGGAGGAAACATGCAACCTTCAGCTGATTGTAGAGGCAGGCCACAAAGAGCTTAACTAAGATTTCTCCTGCAGGGCATCTGCTTGCCAAGAACCTGCCTGGAGTGGAGTGACATGGATAAGCAGAAACTTTTCTCTCTCAGAGAGGGAGAAATAAGGAAATTTTACATATATTAAGTAGTACGTCTAGGATTGATTCATGGATGAAAAAAAGATGCTTCTCCTTGATTTTTCTATCCACTTCGAAGGAAGTTTTGCATACTTTTGATTTTAATATCTATTGCTGTATACCTGAATCTTTCTGACCTTTTTTTTTTTTTACCTTTCATAACTGAAGCAGAGAAATGTGGTGGTTTCCTGCCAGCTGCACAGTTTTGGCACAAATATAATTTGTCAGTGCTGAAATTTTGGCCTGTGTTGCATAGGAAATGCTATCTGCAGCAGTGGATTTGGAGCCAGGCAGGAACCTAGTGCATGATGTATTACAGTTGTTCAGATCTTCCTGGTGAAATGGGATGCTGTAAATATAAGCTACTGGTTTGCCTTTGTGTTGGTTCTTAATGAGAGGGAAGTTCAGGATGTAGTTCAACTGTTAGCTGTGGAGACCTACTCACTTGCTCACGTTCTGGCAAAAGGACAGATGTTAGAGAAGACTGATGTATATGAAGGCTGATATACATGGCAGGGCTTTGTTCTCTGACTAGAAGGGTAAGATTTGAATTCATACAGCTATGAAATCAAACCCATGAGGGCTACCTGGGTTTAGAAGTCTTGCTGAGTGAAGTTGAGACTCTATGGTCTCTATTTGTTCGCACTGCAATGAAGTATAGGGCTCCAAAATCCCTAAGTAACCTCTGCAAAGGCTCTCCACTAAGTGAAGGCAGGAATGTTTCTTTCATCCTGAGGCACCCCCCGAAAGGCCAACAGCACAAAAATCCAACCTAGAAGCAAGATGGTTGCACAGGAAGTTTCATGTGGCAGTTGCGTGGAGATGAGTTCTCCAGCAGTTTTTGAAGCCTGCGAAATTGTTGAGGAGGCCTGGAAGAGGAATGGCAATAAGCAGAAAAGGCTGGCAGAAAGAAAAGAGACAAATCTTTAATGTGTTGCCATTGGCTTATGTCAGAGGGCTACGTACAAAAGGCATGTTCTTCTGTTTGAAGGCCAAGGACCCTCCTCTGAACTTCATGTGATAGCATTCAGAGAAGAAAGGGAATAGACACTGATGCTGAGACTCATAGACAAATACAGGTTCTAGTGTTATCTAGGGTGAGAATTCACAGTTTTTCAGGCCACTGGAGAGGGGATATGGTTCATGAAGTGGTAACCGGTGTCGCCGGTGTGCTGGATGGTGGGGTGCGGCGACCTTCTGAAAGCATCTCCAGAGAAGCTACTTGGCAGGGCAAACACACTCACACAAACACACTCACACTGGATAGCTTTTCCTATAAGCTGGATCGACGGCAAAGAGGCAGGAAGGGTCTTTGTATGAGGTTCCACGAGAGAGGTTTATTGCAGATACGTGAAGGTTCCCAGTGAAAAAGATGGGCCTCATGGCAGGGTCCAGGGTTATATACGGGGTCGGTAGGGGCGGGGAGAGCATCAGGGACCAATAATCTGAGGGTATGGGGGCAATACATAGGTGGGGTTGGGGTGTGGGAGCCAATGGGAATGACAGGGGGAGTGGCGAGGGAACAAGGGCCAGTGGGGAAACAAGAAAGGGAGAAGCCTCTGGAACCGGGACATGTAGGGTAGGAAGGGGCAGGGAGGCCACCGGGCCAACCGGGGAAACAGCACCGAGGTACATTAACATAGTGAAACAAAGCGTCCTGGGAGAGGCCTTTTCAGTCACCCTAACCTGGGGAGCTACCTAAAGTCTCCTCCCTCCAACAGACCCTTATGGTCTCTCTGTAAGCAGGCTCACCGGCCTCCTCCACAAACCGGGATATTAGTCCACCAAAACTGCAGATTGTCTACTCCCACTTCCAACATCTGTGAAGAGCCTCAGCAGGATGCAGAGTGTTCTTCCAAATTATCTGGCTCTCCTGTTCCAGTGGTGGGGCAGAAACCACTCTGCCTTAGCCTTGGATGCTCTTCTTTATGAGGCTGCACCTCTGCACTGCCATTGTATACTCATTCCCTGTGCTGAAATCAAGTGCTTGATCAAGGCAACACAGAACCTTAAACAATTGCTAACTTACTGCTTTGAGCGCTTTGTTGGTTGCCATCATACTTTCTCACCTACAGTTTGATTGTGAGAGCTTGGATATAGTCAATTATGCTTTTTCAGGTTAGTTTTTGTATCTGGAGTACCTGTCTCAGGATGTAGAACATTGCTGTGAA
Source organism: Amblyornis subalaris (assembly GCA_018881555.1). Classification (NCBI taxonomy): domain Eukaryota; kingdom Metazoa; phylum Chordata; class Aves; order Passeriformes; family Ptilonorhynchidae; genus Amblyornis; species Amblyornis subalaris. Next base: position 601,622 of record JACAXG010000229.1, read on the forward strand.
GGCTGAAGGTTTCTACCAGTTGCTGAGCAGAGGCTCATGTGGTTTGCTAAAGGGTAACAGCTGCAATTACAGACATGGCAAAGGTTGCTAGGGATCTATCACTGGTACAAATCACGGTGCGTATTAGAAACAAAATACTTCAAACAAATTGTGTCTCTCTGCTAGGGACAAATTGATGATCACCCTGAGCAATTTGAGGATTGCTTTTTTTTTTTTCCCCTCTCTCCTGTATTTTTAAATGAGCTGCTTTCAAGTTGAGTGGATGCTGTCACTGCAGAAGTGCATTAATACAAACAACAAATTTAATCTGCTGACTTTGTGCATCTTTTTGCAATTTGAATTTGTCATTACCTACAAGAATGAAGCTGCTTAGTAGCTACTTACATTTTTGCATTATGATTTGAATCTCGTGGCTTATTTGCAATGATACTGACCTTGAAGGAATGTCAAACATACAACAACATCAACATAAATTTGGGATTCAAATGGCTGTGAATTACCTTCTGTGGAAAATAAGGGAAGAAACAAAAAAAAGTCCAGGTTGGGAATGGTGGAGCTGTTTTGACAACTCCAGTCTCCTGAGAGTATTGGATCAATGAAGGGAAAGGCAGACAACAATTAAAGGAAAAGTACGTGAAAGAAATGCATGTCAATGCCTAGGCTGACAAATAGCTGAGCTGCCATGTCTCTGTGTCCCTGGATCTAGCTCTTCTTTTTTTCCTGGCAAGCTTAGACAAAGTTGACCAAGAGAAAAGAAGTTTGAACCTTCTGTTTAAGGTAACTGAGTGTAAGATGTTTGTCTCATTTGCTGGCCTTGTCTGTGGGAAAACCCTGTATATACTTGGAAAGGTCATTTGATCTCTGGATTAGATGGTGTCTCTCCAAGTCTCCCTGCATAGAAAGCAGTACAGGACACAATTATCTCAAGAAAACGACAGACTCAACTAGACATATGGGCCACTGAGCACTGCCTTTCCCTTCACAGGAGGTGGATAGCATTCTTTTTTTCTTTCTATCACTCCTTCTGCTTCTTGGTGCCAGGCAGAGCTGAACTTCTGTACTTAACAGACTTGAAAATTTGTCCTTTACTTGATATTGGCAGTGAAACTTTCTTGCTCTTTCTAGCTCCCAGCCAAGGTGTTACTGCCTGTAGTGCGAAACTTTGTGCATGTGCCCTGAAGGGGCCGGAATTGTGTGGGACTGCCTGGCCTCTGCTTCAGTGCGTGTCCTAAGTGTGTGTGTCTCTTGAATTCTTTGAAGGTGCATATATTAATCAAAGTCTTAGTGTGCAAGAGGACTTTGGAAAGGTTTTACTAAGGCTGTGGGGATTTTTTTTTAATGAAAAGTTTTTAAACATGCAGTTTGTTTTTTCTCAGTAGTCAAGAAAAGAAAGCGTATCACAAACCTGAAAGACTATGAGAAAGTCTATGAGACCAACACATCATGTCCACACCAAAACATTTTAAATCTCTGACAGTAATGTATTTTATCCTAGAGTTAAGTGTGTGCATGCTGCTGTTCCCTGAATCTGAGCAAAATGTTTTGTTCTTCATGAATTAACCATTTTCTCTTTGCAGTTTTCTTTAGATTTATTTTTTCTTAAATAAAAAAATTATTTAAAAATCCCAAAAAGAATACAAGTAAGCAAAAAAACTGAGGAGAAGGAGAAAATATTCAGAGATCTTGCCAGCACATGTATATAGTTGCTCCTCTACACAGTTCTAACTGGGAATAAAAGTGCTTGGAAGAATGTTCAGAAAAAATCTAGACTCCATTAGAAACAGACAAATCTTTTTAAATTTTGGGTTGTGGCTTTTTTTTCTTTTTTAAATTAGTTCTGTGTACTTGAAACACTTTTCTTGACAATTGCAACTTTCTCCTCTGTATTTTCTTGAAATACCAGAAGTTTCTGTTCCATGTCAGCTGGGCTGCACAGTGACAAAATTAAAAGGTGCATGAGAGAGAAAATGTATAATTAAGTGGAGATAGATTAAAATGTTGAGGAAAAAGGTTAAGGAGGGACACCACTACTCTCTCTAAAGACATGAGAGAGGTGAACATTGCAGTGAAGGAAGAGCTACTTAAAGTGAAGGACAATATTGTTAAAACAATAATGTGAATACATTGGCCACAAGCATCCTTGAGCTGGTAATTAGTCTCTCTTGACTAGTGGGAGAGGAGAGAGGTGCTCTCCCTGGGGAATCCTGCCGCTGCAGCAAGCAGCGAGAAACGGAACCTGAGTCCTGGGTGGATTTGAAATAACTGCACATGCTCAGAGAGGTGGAGCCAGTGAGGGAGGAAATAGTTTTTGGTTCTGAACACTTTAATAGAAAGTCGATGTGTCTGAGTCTTGACTTGTAACGTTGTCCATAATAACAAAATTGCCCTTAAAGGTGGTTTAGTTTTTACACTAAATTTTGATTTTGTTCCAATATGTGATAATCTCTGATGGGGTGCAGAAGGCAAACCTAGCTTAGAGGGAACCACCATTGTGCCCCTACTGATGAGTTAGTTACAGAGCTGTGGTTAATTTTCCATTTTCTGAAAACATTTTAGCCCGTTTGTGTTAGTATGACGGAAGAGGTCTGCCAGTTATATTATGCCCATGCTCCAAGGATGATCTGAAATCAACTATTAGATTCAGATTGAAAATGATTTTATTTCAAAGGACTTGGTGGATTTACAAAGTAATTTCTAGGATAGATGGCTACACTGGATATTTTTCCAACTGTTGTGTTTCAGCCATGGCAAGGATTTTGAGTTTTGTGTGACAAGCATATCTTGAAAATCCCTCCATGGTGACTTCTACCTGCAGTTTACATGGAAACGGTTTTCAATGCATTTGGTAATTTTTTTGTTTTATGCTATGGTTGAGAAATAAATAATTTAAGAACTAGGTGTTTCTCTGGGACCTCTTCCTGGTTTTGAACAATTGCCTGAAAATAAGCTATTCTCTCTTCCACAGTGCTAATATTTACTATTTTCCTGATTGTTAGACTCAGTTTATGCTCCACAGTTTATGGGTCTGCTCTCTGCTATCTCAGTATTCTGGACTCAGACTCACATTACAGTATGACTTAGATCTCTTATCCAGGTACCAGTTTCAGAGGGTGCTGTCTGCTGGTCCAGCAGTCAGGAAAAGATGCATGTTTTATATGCAGGACTGAATCTCTTGGGCTCAAATGTCTCCTGTAGCCTTGTGAGGCTCCTTCTCCATGGCTGATAACTTTTCAACTAAGTCTCCTTAGGACTGCCTGACTAATTCAGGAGTGCCTACCCAAAAGAAACCTTCAGCAAGGGCACACAGATGAGTGGTAGGACACCAGCTCAGTGCCATTGCAATATGTTGGCTTCTGGAAGAGGAGGAATGTGCCATTCCTTTCTTCTGAGTGTGCATCTGGTTGTATTGCCAATGAACACTGTGCCAGGCAGAGATCCCACTGCAATTCACATCTCTCTGAACACCATGTCAAGGTGTTTAACATAATTTTTGGTGAAGTGGCCTGACTTCTCGTGTTGTGGGGACAATGACTTGCCTTGTGGCTGGTGTGCTTGATTGGGACTTCCGGTTTTGTGTTTTGAATGTCATGTGATAGGACTTTTCAGGTGGTACTTCTTCCACCTGGAACACAGCACCTCTTCTCCAAGAGGATATGCATGCACTCCTACTATGCTGGCAGATGCAATGACAGTTGCTTAAAATGGACAGGTAAAACGTGTCCTCTTGACCACCACCACAGAAAAAAGTGTTCTGTTTCCATGCAGGAAAGTGAAGTCAAAGTTGCTACAGTTTTGATTTTACTTCGCATCTTGAATCCTCTCCCTGGTTTAAATGTAGAGTATGTCAATTTCAATGCTGTTTTTACTCCAGTCAACTATTGTGAATTGGCTGCCAAGTTAAGAACAGCCTTTGTTTTTTTCTCTCTGTTATAGGCATGCTGCCTTATTGCTAGTTCTTGTGTGGTTATTTGTCTGTTATTTATTTAGGGATCACTTTAGTGTGTGTTCTGCTTTGTACTCTAGAAGATCCTTCTGTACTAAGTCCTTTTTATGTGCTCAGAAAATAAAGACTAACTAAAAGACAGTAGTTGAGTTAATCTAGCCCAACAAAGACAATCTCTGTATGACCAGGGAAACTCAGTGTTTGATTTTGCACAAGGTCCTGGGCACTCGTAGGCGCTGCTTTGATACAGGATAATGTAGTTTACAAATTTTGGCTGTCTTTCTTGACAGAGATGTGTCAATCTACAGCAGCTGAAGACCAGTATTTCTGCTAATTTCTTGCAGAGGCAAGTAAAATAATCAAAGGGGTTTTCTTCCTCTTCTTAAAAACTCACAAAAATTCCCTCAAAATCTTATGGGGTGGAATATTCCTTGTTTTCACACAGTCTGAAAAGCATAAGTCAGATCTACCACTCTCATGTGCATGGAAGAGGTATTTATGGCATATTATTAGGGATGGTCTGGCTAACCCAGGGATGCTATTAGTTACATAAGGTCTCAAACATACCTCAAGTGCAGCATGGATGCTGTGGAGTGAAGCAATTATCTATTTTGCTGTCTTAAGAACAGAGCGACCTAGATTCTCTCTTCTTTTTTTTTTCTCTTTTTCTTTTTTTTTTCCACTCCATTTTTCCTCACAGGGTGGCCCACTTAGTTGATTAAATTGCAAGTCAGTTATAACTGGTTGTGTTACATTTGGGAATAAAGCAGATGTAAAGAGAGTCGATCTGATAAAGTAATTTATTTTTTGCCTTACTTCTTAGCTGGAAATTATGATTAGGATTAAGTGACAAACATTGGGTTTAGTAGCTTTTGGGTGACAGACATCTCACAATAGCTTTGACTGGCAGTTGGGAATGCAAAAGTGATTCAATGAAAAGGTGTGCATTTCATGGTAAGAAAAAAAAAAGGTGATAGTCTAGTTTATGAAAGATTTGAAATAAACTTTAGATCCAAAATAAGCTCAAAGTCAGCAAATGCAGGGACAGCATGGGTCATATTTTATTTGAATTTTATAGATAAAACACATTGACACTTGTGCATTATTTATAACTTTTATGCACTGCAAATTCTCCGATAAAACATTAGAGGCATCAGGAAGGTAAAAAAGTCCTCCAGGTAGGAGGAGGTGACCAAACTTCCATCCTGCAATCTTTGGTAACAAAATTACCCTTTAGGTTAAGGACATGACAGCGAGGTAGCATGTAGTCCATGCTAAAAACACTATATTAAATGAAAAGTGATGTTGGCTCAGTGTTGTATAAGTTTCCTTGTCTATTCCCTTCACTTAAGGCCCAGGGAACAGAACAAAAGCAAACCTGTTCAGTGCAGGACAACATGGAAAGTAAAATTCTTCTTCCTGTGAAGTTCAAGGAGGGAAAGGATCCAGTAAGAACTCATGAGCCCTGATGATATGTAGAATCAATGACATTCCTAGGCAGATATCTCTGGGGAGATCTCTGCAGCAGGGACGAAGGTGTGGTTGGAACCCAACATCAGATTTATGCAGGGACTCCAAGTGCCAGGAGGAGTACCTTCTGTCTCTTTGGGCTGGATGCTTGGCACGGTGTGTGGCTGTGCTATGGCATCGCCTGCAGCTGGGCAATGTGCCTGCACACCATCGCCACCTGCACATTCAAGCATGATGACTTGGCCAGGTGAAGAAAGAAATGGGAATTCTGCTCTTACTTCTGTCTCTGGCAGTGGGGAAACCTGATTCTCTAAATACATTTCTTGATGGCAGGGCAGGGGAAGCCTACCTGTTCCTTTTCTGAAAAGTCTCATTGCCCGGTTTCAGCTGCAGTGTGCTGTCTTGCTGTTCACTTACCACTTCAGTTTTTGAAATCTGTCTCAGAGCTGCAAAGTTTGTTCTCTACAGTGTGAGGTTGATGCTCTCCTTACCCGCCCAGATTCCCATTTGGCTTCAGCAAAATGTGAAAGAAGTATTCACCTATGTCAAGATCTTCTTTTCATATCTTGGGGCCTAGAGAACTACCTCAGGGATCAGAGAAGAGGTGATGGACAAGGGCCTTCGGAAATTCTCCTTCCATTTGTGCTGAACTTCCCTATCAGGAAGGAGTGGGCTGGTAAGGAAGCAGTGTGCAGATATTCTGGGAGACAGTGTACAAGGCTGATGACTGAATCCATTGGTTATGACAAGGGCCAAATCTGCTCCAAGTGCAGCTCACTTAGAGCAAAAGAGAAAGATCACACTGTTCCATCTTCAAACATTTTGTAAGAATGAAGTGCTGTTCATCTTTGTAGGGAAATTTTTGTCCTTTGAGAACGATTAATCGGAGATACCACAAAAGATAATAGGCAGTCATGTAATTTGAGGACCTTGAAGGTCCTAGGAGGCCTTGACTTGAAGATGACTGACATCAGAGGAAAGGCCACACTTAATTTTAAATGGTCTGAGTGCCATTTGAAATTTGAAAGCATCTGACACACACTTACACATAATTTCAGATTCTTTTCTGTACCTCTTCTGCTTGTGCTTTTATAGTGATTTCAAAGGTTAAGCTTCTTTCCTCTCAATAGCTCACATGCACAGACACGGGCATTGGCTTGTCTTTCAGTCTTCTCTTTTTTCCTCACTCCAAGAACCCTCCTGTCAGAATCTTATCTCTCTGTTTTACTTTTGTGCTAAGATAGCACTACAACCCCTTAACGGGAGAGCTTAGGAACAGTCTCTTGGGCTGTATCCACCAGGATCAGACTATCCCTGTGGTATTCCTCATCTAAAATGCGGAGCCTAACAGGAGGATCTACTTGGTGTCACTTGTCTCAGCTACTTCAAGACTCCTGCAGTGTCCTGAGAGGGCACAGAGGGGATCTGTTTGTTTAGTCATGCCCAGGATCAAGAATGCTTTACATATTCCATATAAGAAAGATAGGCAGGCCTTAGCCCTGATAATGCTTTCTTTCCTGTTTTCCTTATCACACCAACTCCAGTCTAGCTGCTCTCTGAAGGCACCTGGTGATTCATGCCCATGTTATCGCCCTGCACAGAGCAGTAACTCACCCTTGCCTACCTCCATGGCACTGTTGGGCATCCCTTTCTCATGTACTCCTTAGGAGCAGACACCCTTTAACAGTACAGCTGGTGGGTGGTAACAGCATGAATCTACTGACATTTTGCTAATGTAATTTATTACAGTCAGAGCTTCTGTCTGTGCTTCATAGAAAAGCTGGGGACTATTCTTCCCAGTGATCTATCAGTACCATCACAACGATGGAAGGAGGGAAGTGAAAATAATTCTTATTTGAGAGCTCAGCTCTCCAGTTATCCACCAATAAACCTGCTACCCTTTTTTGAACGGCTGCAACATTTTTCCTTCAGCCACGTGTCTAGATTCTGATGCTTGCCACCATTTAGAACTGGGTGCTTGCTGGGCCCAGCAATGAGGACAAAGACAAATAAATGATAGCCATGAATTTACACAGCTCAGCACTCTGGATTACAGGGCTAATATTCACATGGTGCTGCTGAAAGAGCTTTTGCAACTGCCAGGGGAGCTTCTGCATAGGGGTTAATGCTATCAGAGGCCTTCACCCAGTGAGCTTTGGCTCTGGATGTGCTTATGAGGACATGGTAATTTTGTGGTCGACTGGACTCATGGTGAAATCTTAGCAATTTATACTGGGGCAATGTATGTGCCACTCATTCTTAGAAAGACCTGGCCTTGCCTTTAATGAAAAAGCATGGTGACCTTTGGCAGAAATGTGCATTCTAACCTGCGATGGGGAGAGAATTACGTCCTTTATGCATGGGGCTTACTTCGGAGCTTCCAGCAGTAGGTGCAGGACTTTGTTCATATGGTGGCAGGATACCCTGTACTGCTACTGGGTATACTGCACCCTGGAACACAACTGGTGGAGTCTGCTCATAACCCCAGTTCCAGCAGATGTCTCTTCCCAGAATGCTCATACTTTGAAGAGTATGCTTCCTCTCCACTTATCAGATGTGTTCTAATAACACAGAAAACCCACCAGGCTGACTTTGCTAAGCTGCTAGCCTTGCTGAGAAGGTGACCTGTCTGTGCGTCCCACTAGTGTGTGCACACAGTAAGTGCAGACCACCAGTGTTGTGCATTGAACGTGAACAAGAAGGAGTCTTCCTTGACTGTACTGATTATATGAGAACAATAGACTCAGAGGTAGGAGAGCAATCCCTCTTATCCATAATTTCCCATAATTTTCATTCCACGTGCAAGTGTGTACCAGGGAATTAAAGAGACTTGGCATGATTATATCACTGACAGTCTCTGAGTAGTTAAATTCAGTTCAGGGCTTGAGCGGAGAGACGTAAGGTTCCTTATGTTCTGTCAAATGCTCCCTGTTCATGTTTGCTAACCTTTTAATTAGAGAACCAAATAGAGAAAGTCGTAAGAGGTAACTGTCTTGAAATGCAAAATGCTCAGTAGAGCTTTATTTTAACAAGGTTCCTATTCTCAGTCTCTTTAACTACAAAGCCCTTTTAAGGGAGTCAGCTCATGAATCAGTCGTCATTAAGACATGTATTAAAACTGGCAGTAACTGCCCTTTAAAAAGTAAGAAATTACTTGTGTTGGGCAGAACAAGGTTTGTTGGGATTTTTTCTTCTTCTTTATGTCCTGTTCCATGCCCTCAAGAACAAAATAAGAAGCACACCTGGGACAGTGAGAGGAAAGAAGAAAGAGCACAGTTTGCCTGCTTCTTGGAGGAGCTGGCCTAACCTTCCACCCTTTGTTGCTCAGGGATAGAGACCAAAACGCATGTAATCAGCAACTCAGAAACTGGCTGACTTTAGATAACTCTGCGGTCATGAGCACGCGCCAGTATGGTCAATGAGAGAATTGTCTATCTACAGATTTTTCTCCTTTTCCGGCATGTAGGATTACCTAATTTTTCACAGGCAATATGGGAAGTCTGGTCTGCTTTCCAGAATATTCTGGGCCCCTGAAGGATATTGGGGAACAGAAGGTGTGAGCCAAGAGCTTTCTTCTCTCTGCCCACCATCACCTTAGCCTACTATCAGAAGCTGTCTGGACATGTGATTGACCTCTGGTCCTGGATGGCAGTCAATTGCTGGACGTTTGTCCAGCACTGCCAGTGTACTGTTAGCAGGCCTTTAGGCTCTGTGTGCTGGTTTTGGCTGTAAACCAGCAGGGGAAGTTAACCCCACACAGAATACCTCGAGAGATTTTAGGTCAAAATTACAATTTTAATAAAAAAGGTTAAAATAAATGCAGTAATACAGAAACATGGGCTTAAACAAACCGACAGAGTCACAGTACAACCTGATACCCTGTTGACCTGGGTGGTAGCTGTGCAGTCCAGTTAGGCACTGGTCCTGCAGGAAGGCCTGGTAATCCAGTCCCAGGAGTGGAGTCTAGTCGAGTCGAATCAAGAGTCCCGTCGAGTCGAGAGTATCTTCTCCCATCCAAAACCCCTTGTTTTATGCTGTGCTTCTGGGCTGGCACCTCCCCCAGGGGTGGGGACTTTCACAATGGAAAAAGGATCTTCCCAATGTGCTATTGCTTGTTTCGGTAAGGAGCTTGGAGGAATCCTAGGGTCCTTCGAAATGTTCCTTAGGGCTTCAGGCTAATTAGTCAGGCTGGGTGGTGCTAATGGGCCATTACCTCAGCTCAGATAATCAGCTGGGTGGTGCCAATGGGCCATTAACTGAGCTTAGATAATCAGCTGGGTGGTGCTAATGAGCCATTACCTGAGATCAGATAACCAGGGTGGGTAGTGCTTCCTGTCGGTTGGAGTGCTTATCTCAGTTGAGATAAAGAGTCCCAGGTGTGTAATTATGAAATTTATCCAGCTTTTGTGGGTGGTAATAGAATATAAATAACCCAGGACACTCTGAGAAACTCAATCTGGTTTATACCAGAGGGCAAAATATATGCCTAAACCCAACACAACTTGCTTCTGGGATTGTGCCCGTAGCAACAAATGTGTGAGAGGATACCCCCTGGACAGTCGATGGTGCTGTCACTGCTTTTTGGGGTAAGGTCTTTAGTGTTCCAGTTCAGTGTCATGGCACAAATAGGTTGGACTTCAGCTGTCATGGTCTATCTGAAAAACAATGATGCTATGGTTTCACTGCTGCGTGATCTATGCAAGACAGGTAAGCATAAGCACGGATACATGGCTGTGCTACAAACAAGTTAGCCACACAGTCTCAAAGGAAGCAGAGAGTTGAACTGGTTTTGGTGGAAGGATGTATTTGTTATGAAAAGCTATTTGTTATCTCAACTTCGTCTTGATTAACTTGTGACAGATTTGTCTGTGTAACATTCCAACTGAAGTTCCTGACCAACCTCGTTACAGAACTCAAATGGATAGACCAGTTTGATAACAGAAAGTAACACAAATAATTTTAACTAGAGACTACTATTTCCTTATTTAACATCTAAAAAATGTGTCTTCCCCAAGCAGATCTCTGGGGAGCATTTACAACTTCTTCCTATGAGTAAGCATGTGTTCCTTCTCTGGCCCAAAAGGTGCTAATGAAGTCATTAACAGGATCTGTGGTAGTTCTTTGCTAGAGAAAGGTGAAATACAGCATTGCCATATATTCTGGCCACTAATAAAAAGAGCAGGGTGAAGGTTATAAGGTCATTTAAACATTTTCAGCAGAACACAATGACTCAGCACATTGGGAGGATTTTCTGCCTGATGCACTCTCACTATGTCAGGATGAGGGTGAGCTGTTTTTAGTAGCTCTTCTCTTTAAACTCCAATATAAGCTATTTCCTGGCACACTGCATTGATTTTCCTCTCATTGTGATCTTGTAATAATTGTAGGGGCAGTGCAAAGTGTAATCTCATGTGTTCCGTGCCTTAGCTGTGACAGTAATTTAGATATCTGTCATCATCTTTTCAGCAAACCTGCCAGTGAGATCCTTGCAGGAAGTGTTCACGTACTTGTGCACTTGAATATTCCTCTTTTAGTAGGTAACTTTGATTTTGCACCTTCTCTGTTTCATTCCATTATTTGAGAGGATTTATTGTGCTAATTTTCCCTGTGTGGCAGCCCCTTTTTTGCTTGCCATCATCCAGATGCAGAATTGCAGAAGGGCTGCTGTGCTTGAAAGCTGCTCTTTTTATTTTCCCTGGTAATGCAAAGTATTCCATCTCTTAACAAGCCTTGCATCTGTTATTTTCTTACATCACCTAGTTTGCACTTTACAATGGGATAAGTATCCATGTTGTCATTCAAGCGATTCATTAAAATGAAGGATAAACCTTGCAGAATATTCTACCCGCAGCACATTCTTCCAGCCTGACAGCAAATCAATTGTGCATCATCTTCCAGACTTTACAAAGCAATACAAGTGTTTTCCAGAAGCCTTTTTGTGGTAGCTTCTACAAACATACTGATGGTTACAACTAACACAGCTAACTGGGAGATTTTGAGGTTCCCTCAAATAAGCAATATTAATTGGCCTTCTAAGGAAGCTGGGAGAGGCAATGGCTTCCCTTCAGGTGATTGGAGAGAACACAGGCAATGTGCCTTTACCTGCTGGATGCCAATATTAGCTGAGATTACTCCTATCAGGATTGTCTTCCTAGCAGAAGGTCACAACTACAGACCCAATTTACTTTGGTTTGAAATGTTTGCAAAAAGGAGAAGAAGGTCTGTACTTGCTTTCAAATCTGCTAAACAGCAGTGAGCTTCATTGCTTCATTGCAATGGTTTACGCTGTTACTCCTTTGCTTGCTCCTGTGAGAGTTTAGTAGGGCAATGGAATTAGGAGAAGTACTGTGAAACTTGGGAAGGTTTTCAGTGGGATGGGGAGGTGTCCTGGCAGCAGAATATGGTGTCTGGCAGGTCATGCGTTATTAGCTGCCTCAGAGCTGTGGGTATCGTCGAACTGAGACATGCCCCTAATCTTCTAGAATTTAGATAGTAATGCTGGCAAAGCATTTATGAGTTTTGTTGTTGGTGTTACACTCTTACCAAGAAACCAAGTTGTTGTCTGTGTAATGTCTTCTAAAGTATTGCATTCTTTACAGGTGCAAGGAACAGGTTATTTCTTGTTAGCACTGCGCTATTACCTCTCTCCATGTGCTCTTCAGTCTGCTTTGTGGTTTGATGGATGTCGGTCTTTTTTGGAACAAACTAAAACCTTCTATCAGCATGGGAGTCCTCTCAAAGGAGTACTTAGTTCATATTAGAGCAGGAGGCATCTGAACCTTAATTCAGTATGCAAGAGGCAGTTTGCATGGTGGTTGATATTTCAGGGACATTGCTTTGTATTTTGATGGAAAGGAAGACATAAGGAGTATGAGCCATTTCTGTGTGCTGTGGCTCCCTTGTCAGAATCAACAAAAGGCTGATCTTAAACAGGGGCAATATAATGAAGATGAGAGGTGAGGATATGCGGGAAAATTCCTGAGATTGCCTGGTTCACCAGGAGAGAAGTAGGGTTTACAGGAACTGAAAAAATAGTACAGTGGCGTGTGCTGGGAGTAGGTCCCTTGAGCAATTTCCTGAAGCTGCTGTGAATAAGGTATGCTGTCCTTCTTTCTGACTATCCATGAGAGTTGCACTTTTCTTGAACAGAAGTAACTGGCATAAACTTGTAAGTGACACATTAATTTTGAATATGCCTGCCAGTCTAACAACACTTCAAGTTTCCAGCCTGAAGAGACAGACAGCACTTCTTAATTCTGTCTTCCATTCTGTAAAAAAAAAAATCTAAACCCATGACGGTCTTCAGGTGCGCTGATTTGGGATCATGTTTGAGCTTTGACATTTAATCTTTTTTGCTTGCCAGCTGTTAGGAGGAGGCGTGATTTCCCAGTGGTGGTTGCCAGTGTAGAGACGCCTTGTGTGTAGATTGCCTGCATGGTGGTGGGAAAAATTCTTTTTGTACTGGAGAATAGTGCACTGAGTTCACAAAACAAGTTAACCTGGTCTGTTCTTTTTAAATTGTGTAACTGGAAATTTCTTGGTGGTGTTTGCAAAAGGAAGAAACAAAACAGAAGCAACTCAAGGATTAATCAGATTGTCTCATCTGCAATTGAGGCATGACACTCAACAAAAAGGTTTACCTCAAGAGCATTCAGATGTTCATCTATTAGTGTTCTTCTCTCTTTTTCATTATTTTTGAAATGCGGACTTGTTTTAGGCTGTAAGCAAAAACAGTGCTTAAAGTGTTACCTGTTCCCCATCTCCCTCCATCTTTCTATCTGCCTCTAAGTCACTGTCTGTTCACCTTGCCACAGGCTTGAAAGGGGTGAAAAAAAGCATCAATTTTTAACAGTTGCATTGGTTCTTGCCTTAAGAGTGTAAGGTGTCAGCTGATGTTAAGGCATGACTTTGTCCACAGCTGAAAAATTGGGATGGTTAGCATAAGAAGATGTGGGAAGAAGATTAATGGGATTGCTGTGATCACAGCTAATGATTTGTGGCTTACATCTGGAAATGCTATAAATTATGGTCAGTAAGGTAAAAAGCAGGGGCTAAAATCAAGCGCATGTGTTGCTCCTATTTTAGATCGGGGATCTGTCATTTTCTGTACACAGTGAGGAAACTAAAAACTGCTGAGCCTTTATGGTTGCTCCTTCTTTTTTATCTTGGCCTAGACTGTGATCTGTGCATGACAGAAAGCTGAAGATGACAGAGCTGCTGACAGCTGGCAAGAACATCAGTAAGAGCCATGATGTATTGAGACTTGTAAGGAGATCCAGGCTAGTCATCAGTTGCTATCTCTATAAGACAGTGCCTAGGCCTTTTTTTGTGCAGCCACTGGCATTTATTCTTGGCAGCAGAAAACCTTGTTTGTCCCTCATTTTAAACATTTGGTGTTTGGCTCATTTGAAGAGTGTGAAGTCACACATTTTTTCGGCCATGCTTCTAGGTCATGTCCCATCTTTCTTTGCATCAGTTCTCTGTCTCCAATACTGCTTCAGATGCAGCTGTGCTTCTGGGTTGTTTTGCATAGCAGATTTAAAAATGTGATAAGCAGCTGCAAGTTGGAATTGAGGCTTAGGGGCTCATTAGCTCACAGAGACACTTATATTTTCATTTGCATTTTGGGGGAGCTTATGATACCCTGTAATTACAATGTCTGAAGGCTCTCCATCCTCCTGGGGCTTGAGTAGCCACTGTTTTTCTGCTTGTTTGATAAGTAGCAGCAAAATTAACCATTTGTTTAGAAAGCAGCTAGGTTTCTTACACTGTCGTCAGCCATAGGGGTGGTACCCTCCTCATCCCTCCTGCATGTGCTGGAACACCTCTTCAGTATTAACGATGGATCCTGCTTCTTAGAACTGCCTGACTGTAAGGTGTTTTCCAAAGGATGGAAAGATCTTTGCTGTTTTTCACAGAAGAGTGAATTAAAGCTCAGAGGTAAAGTCCAATCACTGGGATGTGAACCAGGTGAATTTGCCATCCTGACTAGAATAACTCTTTATTAATAAAATTGTGACAGGTTAAGATTTGAGAATAGCCGGTACATAACTACGAAAGTATATTTAAAGTAATATACTAATTCAAAGCAATGCACTAACAAGCTGTAACCCCCTCTCGAGATAATAATTCAGCATGCACAGAGTACTGTTCTTACCTAATAGGTGGTCCTGCAGGGAAAGAAGACAGGTCCAGCCTGTCATCAGATCCCAAAAGTTATGATGGAATCTTCCCTTCCACATCTCCCTATTTATAACTAACTAGTACTTCTTTATGTTTAGGTTGAACTTGGGTGATTTTAGTCATACATCATACTGAATGAGTGGGGTTTGTACCTTGGGGCTGGGTATCTGAGATAAGCTTGTGATGGGGATTTCCATTCTAGTATAATTTTCCTACCTTACTTTGTGATGCTTGCTGTTTCTCTGCACCTTGAGGTCCTGAGGAAAATAGCTTTGAGGGGAGGGGTGGGGGGGGGAAGCTTGAATCACCAGTGTTGGTAATCCTTCATCAAGTTCTTAGAATCATAGAATGTTTTGCACTTGAAGGGAACTTCAAAGATCATCTCTTTACAATGCCTCTGCCTTCTACTAGATGGGGTTGCTTCAAGCCCCTTCCAACCTGACTTTGAACACTTCTAATGATGGAACATCCACAACTTCTCTGGGCAACCTGTTGTTATTACAAGATTACCAAAAGGAAGTATATGCATATGATCGCTTACCTTTATACTCGTGTATATATAGTATGAGAGGTCTTGCCCATACAGCACTCACCAAACCGATCCCAGGAGTATAGCTAATCAGTGATGGAAAAGGGTCTCTGCATAGGTCATCCTCATCATGGGGTTTGGAGTCAACCAGGCATTCTCGGTGAGGGTCCAGTCTAGGAGATGTCATGTAGAGAAACTCCCACAGAGAAGCTCATCTTGGGTAGTTAGTTTTGGTATGGTTTTAGTGTAGACACACGGGTGAGCGCAGGACATAGTTCCCAGGTATGGATTGGAGAGAGGGCCCAATTCTCATGTGGAAATTTAGAGTACTGAAAAATAAAATTTATGTGTCAGAAGGCAGTATCTGAAATCTACTTGGAAAGAATTAAAAAGATGAAGAAAGTGGAGGGTATTAAAAAAGATACCAATATCTTTACTGATAATGAATGAGCAAGAAGGCTGTTTCAGGAAGGATGTATACATGGTCTCTTGATGAAACACTGATTATTACAGCCTGAATCAGTCCAAAGTTTTATGCAACAAGGACACATGTCTGAAGACAGGATTTTTTTCTGAGGATGAGCTACAATTTTGACTTTCACTGTGCATGTGGGTTACCTGTCCTGCACTTCTTCTGACATGTACCAAAATAGATTGCAGGTCTCTAATCACCAGGGCATATTCTCCATTGATATGACTTCACAAAGATGCAAGCTAGTTCACAGAATGTAAGAACTCAGCTTTTACCTGTATCTCTCGAAAGCAGCAGCTTGTGTGTCCCGCTTACACACACTAACTTATTGGTTATGCAAGCTGACTAATCTATGTGGGAGAAAATTACTGCAGTATACACATACCTGATAATGATGAAAGGTTGCAAATCATTTGAATCTGCACTGTACTCTAGGTTAGAAACGTAAAGACAGAATAAATTACACAGGAATAGAATTTCTGCCTTGCAGTGAGTGGGAGCAATTTTTGGTATTTGGCATAGCAGGCCTATAGGAAAGCATTTATTATAAATAGACCCAGGATGAACACAGAGGGGATCCTGATAGGAAGTGAAAAAGTGCTGAGCAAGAAAGATACCACCTTGTGGCACTCAGCGCTGCTCAGTATGCAGTGGGATTGGTCTGGCTCGTTGAAAACAACACAGTTCCAATCATGTAAGCTGAAATTCTTTACTTCAGATTCAGTTACAATAAGCACTGGGCAGACAAATCTTAATACGGGAAATTCTCTTTCTCTGCCCTAGCTTCTGTTAGTTCCTAGCAGGTGCTTTGTGCGTACAATCACTGAAATTTCCCCAAGATTCAATTCCTCTTGTACTCCCTCATGCTCTAAGTTTAATCTTTCCTTTTGCACAGTGGGCACACCAGAACTCTGTGCAATCTGCTTCACTGTTTATAGTCAGTTCCGAAGCATAGTAGATGGTAGGACTCTATCAGATCGAATGTAAGGACCGTCTAGCCCAGTGTTGCCTCCAACAGTGGATGTGTTGGGAAGGCAGCAATTGGGTTAAGTGTGTGGGAATCTACCCCAGAACACTGTGTAGCCTGCAGTAGCTGTGGCTTTTAAACCCATACATGTACATGTTACCTCTGTACATATTTGATAATCATAATGGTTCTTTATTTGGGTGCAAGGGAGCATTTATGTCAAAAATTAGTTAGATATGATGTTTGAAGAGGGATAAAAATTTGATATTCATCAGTTTTGTAAAACTGGATGTCTACCCCCAAACCTGCATTTTTTATTGAACTGTATTTGTAATTCAAAACAAAGTTCTGCCATTTTATAAGCTGTCCAAAGCAAGAGGAGAGCTTAAAAGGCTGTGAAAGTCATTGTGTGCAGCACACTGTGCCTTCCTCTTCTGTAGGTCCCAATCAAGTACTTTGAATTGAAAGCCTGGCTGATGTGTGATTTGGGGTGAATAAAGAATTTTGACATATATTCTCTCTTGTGATAATGATGGGTGAGAGCTATTAGCATAAAATTGCTATAAATCACGCTCATTGTAAAGATAAGGGTCTTGATTGCAGTCAGCACTGAAATCTCTAGCTCATTTCCTGTAAATCACTCACTTCAAAGGTAGAATTAAAAGATCTTGTACTAGGCAGGCTTTACTGGTGAATTCAACTCATTGGCTGTCCATTTGTGTAATTAGGATACATAATATTTAGAAAATCTTATCCAAAAGCTGTTGCCTACTGTCATTTAGATGCTAGCTTTGGCTGTCCTTTTCTGCAAAGAGGTAGGCAGATTTCTGCCTACATCCTGCACCACTGAAGTTAATGTGTAGGTTTTTTAAAGTTCTGAGAAGGCTGAGCAGAGAAACACAGACCTTTCTGATCCTATGTGTGGTGTGGGCAGCTCACACTGTTTGTTTCACCAGAGTCTCACATCATCTGCTCACTGTAGGGCCTTTTTACTGTTCTGGGATCCAATACTCCAGAAATGTGTGTAGGCGAGCGGGTCTGCACTGTATCAAACCAACGGTCTGTTATCTTTCGTCATCCCGTCTCCAGTACTGGGCGAAGTATGTATTTTATGAATATCTAAATACAAGGCAAAATAATAACTTCCCCCAATATTTTCCCATCTCTCTCATTCTCTGTTTTTAGTTCAGTGGCTTCCTGGAATATAGGTAGGTTTTCTGTGTTTTATGATCCTCAGTGGAATTATCTGCTGTGAGCTTGCCCAGCCTATCCTTTAACCTGTGGAACCTTCTGGTGTCTGCAGCATTTTGTGCAGATGTTCCACCAGCCTGCTAGATGTTGCCTGAAGATCCAGTTCTGTCTGAGGGCTTTGAATCTTGCTCCTCATCCCTTCACTTGATTTTTCAGCTGATTTTCTGGAATTTAAGTCGGAATGGGGAAATGCAGTGAGGAGGTCTGTTGTTCCATGACCCTACGCCTAAAGGAATTCTTCTGAGGTGCACAATTCCCAGTGCACATCTCAAGTATTCCAGAAGTTGCTGTTGAGGACGGTTGCGTAATCAAAAGTGGAAATTGCATCCTCAGTGACAAAATCAGCATTGTCTCCTGGCACTCTAAGAGGACTTGTGAAAGACATAGGGTACACTGCTGCGCCATTGAGCAGGCTCACACTGACTCTTGAAAAGCACTTGTAGGAAATGGGGCTCTTGAAAGCTCTAGCTCTGATCCTGAGCAGTAATTCAATCTGATCTATCAAGAGCACAGCCTCTGTACAGTTTTCTTGCTATACAAGGCTTCATAAATGAATGGAATTTAGTTGTCTACTTGCCATAAACCTTTCTATTTCTGCAAAGGTATCTCTAAATATTCAGTAGGTCAGTTAAGGAGCAATAGAAAATGCTTTCTTACCGAAGTTAATAGTTATTTTTTTGGTGTAAGAAAGAAGCAGCAGCATCAGTTCTGAAAGCTCCATCACTTGCCAATCGTCTGTCTGTGATCTGCTGGCAGATCTGAATCTGAAGAATTAACAACAGCACTCCCAGATATTAAAGAAGATTGAGTGATACTGTTAAATTTGCAGCAAAATAACAATGTATTTGGAATAATTAGAGTATGGCTCACTTGTTTGTTCTTTCCCCAATTTACTCAGGTGGGATGACTTGATTTTATACAAGTTGATGAGTGTGGCTTAAGATAGGAACCCAGGTCACTGCCTCATGTATTTGATTAGAAAGAAGGTTCTTGAAGAAAAGCAACAAAGAAAACAGATTAGCTTTCTCTATCTTTTTTTGCTTTCAGATGAAAGGGATGGTTCCCTCTTGGTCATTTCAAACTATTATTGCTGCTGTTATTATTATTATTGTTGTTATTACTTTGTTTTTAAGTTAGTCTGAAAAAACAGCATTAATTAAAAAAATGGAGATAAAGAATCTGCTCTTGTGCCAACAACAGATGAGTAAATTAAATGGTTGAGGCTGAGGAGGGAGAGTCTTTACAGAAGAGCAGAAACTGAGCAGTTGTAGCTTTTCTTTTCAGTGCTTTTGGGAGAGCCACTAGTTTGGAACAATTCTCTACTTCATGAAGGGGGACCTAAATGTAGATGCTTAGAAATATCTGGACTTCAGCTTTTAGAAAAATAGGAAAATAGAATGGTGTAACAACCCGCCACCTTTTGCAGCATAATTTTTTTCATAACTCCCTCTCTCAGTTGATAGAACCGGACACGTGACTATGTACAAATATCATGTTAGTGGCCATGAGACATATGAAGTTCCAAAAGACTTTCCAGTTGGTTAAATCATGTCTTAAGCCATTAAACATTTCCATGGCCTGGGAACTCAGGCTTGCTCTCTTATCCAACTCAGTATAACAATTTTAGCGCAAGATATCTGTAAAACATTCAGAATAAGGATGTGCCTTGGGACATGTCAAGTCTTGGCTTTTTTTTTGCCTGAGCTGACAGTAAGAACACTTCTGGCGTTACATTGAAACCTGTGTCTCTAAGTATAATGAACAAGTGCTTTTGTTGTTGTCTTTTGGTTTGTAGGGTTGGGGTTTTTTGTTTGTTCGTTTTGTTTTTTCTTCTTTTTTTTTTTGTTTCCCCAGGAGTCTGTATCTTGTGCAGGCTATAGAACTTGCTTGCTTCTCTTGCCTTCCTCTAGCCGAAGCAATTTTGCTGTGCAACAGTTTTGCCTTATACCTGTAGCTGAGGTGTATTAAGGTGTATTAGAAAGGGTTTCTCAGGATGGTAGTCATCCTGCTATTGGAAATAGACATATTTCAGTATAAAATAATTTCATGGAGTTAAACTTGCCAGTTGATTCAATGGAATTAAATTTGCCATTTCCATATGTTCCGTGAAGAAGTTGCAAGGCAAAACTTAGTTCAAGATGTTAGCATGCCCCTGTGGTGTGAGCACCAATGTTTTTTGCCTATAGAACAGCCACAGTCTGTAACCCACAGCTGTCCTTGTCAAACCGTTGGAGAGTCTCAGGTGAACTGTGTTGGCTGTGCCTTTCAATTTGGTATTCGCCTCCAAAGAAAATCCCATTAGTGCCACATTGCTCTGTGGGTCACAATGTCCTGGGTTATAGTGAAAAATTAATTTCTGTAGGGAATAATACACATGTGGCTTCTAGTTCTTTTGAAGCAGAGAAGTTCCAGCTTTTTCCTTAATATTTTGCTTGTGAATATGAGTTCTAGCAGATGAAATTACTGCAGCCCTCTTTTACCTGTTGCCTTATCTGAGTAATTTTGGGGGAGAACTGTGAGTTTCTTTTTCTTAACACAGTGCTATAGCACATTTGATGCCTTGATTGGATTAAAAGAGTCAGTTTACAGTTCAATTACTAGGGTGCAAGGGAAAGAAAACACCATTTAAATTTGATGTTCAGCAGGAGTGAGTGGGATTGTGAAGAGGACAAGAGAGTTGAGGAAACATAAGTATCCAGCTTTTTATGGCTTCCTTGTACACCAGTTATTCTGATCTACAGATTTTCATGTGTCATCCCTAAGAAAATTTTGCACATGCAGAAAATTAAAATCTGATATTTAGACACTCAGCTTGCTCATAATTCACTGTGGTGAGAGAAAAATACAGGAAAGGCAAGGGATAAAATAGTAATAGAAAAGAGTAATACTGCTTTTGTTGTGCTTTTTATTTTTTCATGGTCACTAATCTGAGTCCTAAAGTGTACTTGAAACTGGGAAAACAACTTAAAGACTGGATACCTTGGAAGCTTTAGTTGTTATTGCAGGCACACAGCAAACAGCAAACTGTTATTTGTGAGACAACCAACAGTTCAAAATTTCCTTAGCACTCAGGAAAAGGCTTTGCCAATCTTTCTTTGTCCTTCAGTGGCTCTTGCCTTTTCAGCTGTGAGCACAGTTGTCATCTGGGTCATGTGCTATGTTCATTTTGTGAGGCGGGGTGTCACAGCAGTGACAGCACAGTCCCTTGCTGCACCAAGTGGACATGGAGATGATGGTTGCCTTTTAGAGCTCAGTTTTTGCTCCATGCAATAACTTGTACTGGATGAGCTGTCTATAAATACACAGAGACAGATCTGTCTGACAGAATTTGTTACGACTGCCAAAGAATGAGAACTAATGAAGTCTTCAGTAGCTTCTTTCCATCCCAGAAGAATGTGGTGGTCTGTCTTGGACCAAACCCTTACCTGAAGGATAGTGCCTGCTGGTTTGGATCTTAGTTCCTATTCTTTTATACTCTCAGAAGCACAGAATACCACCAATTGAAAGAGACCTCTTAAGAGCTTCAACTCCCCTTCCTAAGCAGCATCAGCTTGAACTACCCATGACTGGATATTGGGTAGTTCAGGCTTGAAACATCTCTGTATTTACTATTGAAGGAAGAGATAAACTGTTCTTCATGCACGTTGTGATGACAAAGGTTATACTGATGTAGGGAGAGGGATGGGGAAAGTGGACAGAATTCAGATAAGTGGTAGAGAAAAATCTGTATTACTTCCTGGGGGTGGGCTGGGGTAGAATTTCTTCCTCTGAAGAATTAAAAGTTGAAAAAAAATCCATCAGATAAAGTAATGCAGAAACAGCTTTCTAGTCATGGTAGGAGAGTGAAGTGTTTGGTTTCTTTGGGATTTTTCCAGCCCTATTTCCCATGGTTGTTTTTCCCTGATAAAATTCTACTGCGCTACTGCTTTAATGAGAAGCAAAGATTTCTCATTTTACGTTGTGATAAATTATTACAGTATTAATTAGAACTTGCGTAGCCAATTTCATTTTTTCAGAGGTTTTAAAAAATGTTAATTACTTCATTAGTAATAATTAACTTGTTCTTTGGGAACTGTCGAACGTCTGTTTTTCCAGTTGTTTGTTTGGCATTGATTTTTTTTCCCTTCAGATATTTTTTTCTCACTCTGCAGTTTGGATGAGGCATTTTCACCTGGTCTGTTCAAGTTACACTATATTTTTTCCCTCTGGCTCTTTTGTTTCCGTTAAGATGAGTCATGGTGCAAAAGGAGTATGAATCTATGATAAGCTGACTGTTAAAATGAGGAAGGATTTCTAAATATCTCTTTGAGAGCCCTGTGAGTGGGAATTCTCTCACTGATTGTAGAGTTAGTCTGGGTTCTGTGATGTTGCATGTTTTTGCTATCTTTAAACATGTTTAAGAAGTGTTTTAGGGCTTTGAGGGAGGGTTTTAGGTGGTGTTTAGTTTTTTTCCCCTGTAGACAGCTATTCTTCTGGAATGGTCTCAGTGTTCTGTAGTTTGATTTGGCATGTCATCTCCAAGACTTTGTAGTGTCCTGTACACAGATCCATTGCCAGGGCTAGTCAGTGAAGTTTGATAAGTTGTCATGATGCAAAATCAAGGAGTCCAACTTGGCTCCTACCAGAGTCGTTTCTGTGGCAGTGAGTGAAGTCAGCACCAGGTGCATGGCTAGCTCGTTCTGAGGAAAGTGGAAATATTTTCTGGCTCCATTGCTAGATAGATTTCACATTGTCTTTCTCCTGGATGGGAAGGTAATACCTAGCACATAATTCCCTGATGTTCTTAGGAAGTACTTGCTGATGGAACAAAAACTGTTGGAAACAAGGCCTCCATTTATTATAGTAATACTGCTCAATTGTGTCATGTTAAGTTTAGGAGATACTTGGTATGTAAAAAGCAGAAGATAAGGAAAGATGGATGAACTGAAATGAGCACCTGCCAAGGACAGAGGTGATGATCTTCAGTGTCCCAAGAAGCATTGGTCAGAAGACTAGTTTGCATTACTTTAGCCACCAACACTGACCATACAGATGGGCAGTATAGGAAAGAACAAAGAAAATGTGGAATGTGAACAAAGAGGATATGAAAAGTAGCTGGGGTGCTGTTAGAAAGCTAGTGCTCATGGTGGCCTGCTCCATCTAATCTGTTTACAACTGGAAAACAGGGCTGAAACCATGCCTGTCAGTGGGAAAGCAGAAAGAAGGATGGTGTGGCATAGTTATATACCACAGGGTAGTGTCATATTAATGATCTTCCAAGGAAGCAAGGTTAAAAGTCTGGGAAGAGCCAAACCAAACCAAACAGCACAACAAAAGATGCAGAGGGTAATGTGGTTGATATTTTTTCTGAGGAGATGTCCTATCCAGCCCTGCCAAGGGAGGTGTTTCAGAGAAAGATGGTGCTCCAACTATTCCAGGTATTTTTATTTAATATAAACTGAGTTTGATTGTTTCTAAGGATTCCCTGGGAAAGTAACGCTTTTGTAGCAAGCAATCACTTCAAGATGTAGGAAAAAGCCTGTAGATTAATAAACCATCTGGTTTATGAATATCTTGCTAAGGAATAGTGATTGAAATATTATTATTTTTGCAGGGGTTTGCTGTATTTTGGTAACTAGAACCCTTGCCACAGGGGTGTTCTTTGAACATCTGGATATACAGAAATCTTATTATTAGATTGCAAAGTTTTCCTTACTAGTCTTACTGCTCTCTTTCTCATTAAAAGTGGAAAATGGGAAAAATCTGCTAGTTTGAATTGAGTTCGGTTTTTCCATAGTGGGAGAGACTGAAATCAAAGTAGAAAGATAATGAGAAAAGCACTTAAAGGGCTCACAGCCTAACCAGGAAGTTAACTGATCTTGCTCAAATCTTCAGGCTTGGTCAATAGGTTCACTAAATCACAGCCTTCATGCCACAGAGAAATTTAAGGAATCCACCAGACTATCATTTTCTTTTTTCAAAGTTCAGAGAGAAACTATGTTTCATCCAAAACCCAGGTTCCTAGCCTGCATGATCAGGGAAATAAAGAATAATTTTTCCCAGTCGTAAAACTTGCAGAGTTCGTCTTTTCCATGGTTTGTTTCTTTTGGCAGAAAGCTTAAGAGACAACTGACTGGCAAAATAAGCTCCCAAGACAGGACTGGATTTGTCATTGTGCATGATGCTGTGCTCCTCTCTTCCCAGTCACTTTAAAAGACTTTAAAAGAATATCGTTTTGGTAGATAAATTCTTCCACTGCTACAAAACAGGTTTTACTCTCAAATCCTCTGAAGATCTGGGCTGAACCTGTCTGTTGGTGGGAAAGAGAAGATCTGACTAATATATACTTTTCTGTTGAAGATTAACACAAGCCATCAGAAAAACAACCACTTGAGTACACTGCTGTGTGCGAGTGTAGGAGGTGGGGAAGAGAAATGCCTCATTTGAGAGTTACACGTGACCTCTGTTACTTGGAGGCAGATAAAGTGTCAGGTATGTTGACCAGATAATAAGCTAGAGAGGAGTACTGGCAGCCACTTGCACATTAAAACAGCACTGAAGGCTCTTCTTGTCCGCACTAATGAACAAATGAGTTTCTACAAAACTGTTATCCTGCCTTCTGCTCATGTGTGTGTTTCTTTACATATATAGAGCAGGAATTAACTATATGAGCCCCTTTCGGTCTCCCGTGCTAGGAAAACTTGCAGAAAGCACAGGTTGCAACCTCCAGTGACAGCACTGGCTCCAGCCCTTATGGTTGGTTTCTGCAATGAGCCATAACAGCATAAAGTCAAATAGAATTAGTGTCATACCCAGGTCACTTTATCATGTTTTGAACAGGTTTTTTTGGGGTAAAAGTTTACCTGCATTCATTTATGCTCGCACTGGTATGGGCACTGCTCTGCTTAGCCCCTTGTGCTGCACTCTAGAGTACAGATGACCTCTGCCAATGCTGAGGACTGAAATGAGTAGTACCTTCCCACCATTTTCTACCCTTGTGGAAAATACAGGGAATATTCTTTCTGATTTTGGAGGGAGGTGTGCTGAGTGAGAACAGAGCCATTTTGGATATGTTTGTTTGGCAAGTAAGGGAACACCTGTGTTCTTGCTGCAAAATGCTGGTGCAATGCTCAGCTCTTGCTGTCTTTTTGATCAGCGCAGAACATTCCAAAGGCAGGCATTTTCTGAAAAGCTTTTTTCTTTGGATCAAACTTCCCATCTACTGTTGATAAAAAAGCAGCTTGTTCTCCGTTCTGGTGCTGCATCTATCTGGGATTTCAAAGCTAGGGTGTAAATCCCTCGTGTTTAGAAGACTAAGAAGTGCAGAATGGGTAAGGTTACTGTGCTGACTGACACCTTAAGCCTTGTGCAGGCTTGAGTGATCCACTCAGCTTACTCGGTGTATAAATGTATGAGACATTCACACAGGCCCAGCAGATTGGATGCTGAAGCTTGGACCTCAGATATTCTGACCTTTGTTTTTAACCTTTTCATTTTCTCCCTGCTTGCTGCGGGCAGAATGGGAGGTTCAGACAAAGTTGATTAGAGAAGTCCTCCCACTGAGTCATGAGGTGCAGAAAGGATCCGCTTGCTTTCTAAACTCCTTCTCAGGGAGGAGTCTGTGTGTGGCTGGACCTACTCTTCGCCCCAGACTTTATCAATGGTTTATGTCTAAAGGATTATATAGGTGTAATTGAGCCCTTATACAACTTTGTCCTGCAGGATTAAGGATGGCAAATGAGGTCTATTTATATAAATATAAATGATTTTTTATGATACTGATTAAACTAAGAGATCTTGATGAGAATTTCTTACAACACAGTATAGGTAGCTGTAACTAATAGTATAGTGTACTATTTTTGAAGCAATATTGAAACATTTTTATTAAATCAATTATATTAAAGTTAGCAAAACCAATTATTAAGTAGAGATTGACGTCACTGACCATACCAACAACCATTGCCAATTCTCTTTTACTCAGCCTTGAGGAGTAACCTTGAGGTGAGTCCCCACTCAAGGAAGGAATTTCCACACATAGTCCTAGAAGGGGTGTGTTAAAAAAAGTCTGCCGTTAAGGAGTGGGACAGGGGTGATTGACTCTCGGGTATCTCCAGGCCAGTTGTGTCAGCTCAGCATCTTTAGGTGAGTTGTCAGTAGTATCACTTGTTTGTTCCTTTGTCAGGTCTTTTACCAGGTCTGCCACATCTTCGCATCACTATTAGGATGTTTAAATTTGGGATTGATGAGTCACATTGGCTTTGGCATTTTTCAATACCAAAAGCAGCATGACATCCCCTTCTCCGTTCACCACTCCTGAAGGCTGTTCCATCATTATTTATGTAGCAAAGTCTGCATAGCCTTCTGTCATGCCCTTGGAAGGTACAAAATAAAGAAGAAATAAGAGTAGCAAAAGGAAAATAGGACATGAATGACTTGAGATAAAAAAAGCTCTTCTGCTTCGGCAGGACCCTCTCCACTGTGTGAATCCTGATTGCTGGTGGCCAAATTCAAGAGGCCAGAGCGTTGCTCTGGCCATGCCCCGTGTCGGTAGACCTTCTATACTGAGAAACCTGAGGCGAACCTTTGCATGGGTTATACCTGGCTGAAAAGCAGTCTTTGCAGAACACTGAATGCCGTAAGGATGGGAGGTGTGGTTGGCCTGATAAACCCTTCCCACACCCGTTGCAAGATTTCTGAATGGCTCCTCATACAGAACACAAATTCCTATATTAAGTTTGACTCTAGCTGTGTTTGAAATGGTTTGCTGACCTCTGCATTAGCTGGGCCTGCTTTGCAGCAGAAAGAAGACACATGAGAGGGGTAGAAGGTAGGAATTCTGCCTGCTACTGCCTCTGTAGTGCTTTAATCCTTTCTTAGATTCCCACCAAAGGAGTGGAAGAAATAGCATCAATATGATAGAAGACCTGAAGTGAGCTTGTAAGAGTTTCCCTCTTCATGATCACTATGAAACAAAGAACTTCTTGTTCAGACATTTTTTCTTGAAAACTACACAAGAAAATGTAGTATTTCTACTCAGTAAATTCCCAGGGAAAGAATTTGCTAATGCACAGCATCACTGTTGTGGACCATGAAATAATGAGAGCTTATGGAATCTCACCAAAGCACAGAACACATTTTCACAAAGTGAACCTTCAGCAAATTTCAGACAGAGACATGTCTAAGTGTTGTCTGGGTTTTCTAGGGTTAATTCTTCAACATCCGGTAGGATACTTGGTTTTAGAGCTCATGCCTCATAGCTCGATGCTATAACAGAGAAAAAAAGCCCAACAAAAAACCACCCCAAGCAATGTTGCAAGTTGCTGAGGATTTCTTCTGTTTATTTAAACAGAATGAAGTCAAATAAATAAACTTACTTTATCCTCCTGGGGCACATTGGCTATTAAAATGGGAAAGAAATCTGACCATTCTGCTAATATTTAAACATGAAATTGAAGTCAGGTACACTTTTTGTTATTGAATAGGACTACTTCTGCAAAGGTGAAAGGAAAAGGCTGCAAAGAAGCCAGGATCCTGGAGAACACGTGGGAAGCTCTCTTACAGGGCTGAGCCATTCTGCAAGTTCTCAAACAAGCCTCACCTCTGAGGCATTAAGTAGTTAAGTAGTTAACTGAATCAGTGAGCAACGTGATGCAGCTGTTTATGTGCTGCTATTTATTATGTTTCAGGGATGGCAGAATGCCTATGTCAGCATCAAACCAGACCTGACAGAAATAGGAGGGAAAATCAAAAAGAAAGACTCTTTCCTAGCTATTCTCTTTGAAGTTCTTAATTTATCTACAAAGCATAAAGAGGAAAAAAGGACAGAGGCAGAGTTGGGGAGCACATTGGATGACAGCAGTTTCTTAAGTATGACAGACAGCTGTCTAGGATAAAAGCAAGTAATGTCACTAAATTATGGGTGCCAAGGAGTGTAGGTGGTGGTGACAGCAGCAACACAGTCCTCCATAGAAGGGTGAAGACCTCCTTTGGAAATAAATCAAGATGAAGAATCAGCCAGTCTGTTGTAATTTTGAAACAGAGCTTCACAGTTCTTTTACAAAAGGAGTCAAAGATGTGCAGCTTCCAATAGACATGACACAAGGTAGGCAGATATAAACATCTCAAGGTGTTATTGAGGATCTTGCTATGATCGTATATTTTGGCCAGGGATGTTAGGAGCCTTGATGCTGGAGAATACCAGACGTATATGAGGAAGAGGCTTTGCCCTCCAGTTATTTTGGATGGGCAAGCACTCTCTGAAAGTCTGTATGATTCTTGCACTTCTTCATTTACAAAATAATTTTAAAAGGAGAGATTGTGAATCTGTCTGCTTGGAGATTTCCAAAACGTGAGTGGCCAAGACTCTAGATAGACTGATTTAACTTTGTGACTAGCCTTGCTTAGAAAATGCTTTCATTAAAAGTCCCAAGAGATTCCTTCCAGCTTGAAGTGTTCTGTAATTTAGCCATGGTCAGAGTCATAGGAAGGTATTCTGGACTTTTTACCTTGTCTTTTGCTCCTGGATGCCATGCTTGGAAGGCCCTGGTTTTCTTCAAAAATATGTCTCTCAATTTAAAAAAAAAAGAATCACTGGGATTGCAGAGGTTGTGAAACTCCCAACATGCACTAAGGGAACACTCAAAGGCAGCCTGTCTCACATCACCCCTGGACAAAAATACTTCACACAGAGAAATGAGACAGGGTGCAGGGCAGTTCACTGTACAATCCACCTTTATCCTTGGTGGAAAGCTGATCTTAGCAGATAAGGTGGGCAGAGAAAAAGAAGACAGATTTGGATTTATGTTTTGAGAAAGATCCATTTCTCAAAAGACAGTCAGGAGGTCAAGGGACTGCAGAGGTTTATCAGTATCAAACTGAAAAACCTCGATGGTCTGGTCTGTCGGAGGTTGGATGCTTGGACTTAGAAACTGCAGGCATCAATCATTAATTGAGCTTTCCAAAAGCCCCAGTGTCATTAAAAAGTTCTGGGACATGATGAGATTTTCTGCTAATGTCTTCCGTACTGAGTGTGAAGTCTCAGGCTCTGTCCTTGAGATGTGTGAAGTAAAATGGTTGAGCTGGGATATAGATGAGAAATAGTGCAATTAAAAGCAATTTTGGGAGGTCATCAAGACCTCTTTGCTGCCTATGTGAATCTAGCCATGTATGCAGCATAATCTGCTCTAGAGCTCCCAAATGTTCAGCATGACAGTGTGTACCCACTGCCAAAAGATGCTAGACTAATGCTTGAAGTGCTTCAGGCCTTATTCTTTCAACTAGTGATCCAGAGCAGTTTACCAGCTCATCCTGTACACTCTGGCGATCAGAAATGAAGGACAGATCAGAAATGAAGATCAGAAATGAGCAGATGGTGTGCATGGGAGAGCTGGTCCTGGAATTCCTTCCAAAATCCTTGTCACCAAAATCCTGCTTTGGTGCCAGATGTGTTTCAGTAGCTTCTTCATTACCTGTCTTTTGAGGAAAAAGGAGGAGAGAAAGAGAAGGAAGATAAAAGTTGATAGACCAAGCCATGTTCAAACAGCAAGGTCTGGCACTGCTTCAATATATTTTTGTGGTGGTTTAGGAATGGTATTGCCCAATTTATGGGGATGGTATGCCCCCCCCAAGACTCCAAAACGACATGCTACTCGCCTCGCCTCCCCTCCTCTTCTGCCCGCTGGGTGTCTGGAAAGAGGAGTTGGAGGCACAAAAGACAAAGATCATGGGTTGAGATAAGAACAATTTACTGGGAAATGCAATGAGATAAAAAATTGAACAGTAAGTGCAGCAACAATACTACTAATAAAAGTGTACAAAGGGAGGGTGATTTATGTGCAAAATGCTCACCAAACCCATGACAGTGAAACAGTAATGGACAGATCCTATGCCCACCAGGCTTGATTTCCTGACCAGAAAGGAACATCCTTCTTCTCAGAAGAGAGAGAATCTGTTTCCCCTGCACCTGGCAATGATGTAAGATGTTACCAAATAACATTTGGGTTTTGGCCATGCCCACACAGCTCCAGGCTCCACCCCTTCACACCTATTGTAAAAAATTAACCCTGTACTTGGCTGAAACTAGGCTGCAGGCTTCTTTTCCGTCTATCCCTGTGATCCCTCTTCATCCAGTGTTAAATCTTGTTCTTCTGTTGGTCAGTGTAATGTGATGGCCCTTGTCTACTTGTCTCTAAGATCACCCAGATGACTTTCTGTTGAGTTATTGTCAAGGTTGTCACAATAGAACCAGGGCCTGGAAAGGTCCTGGTCTTTCCTCTCTTGGGGGCAAGCTTTTAATTTTTGATTCAAATCAGGTGGATATATGACGTGAATTTGTTATGAAGCATTTCTGTAGAATAGATTTGCAATAGCCTTGTGTTTTCAGGTGATCATAGGCTTGCATTCATGAGACTGGGGACCTACAAGTTCTTTTTCTTCCAGCTCCCGATGTAGTTTGGAATTATTGCTCTTTCACTTCTGAACATTTAGACCCAGGTTTTGCAACTCTACTAATATTTTCTGCATGTCTTAGCATTCAGGTGACTTTGTCTGTAAGCAAACTCTGCAAATTATTAAAAAGAAATGCACTCAAATGCATCTTGTCTTAAGATATGGTTGCGTGTTCCTTTTCCAAGAACAGTTCCTCTGAAAATATATGTGTATCTGGACATGCCTATTCCAGAATCAGTTGGAGTCCCCGGTATCTTAATTCCCTTTTAAAGATTTTGTGTTTGACAGTTTCCATTTCTCCTTACCTGAATGAAGGTTTGAGTGAAATATGCCACACGGCAGGTTGCTTTTTGTAGGACTGTTGACCATACTAGCACACGATTCTTACCAGTGGTTAAAGGAAGAATTGTCCCCAGCTGGTATCAGAATTAGCTGCTGAAAACATGATGGTAATAGGTTTTGCCACTGTGGGTTTTTTTTGTGTGTGTTTTGCTTTGTTTTAATAGAACCATTTCTTCTTAGTGATGGAAATGAGATAATATGTGTGCATTTTAGAGTGATGCCAAGGCAAACAACTATCTACATAGTGATAAAACTGTAAAAAAAGGAATTCAAAGCAGCTCAGCAAATATTTTATCTTGGAAAAGATAAAATGCTTCTCATACTGTCAGATTCACATTTCTCGCCTAATCACCGTTCACCCTTATTTTTGAAAATGGTATGTGTATGCCTGAAGTATCCTTGAGCAAAAACTTCTAATGAAGCAATATTTTTCTGGCAGTAAATTACAGTGAATTATGTGGGTGTAAGAGCAAAATGGAGCAAGCCAGCATAGAAAGGGAAACTCAGCTCAGATGCAAAGGGAGGCATGAAGAATTACCAAGTAGTCAATGATTTACACCTAGTTTCTTCAGTGATAGCTGAGCTTGCAGTGTTCTGCACAAGCAGGAATGCGTTCAGTAGGTACTTTTACTGCCTCAAATGGTACAGTCACAATGCATAAAACTGGTGAAATCTTTCCATCCTAAAACTATGAGAGCTTTTGAAAGATTTCAAAATTTCTGCCCAGGGAAATCTCTGGAAACGTAAGATTATGTTTTCCAGGTAAGTTATTTGAATACTGTGGAAGTCCAGAAAAAAACTGATGTTATTTCCACAGTTAAATGTTGAAAGGGAAAGAGAATGACCCAACTTCATCTGTATATTGAAAAGATCAAGAAAATATCTGACACGAGGAAGGTAAGTGCATACTTCAGTGTGTGTGATTTAGTCAATGCCGGTCAACGTATGTTTTCTTAACCTGCATCATGCCATACTAAGCCAAATCCATCTGGAAATGAGACGACATGCAAGATAGAGTTGCAGTATTGCTGCAACCCAATTACCTTGGGTTCTGGAAGACAGGAAGGTTGGCACTGCATGCGTTGAATACATCAGGGTACTGAATGCATTAGGATATATACTGAAATATTAAAGCTGAATCCTTGGTCTGTATCAGAATGCCCTTTTAAACAAAAGACATGAATTTACAATGTGCACTGTTAGGTGACTGGCAAGGCAAGGGCTGGTGAGCTGATGCTGCACTGACAAAAGTAGATGCAAATGACTATGCTGCTGTTTGTTCAGCTGGTCTCATGACTCTGCAAAGTGCCACAAAAAATCTGCATTATTCTGGTGGCACATTGATCCCAGGTACTAAGTAATGATTTAATGGTTTTCAGTGAGAATTAGGGTTGCTTGTACACAGATTTGCCAAGACTGCCCATGTTATCTGCTATATTCTTTCCATGTGTGTCCATATTCACATGTTCATCTTGCTGTTGGTGGAGTGAACTGATTGCCCAGTCTAGGAAAGGTGAGGAACCTGTACTCTACCTCCCAGTGGCTCCTAGAAGATGTGGGGGAAGCAGCAAAATGATCACTCTCTAGTGATGGGCTAGGATGGACTAGGTACTTGATAATGACAATTTAATAGGCTTAGTGTTCTTCTCAAGGGTAGAACTGTAGTAAAGGGCCTGCCTGTGCTTTGTGTTGGAAGCAACTGAATTCTGTATTCAAATTTGATCTGTGAATACACAAGCCTTATCTAAGATGAGACTATACTTCCAGCATGGTCAAATAGGACAGCAGATAAGCATTCCTCACCCTCTCGTATCTCTTTATTCACCTCTGTGCAACATTAGAATGAAAATGTGTTCTTGACCAGTATGACAGTAAATATTAGCACCTTTCTCTGCTTTGGGCTAGCAGTAAGATGGGAGAGTCCATGCAAGGGTGTAAGAAGGGGTCTCCTTTCCTTGCCCTGGATACTATGTGACATTAGACTCAGACCAGATATATTTCAAGGTACCTGAAGAAGTATACAAGAAAAGCTAGAAATATTGGTGGAAGCAAGGGGCTTTGTGAAAAGAAGCTGTGCTTTGCGTATTGTGAACTACAGCCCAGCTAGTGGTAGATCAGGCTGCACCGGGCCACTGCAGTTTATTGACTGATGCCTTGAATGCAGCCTGAAACCCAGAAAGAGAGTTATGTTTAGAGCTATTATGACAGTTAATTTAGAGTTATAAATGTTAACAAATTCATTGCATGGATTTTTGAGCTTCATATGTAAGCTGCTGTACCAAAAAATCAGTTTTTAGCAACATCAGATTAATATTCAGAGTAGATTTCTCCAATTTTCTCTGATTCTGCATACAAATCTTATCTTACTTACACTGTAGATAAGCTCTTGTCAAGTCTCTCTTAGACCTTGTTCATGTTTTATATTATGGACAAGAAAAATGACAGAGGGAGAAACAGCAAGCTGACAGTGCAGGGAGATCAGCAGAAAGCCTGATAGAGCTTGTCAGCAAAATGAAATGATTCAGAACTGATGATTAATTAAAGAAAGCCTGGACAAATCAGGGAAAATCCCTTCATTTCACAGTTTGGGCAAGAAGAAAGGTTATGATTTTTCCTGAATTTGTTAAGAACAAATGCATTTTGAGATGTGTCAGTAAATGACAAATAGAGTCAGATCAGTATGTTAAGCCCAGAAGATGTTCAAGGCTTTGTGTGTTCTGCCAGCAGCAAATGAGATGAAACATAAGAATAGCACTGATCTGCTTGAGGGTAGGAAGGCTCTACAGAATTCTGGGCAGTGCTGAGGCCATTTGTATGAGGGTCCTGCTCTTGGGTCACAACAACCCCATGAAGTGCTACAGGCTGGGGGCAGAGTGCCTGGAAAGTGACCCAGAAGAAAAGGACCTGGTGGTGCTGGCAAACAGCTGGCTGAACATGAGCCAGGAGTGTGCCCAGGTGGCCAAGAAGGCCAGCGGCACCCTGGCCTGTATCAGGAGTAGCGTGACCAGCAGGACCAGGGCAGTGTTTGTGCTCCTGTAGTTGGCAGTGGTGAGGCCACACCTGGAGTGCTGTGTCCAGTGCTAGGCTACTCACTACGGGAAGGGCATTGAGGTGCTGGAGCATGTTCAGAGAAGGGAACAAAGCTGGTAAAGGGTCTGGTGCACAAGTCTGATCGGGAGTGGCTGAGGGAACTGGGATTGTTTAGCCTGGACAAAAGAAGGTTCAGAGGTGACCTTAACTCTCTTCAGCTACCTGAGAGTAGGTTGTAGCAGGTGGGTTCAGTCTCTTCTTCCTGGTAACAAAGGACAGAAGAAGAGGAAATGGCCTCAAGTTGTCCCAGTGGAGGTTTAGATTGGGTATTAGAAAAAAATTTTCCACCAGAAGGGTTCTCAAGCATTGGATCAGACCAGTGAAATGCTGAAGTCATCATCCCTGGAGGTATTTAAAGACATGTGGATGTGCTACTTAGGGACCTGATTTAGTGGTGGACTTGGCAGTGTTAGGTTACTGGTTGGACTCAATGATCTTAAAGGTCTTTTCCAACCTAAAAAATTCTATGACTTTATGGAAAAAAAAAATGAATGGACTGGAGAGTGTCCAAAGAAGGACTGCAGAGAGGATCAAAAGACAGAGGAACTCGTTATATGAGGAAAGGCTGAGGGGGCTGGGTTTGTTCATCCTTGAGAAAAGAAGGCTTAGGGAAGACCTTAACACCATGTTCTAGCATTTAAGGTGTAACTACAAAGAAGATGGAGACTCCCTTTCTACAAGGAATCACATGGAAAAGATGAAGAAGGGTACAAGTTACTCCTGGTGAGATTCCAATTGGCCACAAGAGGAAAATTTTTCACAATGAGAAAAACCAGCAATTGCAGTAATTTCCCCAAAAAAGTGATGGGTACCCAAGCCTTGGTGACTTTTAAAAGTCATGTGGATGGGGGCTGGCCCATCTTATCTAGCCTGTACTTTTGTCAAGCAAGTTTTGGACCAAATGATATTTGAGGTTACTTTCAACATGGTGTTCTATGTTCCTATGAAAAGCAAAAGACAGAACAGTACAGGTCATGTACGCTGTGGTAACCTAGAAACTAGTTCAAAGAAACTCCTTCTCTAAGTTCTATGTTATATGTTAGTTTGAAGGTTATCTTGGCCTCTGGTGAGTAAATTAGTGGTCTGGGAGACCTGTGAAGGGATAGTGTTCCCAAGGCAGGAAGAACTGAGGTCTCCAAGGAGTTAGAGGAAAAGTTCAGTACTGGCAGCTTTAGTCTAACCCAAAAGTTGTGGCAGAATTTAGCACTTTTGTTTCCTCTCAGAATTCCATTCAGCTGATAAGACATTGTAAGCACTAGGCTTCCTGTGATTAGGAAATCTGAGGTTTTAGTAGTGCTCACCAATGCAACCTGCTCCACCATGCACTGAAGTCAGTAAGTGTCTCTTCACTGTGTTTGTTCCAACTTTTGCTTCAGCATGGGTCAGACTTTCCCTAGCCTGAATACTCACTCTGGCCTGAATAGGTTAACAAGCTGCACTGCTTCTTCTAAAGATTGTCCTGGTATGTCACAAGAATCTTGTTCCTTCTGGTGTCTGTTTCCCCAGTTTCCGCAAACAAAAGCCCTCTGTGAGAGACCGTCTCTACAAACTCTAGCATTGTACAGACAGATTTAAACATTTTGCTGTTAATATGTCCATTTTGGAGCAGATTATGTGTTTTGTTCTTGGGTAGCCTGACAGGGTAAGGACAAAGCTAGTTGTGAAAAATCTTTGCTTGATAGTCCTTAATGATCTAGGTGGAGCTGGAAAAAATATACTTCCAGGAATGGTCTGTGATACTACTGACACTGAGACTGGATGCTCCCCTATGGAGCATTCTTTTGGAATAATTTGACATACTTTTGTGGCTGTTAATGATGTTTGTGGTACCTGGATCAGCAGGAAGGCACTGTATCCAGCAACAGTAACTGCTTTTGAGAATAGTTACTTAATACTAAGGTAGACTCTCTTATTATTGTAGCCTGGACTATACAATAAGGGTAACTCAAAGTATATTATTAGGCAACTGTATTTTGTATAGTCCTAGTACTCTTGGCAGTGTGGTGTCAAATAAATATTGCTTGATGAATATGAGAGTATACAAGTATAATTACCTAATTATACATTTGAATAATTATGCTGATATTATGACTGCATTCAAAGACATATTCAGCCTTTTTATCAAAGTGCCTTATACTCTTTTAACTTGGTCTTTTCCTGGTCTGGAATTAATTAACAGTGGATTGGAAACACCTTTATACTAGTGTGTGTTTCACGGCAAGATTCCTGGTACAGCTGAAGGTATTGAAGGCTCAGGAAAGTGTCATTCAGGCTGCTTCATTGACACTTGAGGCCTCACAGACCAATCAAATTGGCCAGTTTGGTTTCACAGTTGCCCTGGATCACAGCCACATGGCTGGAATTGAAGAGTTTGGGAACATAATTTCTCATAGGATAAAGAAGGGACAGGAATTAATGGCTAAACAGAATGAGTCCTACCAGTATGTATGTGCTCAGTAAACAGAACAGAAGATTGCTTTTTGAGAAGACACCAAGAGCTAACTGCTATGGTGTTGTTGAGGCTTTTGAAAAATGGTCTGGTTCTATGTTCTGCTCACATGTAAAGCAAATAGTGCAAGCTGTGGTTCCAAGGACTTTGGAGTCCCCAATACAGCAATTTCTTCTGTCCTGTGTTCCCATCCATGGAATCATAAAATGGTTAGGTTTGGAAGGCATCTTAAACATCCTCTAGTTCCAACCCCCTGCCGTGTGCAGGGACACCATTCGCTAAGTCAGGTTGCCTAGGGGTCCATTCAACCCAGACTGGAACACAGCCAAAGATAGGGCACCCACATCTTCTTGCGGGCAACCTGGGCCAGTGCCTCACCACCCTCACAGTAAAGAATTTCTTCGTAACATCTAGTCTAAAGATGCCCTATATCAGTTTAAAATTTTCAGTTTAATTGCCTCTTATCTTGTCACTGTCTGCCCACATAAAAAAATCCCTCTCTCTACTTTTTTATGGGTCCCCTAAAAGTACTGGAAGGCTGCAATGAGGTCTCCTTGAAGCTTTCTCTTCTCCAGGCTGAACAACATCAGCTTTCTTGGTCTGTCTTCATAGGAGAGGTGCTCCATCCCTCTGATCATCTTTGTGACCTTTTCTGGACCCACTTAAACAGGTTCATATCTTTCTTGGGTTGAAGACCCCAGACCTGGACAGAGTACTCCAGGTGGTCAAAGAAGAGGGAGAAAATCACCTTTCTCGACCTGCTGGCCACGCTGCTTTTGATGCATCCTAGGATGCAGTTGGCCTTCTGAGCTACGAGGACACACTGTTGTCTCATGTCCAGCTTCTCATCCACGAGAACCCCAAGGTCCTTTTCCACGGGGCTGCTCTCAGTGTGTTCATCTCCCAGCCTGTGTTTATGTATGAGATTGCCCCAACCCAGGTGCAGCACCTGGCAGTTGGACTTGTTGACCTTCATGAGGTTCTTGTGGGCCTAATTCTCAAGTTTGTCTGGGTCCCATCCCATCCTTCTGTTGTGCCAACTGCACTGCTCAGCTTTGTGTCATCTGCAAACCTGCTGAGGGTGCACACAGTCCCACTGCCTGTGTCATTGATGAAGATATTGAAGAGCACCAGCCCCAAGAGTGAGCCCTGAGGGACATCACTTGTCACCAGCCTCCACCTGGACACAGAGCCATTGACCACAACTCTCTGGCTGCATCCGTCCAGGCAATTCCTTATCCACTGAACAGTACGTCTGTCAAATCCATATCTCTCCAACCTGGAAATAAGGATGTGACTTGGGACCATATCGAAGTCCTTACAGAGGCCTAGGTAGGTGACATCTGTAATTTTTCCTTGTCAACTGTTGTGATCACTCCGTCGTAGAAGGTCACCAGATTGGTCAGGCTCAGTCTGCCCACAGTAAAGGTATGTTGGCTGTCTCAGGTCACTTTCTTGTCTTTTATATGCCTTAGCATATGTTCAAGGAGGATCGGCTCTACGATCTTCCCTGGCACAAAGGTGAAGCTCACCTGTCTGCAGTTCCCCAGATTTTCCTGTCTCCCCTTTTTAAAAATGGGAGATGTTTTCCTATTTCCAGTCACTGGGGACTTTGCCTGACCACCATGACTTGTCAGATATTGTGTAGAGTGGCTTGACAACAACATCAGCCAGTTTCCTCACGTGTGTCATCAAGTTCTATAGACTTGTGGCTATGAAGCTTCATCAAGTAATCCTGTTACTACTCTTCTCTTATAGTGGGAGGGACTTCACTTCTCCCCACAGTCACTCAGAGGATCAGGGACTTGAGAGAAGTGGAAAGCCTGACTGCCTGTGAAGACTGAGGTAAAGGACTCATTGATTACCTCAGCCTTCTCCACATCAGTTGCTACCAGTTCAGCCTTCTTGTATATCAGTGGAGGTACGCTCTCCTTAGCCTTTCTTTTCTGACCTATACACTTATTCCTTGCCAAGTGCTGTTCCAGTACTGCCTTGGCTTTTCTGAGCCCATTCCTACATATTCAAACTGTATCCCTTTACTCTCGTCATGCCATCTGTCCCTGCATCCACTGAGTGTACATTTCCTTCTTACTCATCAGTTTGAGGAGCAAATCCTTGCTCAGCCATGCCAGTTTCCAGCCTGCCATGATTGATTTCCTATACACTGGAATGAAGAGCTCTTGTGGTCTAGGAAAAGTGCCTTTAAAGAATTGTCAGCTCTAATCAGCTCCTCTGTCCTTAAGGACAGTTTCCCAGGTGATCACATCCACTAACTCTTCAAACATCTAGAAGTTTACTCTTACAAAGTTCAGCGTCTGGAGTTTGCTGTTTGCCAGCTCACATTCCTTGAGATCCTGGTCAACCAGGGTGTGACCGCTACAGCCCTGGCTGCTTCCAGCCATAACCTCTTTAATGAGCTCCTGCGCATTGGTGACCACCAGGTCCAGGAATGCCTCAGCTCTGGCTGGCTTGTCGAATATATGGACCAGGAAGTTCTCCTCTACATACTCCAGGAGTCTCCTGGGTTTCTTTCAGCCCACTGAGCTGCTTTCCCAATAGGGATCCAGGTGGTTGAACTCCCCCATCAGGATGAGAGCTTGCAAGCATGATGCTTCCTGTATCTAAAGCAAGAAGGCTCTGTTGACAGGCTCCCCCGATCAGGTGGCCTATAGTGGATCCCAATTTTCAGGAAGCCTGGCAAATATTGCGCAGGGACATTTGGGATTACAGTGCAAGGACAGACTAAGAGGAATGAATTGGGAATTCATCCAATTCTGTGACTGAAGGCAAAATATCAACCAGTGTGTATAATTTGATGAATAACAGCAGAAATTTTTAGTCTGGCAGGAGACTCTTTACCTGCTCCTAGAAAAAAAAATGAAGATTTTGGGCACCAGACTCTGTCATGGCGAGTGTGTCTGCATCCAGATATCTCAGCTACACTGTGAAGCAGCATTCAGTACAACAGTATGATCACAGTCGAATGTCACACACATGCACAAAGTTAGAAATTGGGATGTGACTAAATGCCTAAATAAAATACAAAGTAGGAAAATTCAGAGTATATATATTTCCCTTCTTCCCTTTTCAAGAAAGAGTCCACTAACTGTAAATGTCTCTTGGAAGAGAGTCTGTATTAGATAAATAGCTCCACAAAATTTGCAATTCAAATCGGAAGTACTTGTGTCAGTGTTTGACAAACCATGACCAGTGGGGTGCCCTGTAATTCTGTCACTGAGCAGATGGGGAGATGAAGGATTATTGCTTGTTGTTTCATATAGACAGCAGATTGTACATCACAGATGAACCCTCACAGCTGAAGTTTGACAACTGCTGATGGAAAAATACTGATGAAGTAAAATGAAGCCTATTGAAATTGTAGGTTTACATTATGAGTTTTTTTTTCAATGGAACTGTTTTCAAACTTCTAGACTTCATGGAATTAAGATACATCTATGTTCTTGCAAAAGAATGAAGTTGTAATGAGTAATAAGCAATTGATTTCTTTTCTGTTCAAGTACAAAGTCTCTTTTTATGGATAAATAAAGTGTTTGATGATGGGTTCAGAACAACCTCTTTGTCCTGCTATGAGTTCTGATGACATTCTTAATTTCTACCTAGTTTCTATTGTGACCTTCAGTTTTACACTGAAGTACAGTGTTAGTTGATGTATTGAATTCAAAAAACTTGAAGCATTCTGGGATATTTTATTGATCTAGTTGTTTCAAAGCTTCTTGTTTGATAGAAGCATGTTCCCCATGTAAAAAAGAAAGTCAATGTGTTAATTCTCAAGGCAAAACAAAATTATGATAGAAATGGCTCTGTTTGGTTTTGGGGATATTATCTTCCAGACACTTTCTCTGAGTGTTGCTTGTGCACTTAAATTATAGCAGAAATAAATATCAAAATGCTTAATTTGAATGTCTGTAACAAAAGAGCTGATGACCTTGTGCAGTATGCTTATCTTAAGCTCATAAGCCAATATGTAACATGCTCCATGCTAAAGGATGATATTCTTTTCTCTCTAGCTCTATTTTTCTCCTTCACTAACAGTTATGTGACTAGTGCATGGTTTAGAGCTCATTTATCTACTTAATCATTCGCAAATGCAGTTCATAAATGTGAAGCAGGAAAAAGAAAGCTAGAAGATTATTCTTATTGTTCTCAAAAGATAAGGTCCATTTTAGCTATGTAAAGGCATGCTGTCAGTACATCTTCCTCATATTTTGCATCCTTAGTGTAGGATACAGTTGTTTCCTGAACAAGAAGGACAAAGTCATCCCACTAGAAGTGGGTGTATTGGAGGGACAAGAAGGACTAGTTCAATTTTTAGCAAGAGACTTTTGTCGCAGCGCTCAGTTGATCTGTGAAAGTGATCAGCACGATCCTTCCCTTGACAGAGCCCATTCCTGTGGCCTGAAGGAATGTTTCCCCATCTAGGAAAGAAATGGGAGCAAGTATTTTACTTACTGAATAATCTTTCTGGTAGAACAGACTTGGTATGTCAAAGTGTTCTGATGGTAACAGCCCTTTTGAAAGTTCCAGACACGAAAAAATTTTCCATGTCTTGTAGTAACATTGTAAAATACTCACACAAATACCCACAGACTGCTTTCACTTTACAGAATAAATGGCAACCAAAAAATCATGTCTTGATGGGAGACTGGGGAAGATGATGTGCCTCAGCTTTCAGAAATTGTAATAGAATTTGTAACAACTTTTCTTTTTTCCTTTCCTTTTTTTTTTTTAAGGACTCTAGCACGAAGGCCTTAATTCCCATTCATTCTCCTGCTCCCAGCTTAGTGCTGAAACCTAATAACCTATGTATATAAATTCCAGTTTTACTTTAGTCCTAATCTAGGCTCAACATCATGCACAGCTGGAACAGCAGTACAAGAGGATCAAAGCACAGGTCACTTGAACTTCCCCTGCTGTTTCTGCTCATAGTGAAGACTATAAGAATAGAGGAAATTTAGAATGCTGTTTCCCAAAATATTTTCCCAGCTTCCAGCCATACTGGTTCAGGAACTTGAACAGAAAGTAGTTTCTTTATATTTAGCAGCCCTCTTTTTCCTTCTAGAGCTTCTGTATTCTTCTCTTCATGCCATGACAGTTTATTGGATTTGCAATATCCTGTGGCAAGGAATTTCATAGGTCAGTTACTTGCTTTAAGAACAACCACATTCTTCTGTTTCTTCAGAGTTTTCCTCAGACTAACTGTTTGAAACTTGCTTTCTCCTTAGGTCCTGCGTAGTTCTTTTATTT
This sequence comes from Amblyornis subalaris, assembly GCA_018881555.1. NCBI lineage: Eukaryota > Metazoa > Chordata > Aves > Passeriformes > Ptilonorhynchidae > Amblyornis > Amblyornis subalaris. The sequence goes on from JACAXG010000229.1 coordinate 643,009, forward strand.
AAAGAGACAGTGAAGAGTCATTCCTTCTCCCAGCCACTTCCAATTCTGCAAAGTTCCAGCAAGGTGTCTTTTTCGCTGACTGGAAAGTTCCACTCTATTAATAGTTTCTTGTAGCCAAGCTGTCACATTCCTATCATTCTTGATGACCTACTTTCATGTCATCTCACTTACCTTGACAAGCTGCACAGACCTTTCCCATAGTGCAAAAGGAATATTTATGTGAATGTGCATCTATTCATGACAGATGCTGTCTGCACACACAGAGACCACAAAATCTAGTGTTCTTCTCTTAGGTTACTCCTTCAGACTATTGCTGTTAGTGAACATTGATAAACTTTGCTCCACTCCTAGAAGATCTTTCTAAACTTTGTTTAGGATGGGTTTTTTGACTTAATTGAAAAGATGTTCACTTCCTATATCTGAGAATATATTATCTTTAAATTTTTTTTAATCACTTTTTCCCCAAGCATAGAGTGAATTGTGAGCTCTTGGCTTTTCACAGGAAGAAATGAGCAGCTTCTCAGTATTGCAGCCCATCTGTCTGCAAAAATGAGGTTGAATCCAGTTGCAGTTGTGATTGCAGACAGATTGAAAATAACAGTCCCTGCTCCTAATTCTTCTGGAGAACATTTGTTAAACATCCCACTGCTGAGATTGTCCTTTTGATATCCCTCCTTATGCGTGCAGTTCTGAGTGGTAGATGAGGATCCTAAATGTATTTAATTGGCTATTGGAGTGACCACTATTTGTTTCTCTATGCAAAGCTTTTAACTATGCTTTTCACTTCTTTCCTCTGCATATGTCTCTGTGTATGACTACAGCATTACATGTCAGCAAGTACAGCAGGCTACATGTTGGATTATGTTTTAAACAGCAAGCAAGCTATAGCCTTGAAAGGATTCTGATTGTGCTGTCATGTCAGCCTTGCTCCAGTGACCTTTGATTCCAGAGCAAGTACTATGGGTACAAAAAATTAACCCTGAACTAGTTTCCTCATAGCAAATGATGTATTGTATTTGTCAGCACTGGGTTTCACTGTGGAGGTGTGGTTTTACTGCATTGCTGACGGTGGAGTTAATACCAGTCTCTCCCAGTTGAAGTTTGAGGGCCTGGGGTCTCTGTATTTCAGCTTTTCTTGGTAATGCAAGCTTTATAGTTGGTCCTTTCTCTTGGGTCTCAAGGTTTGTGGACATGGGGAATAGCAAGGTGATGTAATAGCTGTAGACCCTAGGAATGAGAGTTTTTCATAAGATGGTAATTCCACATTCTATCATAGCAAGTAGGTATTAACCAATCCAGTTGTTTTTTTCTATTGACCTGGGGTAGGGAAAGACAGCACTAGCAGACACTCTGATTCTGGATGCTGATGACTTTCTTTAGATAACCACAGATGTGTTGAGATGCTTAGGTATTTCTATGCTCTCCTTTGGAAGTCTTGGGTGGTCAGTGGGCTCCCAACTGGCTGGGAATGCCTGGGTTGAATAGCACTGCTAACATCACTAAGAGCTTGGAAAGGAGCGTGTTAGAGGACCTACCTTGAACATGTCTCAGCTGGATTCAGTCAAGTACATCAGTTACTATAATGAGCACACATCTAGGGCAGATATAGGAGAAGCTCAGTGGCCACCGGAAATACTGTCCTGACGTTTGACAACAGTATTGTCTCCTGTTACCTACAGCTAATACTGCAGTGCTCAGATTTACAGCAAAGAGAGGTCAGTGTAACCAGTGCTCTGTGTGTGGATTCTTCCCAAGTCTAGAGGACAGGTGATGGAAACATCAAACAGGACCAAACTCAGAGCTGCAGAATTTTCTATTCAGAGTCACCTATTGTCAAATTCTCATGTTTTCTTCCAATTAGTCCTTTCTTGAGTCTGCATTACACTATTTCTGGTTCCATTTTGGCAGTAATGACATATTAAGTCATATTTACATTCAACATAGTTCATAGGGGGTGAACTGTGGAAAAAAGGGAATAGGATAATTTGATAATCATCTTTCTTCTAGGTAAGAGACCCCACTGTGATGCTTCCATGACATGATTAAGCTACTTGACAAACCACTGAATACTGCACATTTGTAAAACAATTGTTTTCGTAATAATTCAGATGCAAATATATGAATACAAAGGACCAATGCAAAGGCTATGCCTGAATAGAATATCTATTTACCACAAGAAAAAAAAATCCAGCTTTTTAGCATGGTATGGGAATCTCAGATTATGAAGCAGTCATTTTATACACCAAATGAATATCGTTGTCCTTTCTTCACGGCTCTGAGGGATTCCTGTGCCCGTACCTTAAAATGCTTAAGGAAGAGCAGGATGCAATCCCTCTGTATTGTGCTGGATTTCGTGCTAGGGTACTTAGAACTATATGTGGTACTCCCTGTCCTATCTATACCATAGTGTAGTATCATGCTTCTGGGCATGGCTGTCTCCTCAGAGGCTCTTTCAAACCCTGACTTTCTCAGGGGAAAGTTGCTCAGATAAGGCAAGAGATGCGGCTGTGGAGACTTGTGGAGGACTGCTTTTTACACTTCTGCTATACCTTCCATCCTGTGGGAAGCAAGAGGAAGAGAGTGTGTCTGGACAATGGGCTTAGTAGACTTACAATAGACAACGCTTCCTATAGGGAAAAAAAGTGTTTACTTGAGATTGTTGTTTGAGCAACCCTGACCATCATTTGCAATACTTCCTCTAGACCACAGGAAAAGGTGATACTCATACAAGTAATGAATGCAGGGTGACTGAAGCTGTTTGCTTACATAGTAAGCTTTCTCCATGTAAATCCAGATGAATTCAAGGAGTCAGATCAAAAGTCTTACACAACTGTTCACTTGTCCTTTTCACATGACAGGCATTTATAAAAATATTTTTTTGGTTTAGGACTGTATTGTTATCTTTTCATTTATGTAATATTTCTATGATTTGAGGTTAGTATAGAGTTGCAAGCCCTTGAAATCTTGTTTTTGACATCTTTCATCCCTAAATTAGGATGTGAAATCTCAAACTAGGCAACAGTTTAAAATCTTTTATAGAAAAGTTTTCAAAAACCATTTTCTTCTGGTTCAAAAGTGTTTCATGCCCTTCAATTTTCTTTTGACTTTCCTGATGTAAAAAGTAAAAAGCACAGAAATTACATAAATTATTTTTCTTGCTCAATTATCTCCTGATCCCTTGAGCTTTCCTGAGTAATTCTATAGACTGAGGTAACTCCATACCATGCTGAAAAGTGCATGGATCAATAGCAGACATGGCCTATATATTAAAAAGGGTAAAAGAAAGAACTACTGATGAAAGACTGAAAATAGAACAAGCCCGTCTTGTTCAATCAAGGCTACAAGGTGACTTGCAAGGGGTCTTTGCTCCCTGAGTGTTCAGCAGCACTGTGGGGCTTTTGTCTCCTGAAGTAAATTACTATCAAATTCTGCAAGAAAATTTACCTACCTTCCTTTAAGAACATTTGTACTGAGATCTGCATATTCAAAATGGGTTGTGCAGTTCTCACTATGATGGAGACTAAACAAGACACCAGGACACGCAAGAGGCACCAAGAGCAAAGCTGAAGTAAAATCTTCAGTAGTGTCAAATAGCTGGAGTGGCCTTAGATTTGTCAACAAATGATAAAGCCTACCTTAGGAACTGTCTCACAAATCTGTTTCTGTCTGTATAAAAAGGATGAGCAGCCTTTGTTTTGAGGGTGTTACCCATAGGGTTCTTCAGAACCCAGAATCACAAATGTTGAGGTAAAAGAGAAGGCTTACCTACATGGTAGGAACATGTGCAACAGAAATAATACATGTGTTGATTTGGGAATAGAAGATGTTTCTTGCTCTTTCTGGATATTTCAAGGAAATGGGCTTTCTTAGTGCTGAGAGATCGTTTTCCTGGATGTCAGATTAGATTTACTACTCAGAGCCTATAAGGCAGTTTTTTTATTGAGATGTCAAAGGCCTGAGTTGCAAACTGCATAATGAGATTCTTGAAAAGCGTTTGCAGGCTGTGAAAAAAGTGTGAAGTCAGGGAAGGGAAGATAATGATGTGGAGTTCAGAGCTGTGTTAATCAACACTAAAGGGTAAACCAGAATGTGGTGTATATGAAAAGAGACAATAGCCACAGGGCAAATATGGGAGGTGTTTCCTGAGTCTGGAGGCATAGGGATTCACATTCCGACATTCTTTAGCTAGTTGCTTGTGAAGGCAACTTGCTTAAGGAAGTCAATGGATACAGACTGCAAAGTATTTGCAGATCGAACATTTCATGAATCTGTTTCTTGCCAGGACAAAGATTTTAAGGTTTGTAGGTGAGAGACAATCATGACAGAATAATGAAACTGTGACAACTTTGAAAGGAACCTGACACATCTTGCCTAACCATCATACTTGAAGTATGAGCAACAGTTCAGCAGACCTTTCCTGTAAGTTACTTCTCTTGTTTTATTTTTATTCTCTATTTTTAAAAATGTATTTTCAAATTTTCGTTTGCATTTCTAGTTTCTTAGAATATGAAACAATGTAATACATAATGACTGCCTTGCCCTCGTGATTTTTCTTATTACTTTGTTTCAAACAAACCCATAAATCTCAGACTGAAAGTGACTTCAGTTATTTTCTTCTCATGTCAGAGTTTTGGCATCTCAGATCTCTTGAAAGCTTTGAACTTATGAGGGACCAACTGCTCTAGCACTGCTTCTTCTCCAGTTTTGGGGTACTTTTTTCGTTTTCACAGATTTCTGAAAATAGTCCACTTAAGCGGCATTGACAAAGAATCCTCAATGACATCATGTGATGTCAAATCTGTTAATAAGCCTGTCGTGGTAACAGCATGGGTAATTTCAGAAGAAGTCACAAGAAGTCAGAAGACTTTTTTTAAAATTTATTTAAGGGAAGGTAATGGCTTTTTTGATAACTTCTGTTCTGGAAGTCCTGGAGGCACACTTAGACTTTTACGCTCTGATTTTTTTCTTCCAGATATATTTGTCTGTTCCATCAGTGCTGCATCCTAGATGGAACTCCCACATAAAACTGAAATAACCCAAGCTGCAGAGAGAAGAGAAAGCTGCTCTGGCTAGCAGATACAATGTTTGTGTGTGTGTGTGTGTGTGAGTGTGTATGTTATGTTTCTGTCTGTGGGTGTATGAAAAAACTGCTGAGAGCAAATCAAATTTAAAGAGTTCTTCCTGGGCATGATGTGTCTGCAATCACTGGTATTTCTTCACTATGGAAGTTCCACAGCTTCTTATGAAAACCCTGTCTCTTCTATTCACAGCCTGCCTACTGGCCCTCAGGCTTGAGAAAACATGACAGATCACTGACAGAAACTATGTTAACATTTCCTCAAGTAAAACTTGATTCTATTCGATAAGATGAGGTTTACAAGTTCCTAACTTGAGTAAAAGCCCATTCCAAAGAACGTTTTTCTCTGGTATGGTATTGTCCCACTGAAATCACTGTAGCTATCAAGAAGCACCACAGCACCAGTGGTGCGTTGCTCTGCTGCTATTACCAGGCATCTGCATTTCTTGAAGTATATTAAGAAAATAAATGAAGGTGAATTAATTATTTCTAAGGAGTTTCTACTTTTACGGTACGTAATTTTACCAGTTAAGCTCTATCACAACCGTTTAAACTTCTCTTGCTGCTATGGAGAAGTTCCCAATGACATCTCATAATAGAACTCAGCTGCACAGGAAAGGCTCATAAAGATTCTTGAAGAATTGACTGCAGTCTCTTTAGAACTTTCCCATGTGAGGATGTTGTGTTTTAGTGGTGGTTAAGCTTATGGCTAGTCCCAGAGCCCTTATGCAGTGTCATTTCTTTCTGCCAATACATTATTTCAAGGAGACACTCTGTGTTGGTTGTGCAGGGCCTGGTTTTTGGTAGTGGGGGGGCCACAGAGGTGGCTTCTGTGAGAAGCTGCTGGAAGCTTCTGCCATGTCCAGCAGAGCCAATCCCTGATGGCTCTGATGATGGATGTGCTGCTGGCCAAGGCTGGGCCAATTAGAGATGATGGTAACGCCTCTGTGATAACAGATTTAAGAAGAAATCATAACAAAGTTTGGGGGCACAGTTGTAATTATTCCAGCTAGAGGAGAGCAGGAGTGAGAATATGTGAGAGGAACAACAGTGGAGGCACCAAGTCAGTGCAGAAGGAGGGGGAGGAAGTGCTGCAGGCGCCAGAGCCGAGATGTCCCTGCAGCCTGTGGTGAGGGCCATGGTGAGGGAGGTTGTCCCTGCCCATGGGGGTCCGCGGGGGATGCAGAGATCCACTTGCAGCCCGTGGGGGAGGTGGCCATGCCAGAGCAGGTGGATACCAGGATGCTGTGGTCCAGTGGGAGTCCCAGTGGAGAGGCCTTGCTTCCAGGCTGGAGCAGCCTGTCCTTGGAGGACTGTACCCCATGACAGAGTGCCCCACACCGCAGCAGTTTTGGGAGGACTGTCTGCCCGTGGGATGGACTCACGCTGCAGCAGTTTTGGGAGTGCTGCTGCTCATGAGAGTGGACCCACACTGGAGAGGTTCACGGAGAACTGTCTCCCGTGGGAGGGACCCCACGGTGCAGCAGGGAAATGACTTCTCTCCCTGAGTAGCGGAAAGATCTTGGGTGACGAACTGACCAAAACCCCCACCCCATCTCCCTGCACCGTCGGCGGGAAGGAGGGAGGGGTTGGAGGGAGACAAGGCTGTTTTTAAGGGCTTATTTTACTTGTCATTCTCCCACTCTGATCTTGTCAGTAATAAATTCACTTTGTATCATTAAGTAGAGCCTGTTTTGCCCTTGAAGTGTTTTCTCCAGGTCCTTATCTCAACTCATTAACCCTTTGTTAAATTTTCTCTCCTGTGTCCAGTTGCAGAGCAGAGGAGAGTGAGTGAGCAGGCTTTTTTCGTGGGTGCCTGGCATTTGGCCGGTGTCAAACCATGACACATGCCTTCTTAGAAAATCTGCTGGGGCAGAGGAACAGTTTGTAATCTTCCACCGAGCCCCTGAGGAAGCAACTGAGGCAGCCATATTGTCTTGATAACATGTCTGGTCTTCTGGTTTGTTTTGTATTGGTTTGGTTTTTTGGTTTTTTCTTGGTTTTTTTTTTTTAATTAAAAAACTGTTTTCTTGCTTTTAGTACTACTTAACAAATTCATCTGGCTTTGATGCTAGCACAATATTTTGAAGATATCTGGTAAGGAATCACAGAATATTTTCTTGGAGGGGACCTTTAAAAGGTCATCTAGTTCACGCCCTCCTCCACCCCTGCCTCAGGTATAACATGAGTAATTTGGAACTTAGGTGTCCGTATAGGAAACAGCATTTAATGCCCTTCTGTGGCAGCAGAGATAGGTGACTTGCTTCCCACCAGAGGGAAAAGTCATGTTCTTCTCACTTCTTTGGTCTCACAGCTGTCTTTATGTAGGTTTGAGCCTGCTGCCAATTGGGAAACATTCTATGCATATGTACTAAACACATCACCAAAGTTACAGTTGTATGCTGCTGCTCCAGTCTCAGTCAGCTTTTCTTTAAAGCAACAAGAAGATTCCAGTCAGCAGGATTATCTTACAGACTGATGTTTCTGAGCTTTCTGGATAGACTCATCATCCTTGTCAGTCAGAAACCAGGGAGAAGACTCTCATTTTCCAAGGCAACAGAACAGAGAAGGTCTAGAATCTGTCACTAGGACGACTTTAGGAAATCTGTTAGAGTAGCAGATTTACACAGTTAGCAATTTTTTATTATTATTCAGCTGTTCTTTCTGTGTTGAAGTGAATAATTTCTCTGAAGCAGGAAAGCAGGACTGGAACAATCATAAATCAGAGCCAAATAAATATTGTGGCAAGCAGATCTGCTTTCAAGTTCTTTTTTTTTTCTGTTGGAACTGCAGCTGCATGTGACTAATGCGAGAATGCTGCAGTGCAGGTGGGCTCATGTGAACAAAGTGCCTACATTCACTTCTCCATCAGTAGATATCAGACCAGCAAGTCCAGAGGAGAATTCTCCTCCTAAAGCAGGTACTTCCACTTGGCCTGAAGGATGCCATCACAAGATCCGTGACTAGCTGGACTATGCCACCGTGGACTAGGAAGGGAACCTGTACAGAGATTATTTATAGCTGCACCCTGAGGGGGTCATAGGGGTCAGGAGAACAAGACAATTATTTGCCAGGGATTATTGAGCAAAACCTGGACAGAAGCCACTGCATTCATGTTATACAGGAAGTTGTTACTGCTTTATGATGTTGGGGTTCATGGAGTGTTCCCCTGAAAATGAGATTGCACCCTTCCAGGTGTAGAGCTGGCTCAAAAGTGCCTGCATCCAGAGGCTTTACAATGCAAAAAATGAAGATGAACAAAATTCCTGAGAAGCAGAAATGGAAGTGCCTCCCAAACGTGCATACAGCAGCTCTGGAACAGAGACAGCAGCAGGAGCTTCTGTTATCTTAATTGCTGTTAATCTTGTTAATCTTAACCTGTTTTTTAATCCCTTACCAAGTAATCATCTTGTCTTTTAGGGAAAAGATATGTGTAGTTGTTCAAAAGAACAGTTCACATGGTGAGTGGATTGCCGTTTTGGTGTAGTGAAACTGGAAACATATGAATGCAATGTACCTGAGGGCAAGGCAGAGTGTTTTTTAATTAAGGTTGCAGACACTTTGCAGTATAAGTAAAAGACCTTGGCCTTTCAGGTATCTTGGAGCAGCAACAATCCTTCAAAAAGAGCAGTTAGGTTTGCAGTCTTCAGCTGGCAGCTCAGTCTGGTACACCAGAATCACTCCCCATTCTGTCTGTATCATTCTCATTTCTCTTCCTGTGCAAGCTGCCTGTAGCCGGTGGGGGCACAGTGGTTCAATATTCTCTTAGTGCCGGGTGCTGAAGGCTGATGATTGCTTTTGTTTACAGCTTTTTGATTTTTCCTCTTGGTGCCTTGTAGCAGGATTTAACTGGCAGGAGGTAGGTAAAAGGAGTCTCAGGAACCTGCCTGATGTGTGTGTTGGTCTCAGGAGCAAAGATACCTCCTCCAGGCCCCTCCTTGCACAGCTGCAGGATCTTGAGGACTCACAACCTAGTGCTCTTCTGCAGTGGACAGTGTGGAATGGGGAAAGGAGAATGCTCCTTCACGGTATCTGTTTGTCAAAATATCTATGTGAAGTAGATGTGAGTGAAAGCCTAACTTCTACCTTTGGAGGGACCTGGGCCAGCAAGGTGATGAGCTGTGTTTGTCTGATGGTGTGTCCCCAGCCCAAGGTGCATTTTTGCGGCAGGCTGACCCAGGCACATTGGCACTGCTCACACCGACCTTTGCATGTGCACAATCAGGTGTTCCCTTGTATGACAGCTTTGGAGTTACACGTGTGTTACTGTATCCACACTGAAGTAAAGCCTTGTATAACAAAACTGGAATATAAATTATGTTTGAAAATTCTATTCTTTGATCCAGTTTTCTGTTTTCATCTTCAACAGGATTTGCTTAGGTGAACTCACTACATTTCCAAACAATATACTTCCAATCAATGCAATTATTTTTATGAGTAACTGAAGTAATAGCTTATCCTAAGGGCTTGTGTGTCTTCAAAGGCAATGGCAGAAGTGCTTCATCATGGTTTGAGTGTTGCAGAATGATGCAGTCAGATGAAAAGAAAACCAGCTTCATGGAGAATATGAGATGTGCTTATGTGTGGAACTGAAACCAGGTTTCTTTCTTCTGCAATGCCTTACCTGCCCAGGCCAGAGGTAGCTGATAACCTTCCTGCAGCCTCTTTGTTTGCACATTTGTGTTGTATGTTTGTCTCAATCATCTTATGTACCACCATCTTGTAGTTCTCAACATGAAATGGTGTTATCTTACAATATTAATAGCTATGTGGCATACAGTACACTTGTGTATCAGAAAATAATTGTTCATGCTGCCTTGTAGGCTTCATGAAATGTCACAGAGTAGAAAGAGAATGAATGAAAGTCCATCAGAGAATATTAATGATTTCAACTAGAAAGTGTGGGGTTTTTTTTACAGCAGAGGATGTTTGCATGCTAATGAATGAAGTGAATATTTCACTCCTCAGAGATATTAACTATACTAAATCGAATGTGCGTGGCACAGTACAAGATAGGAAGAACACTAACTCTGATGCATACAAATGAGATATAACTGACAGGCCATCAAGACTGTTTGACATCTTTCAGCAACTAATTATAAAATGCAGCATCTGCTTTAACCTGGAAAAACAGGTTATTTTCAATAACAGACTTGTATCAGCCCAGTGGCATTATTTAGTTGGTCAAGAAATGGAAATCATGATTGGCAATTAAAAAAAAACCAGTAACAAATGACAAGCAAAGTGTCAGATCCTGCTCTTGGGTCACAACAATGACTCCATGAAGTGCTACAGGCTGGGGGCGGAGTGTCTGGAAAAGTGTATGGTGGAAAAGGACCTAGGGGTGATGTTGACAGTGCCTGAACGCAAGCCAGGAGTGTGCCCAGGTGGCCAAGAAGGCCAATGGCATCCTCGCCTGTATCAGCAATAGTGTGGCCACCAGGACCAGGGCAGTGATTGCCCCCCAGCACTGTTGGGACCACACCTCTAGTTCTGTGTTCAGTTCTGAGCCCCTCACTGGAAGAAGGACATTGAGGTGCTGCAGCGTGTCCAGAGGAGGGCAGTGGAGCTGGTGAAGGGTCTGGGACACAAGTCCTATGACGAGTGGCTGAGGGAGCGGTGAGTGTTAAGCCTGGACAAAAGGAGACTCAAGGGTGACCTTATCACTCTCTACAGCTCCCTGAAAGAAGGGAGTAGCCAGGTGGGTTCAGTCTCTTCTCCCAGGTAACAAGGGACGGGACAAGAGCAAATGGCCTCAAGTTGTTCCAGTGGAGGTTTAGATCAGACATGAGGAAAAATTTTGCCACCGGAAGGGTCCTCAAGCATTGGAACAGACTGTAACAGTGAAGTGAGGGAGTCACCATCCCTGGAAGCATTTAAAATATGTGGAGACGTGACACTTAGGGACATTGTTGGTGGTGGACTTGGCAGGGTTAAGTTGACGGTTGGACTTGATGACCTTAAAGGTCTTTTCCAACCTAAATGATTCTCTGATTCCATGAAAAAGAAGAGAGAGCTCCAAAGGTCCAGAATATTGTGACTGCAGGTCTGAGATCAGATCAAATGAATGTCACCCAAAAATGATGTCTCCACATAAATTGCATAGGGAACTTCATTGTTCTAGTTAAAGTTGTATTCAAAGGAGGTAGCAGCACAAAGGAATAAATAATATACTCACTGAAGAATTCACTTATAAACATGAATTGCTTGTTGTAAGCTAGGAGACAACAGAAGAGGAGCTTATCCATTTGTTGCAGAAATGTGCAAGTACCATGAGATTGATTTTGGTTTGCGTGCAAGTACTGTCCTGCTCTGTGTAGCTAGAGAGGAACTGTCACTGTGCAGACATGGAGACTTTGCAGAAATAAAAACAAAGATGCTAAGATTTTAACTAAACAAAGTGATTCTAATGAGGCTTACAGGGTCTTGCTCTAAAAAGCGTACTTTACATAATCTTCCAAAGAAGGCTATCCAGCAGCTTGTAAGGTAAGAAAAGCACTTTTCTGTTAATGTGGCTATCTACCTCATTCACTTTTGGGCTTCAATACACATCTGCAGAGTAAAACATGGGTCTTGCACTTGTTAGAACCTACTACTCGTATAATATGGGAAAAATAATTTCTAGAAAATTCAAAGTGCCTCCACAGGGCTCTGTACCAAGTTGGCAAAAGGCCCTTCAATATCAGCCTTTATAGTCTGCCCTGGTCTCTGTAAGGGAGATGAAACATTGCCACAGTGGTGAAAAAAGCATTTTTCTCCAAATAGCTGAAGTTTCAAATACATCCATCTATTCTTAGATAACTCATGTACCTTTACACAGAATTTGCTCAGCTTATCAGTTTGTTTCCCACACAAAAAACAATCTTGTTTGGCAATACAGTTTGTCTGGCTTGGATACAGAGGGAGAGAGAAAGACTGAAGTAAAATACCAGAGACAGAGAAAGTTGAGTCTGGGGAAGGGGAATGGCTGAAGCAAAGGTCCCCAGCAGGTTTTTGTCAGTAGCATCAATTTATAACTAAAGCGAACTGAAGCTTTGAGTGCTCCTTTTCTACTCCATCCTCTTACCCATTTGTGTCCTGCCACTACATAACATGCACAGGATCCATGACCCACGGCTCATTACTTTATATGTTTAGATGAACCTCACTGGGATCTTTCCAGTATCTCTTTTCTGTAATATCACAGAAAAGTTAATGCTGAAACAAACAGGCTTCTCACTGACCTGGAAACAGGCATCAACCCATAGATTGTCCCAGGATGCACAAAGGCATATAAATACATCCTGTCTCAGCTGTGTAAGATCGTGCTGAGTGGATCTGGAAAAGGAAGCACAGAAAGAGATTCATGTCTACTCTGAATTTCATTAAGAATTTCTTCATTTAATACAATGTTAATGATCCCTATCAGAGATCCCCACTGTACCAAAAAGACCAGAAAATAGCATTCTCCAAGATATTGTGATTTCTCAAATGAGCTCCTCAAGTGAACTTGGCATCAATTCTTTGTTTATGAAAGGAATCATTAATGCGTTTCACTAGGTGTATTAGTTAAAGTTAATTAATAAATTGTGATGGTTCCTTTGGAGCTATTCAGTACTAATATATAAACGTGGGGTCTTTTTCACTGAAGTACCAATTTCGAATGTCATGCAATACCCTCCTGAAGGGCCATTATGTTTTTATTGAAACTGTAACAGGAGGGAGTCAGATGTTTTGGTTGTTTCTTCAGACATAAGATTTATATTATGTCTTGATTACCTTAATTGATATCAATAAAACGTACTTAGTTCTGATTCTGAAATGATGCTGCAAAAATGAGTGACCCATTCCTGCTCCAGAACAGTACTCTGTGATTAGCTCCATATGTTTGGATGATGTGATAAAAGTCATGCTGTGATTTAGAGATTCTGAGGAATCAGTTGTTCTGTCTATTCGATCTAAATATGGCTCAGCCACAAATAGTACTTTCAAAAAAAATAAATTCCCTGTTAAATTCCCTCTGCGCATGCCTGTTTCAGGTAAACCTCTCACTGTTTCCTCTGAAACCTGTGATTCAGAGTGAGAACTTCTGCAACATCCTCTGAGATTCTAAGCATGCACACATAGGCATTTTGAAAGAGGTATGGGTGCTATTTATCTACAAGATGCAATGAGATTTGTGCAAATGAAATTCTTTTGATTTCACTTAATTACCTTGCCTGAAACAGTGGTGTGCAATTAGATCCTTTACTTAAGTAAGAATGCCTAAGATGTTCCTGTATCTCCATAAATCACCCTTAGTAATCCGAATCCTGTAGCTTTTGCGACATACAACTTTGCCTGCCATACTTAGGACTTTTTTTTTTTTAAACAAGTAACAAATTCAACACTGCTCCTGCAAGTTGATTCTGTGAGTTTATCTTTTCTATGTGAAAGCTGGATTGATTTCAGTCAGCTGTTGGGGGGTTAGGTCATAGTTGGTGGTGCTCCTGTGACAGAGGTCTGGCAGTTAAGAATTTCCTTCTCTTCAGTTCAGATGCAGGATCTGCTTGCACTTGTGTTCCTCACCATTTTCATTGCAAAATTCACTTCAGTCACTTTCAGGTGCCATTTAAACCACTTATTTGTGAGGTCTCACAGAGTCACACAGTATCTGAGGTTTGTGGTCATCTACAAGGGTTGTCTAGTCCAATCTCATTCTCAATCAGGGTTACCTACAGCAGGTTGCTCAGCACTGTGGCCTGTGAATTTTTGACCATCTCCACAGATGAAAACTCCACAGTAACTTTCTGCAACTCAGTTTATTTTTTTCTTATGTTTAAACTGTATTCCCTGTACTTGAGTTTGTACATATTATCTCTTCTCTTGTCACTGGGTATCAGTCTGACTCCCTTGTATTCATTCCCTTTCAATGGGGGTTTACACATGCTGCTGAAACCCCCTTGAACCTTCTCTTCCCTAGGCTAAGCAGTTCCAGCTCTCTTAGGCTTTTCTTGTATCAAAGATCCTTTACTATCCTAAATGTCTTCATGGCTGTCTCACTTTTTTGCTCTCTCACTCCAGTAGCTCTCTCTTTCTCTTGGCATCTTGAAGACAAGAACTGGGCCCATCACTCCAAATTTGGCCACACAAGGGCTGAGTAGGTGGAAAGGATCCTTCAACCTGCTGCCGACAGTGCTCCTAACACAGCCCAGAAGGCTGTTAACCTTCTTTGCTGCAAGGACACATTGTGAGCTCGTGGCCAGCTTGTTGTCCACCACAACCCCAATGCCTTTACTGTAAAGCTGCTTTCCAGACAGCTGCCCTGCTTTTCAGCTGTTTCACTGGGGAATGTCTCCCATATATACCTGAACAACCATATTGCTGTTTTTCAGATGGGTAATGACAAGTTAACCCAGCAAAAGTCACACAAAAGCCTATGTTGTGTTTTAACTCCAGCCAGTAAACAAGCACCACGCAACTGCTCACTCACTGCCTCACCAGCTAAAATCCTTGTGGGTTTGAGATGAAGGCAGTTTAATAGAGAAAGCAAAAGCTGTGCATGCAAGCAAAGCAAAACAAGGAATTAATTTACCACTTCCCATGGGGAAGGCAGGTGTTCAGCCATCTCCAGGACATCAGGGCCCCCTCATGCCTCATGGTGACCTGGGAGGACAAACACCATCACTCCAAACATGCCCTCCTTCCTCCTTCTTCCCCTGATTTTATATACTAAACGTGATGCCAAATGGTCTGGAATATCCCTTTGGTCAGTTTGAGTCAGCTGTCCTGGCCGTGTGCTGTCCCAATTTCTCATGCACCCGGAGCTTCCTTGCCAGCATGGCAGTACGAAAAGCAGAAGAGGCCTTGGCTCTGTGTAAGCCCTGCTCAGCACAAACAAAAATGTATCTATTATCACTATATTCAGCACAAATCCAAAATGCAACCCATTACTAGCCACTGTGAAGAAAATTAACTCTACCTTGGCCAAAACCAGCACACGATATCTGAGTGCACTCGTAGTATTTGGCTTAACACCTGATTGTTTGGGTATTTGGCCCATATGGATTAAGGGAATGACTATTGCTTTGAAATAACTGCCATGCCACTTTTTTTTGAAACACACTACTTCTGAGATGCTTTTCCGTATGGAAGCTTTTTATCCTTTGGGGGCAGGGCTGTTTATTGTAGCCAGAAATGTGACAGTTTGCACATATTGTCCTGGAGCTTTAGCCATTTCTCTTTTCTTTCTGTAGTCTTTTGTAAAGATGTTAGAAATAATGTTGATTGAAATGCCTTACTGGTTAGTGAATAGTGTGGCAGTCTCTGACTTCCCTTTGTGTCAAGGTATATGTGTCATGGTTTGGGTGTGAAAGCAGACAAAAAGCCCCAGCCTTATCATTTGAACAGACTCAGTAAATGTGTCCTTCCCCTATTTCCTTGGAAGCTTCAAAGGTAGGCTTGAGGGCAGAACAACTGCTCTTTCCTTCTGTTTGTGCCCATAACTCCGCCACCTCAGTCACATGTAGATGAATTCTCTGGAACCTTCACTGCTGAACTGCTTAAAACCAGAAGCTGTTATCCAGGGAATGTTAACAACAAAGTCTATAGTTTAGAATGAAGAACAAAGGCTATGGAAAAAAAGCTTTTCTATACCAAAAGTAATGCAAGGGACCTTAGTTAAAATGTAGTGTAAAATTTTGTTTCTCATAATATGTTTCCTTCCAGTTAGTTAACAGTGATACCACAGTGCAGCATTTTGCACATTTAGGTGACTTTGAAATCAGAGATGAGTTAAGAGAGTCTGTGAGGATCCTGAAACTACATTTTTGTTCTTCTAAGTGTCCTGTATGCTGAATAGCTGCAGAATCAAATGCCTAAAGTATTTAAAATCTTGACCTTGTCTAAGAGATAAAAGAAAGTTGTACAATTTCACTTCTTACATGATGAGCTGAGCTGACATTATAACTAAATGATAGCCTAGAAGTAGTGCTTAGAGGGAAAAAATAATCTCTGGTGCTGAATTCTGTTTCCTAAGTAACTAGAGTATTATACTGTCTGGGTAGCTCTAAGTGGAGAGAAGCTAAAAAGAGATAAACTTGATAGATTATTGAACCCAAATCAGTTGGATTATCAGTGGAAAAATCTGTTGAGGAGGACCCAGAAATTAAAAGTGCACTGTAAGGCTGCTTAGAGAGGTTCCTGCAGTAGGGATGTGTGATCCAACTAGGCTGCATTTCCTTTCCACTTGCTATGAAATTTTAACTTACTTGCAATTTCAGTTAGCCTTCCTTGCGTTACAGGAAAGAAATCACCAGGTGGTCTGAGTAAATTTGCCATCAATGTGCAAGAGTTCCTGTACTACTCTGACCTTGCAATGCAAGATGCAAAATGATAGCAGGGGAAGGCTGACAGTAGGTAGGGACCATGAATATTCGAGGTGGGGTTTGCTTGGGTCCCTAGGTGTCTTTTTGTTTTAAGCCACAGATTTCCCAACAATGGAAGTGTCAAGAGGCTTGTGGTTAGGCAGCTGAATAGAGACAGTCATGCTTACTGTCATTAGTATTTCCCACCTGGCAAACCCCCCCACCCTGTGTATTACAACCAGATCTTGTAAGGCTTAAAATTGCCAGTTTCCCCATGCTTCTCTGTGGGAGATGAGAAGGGGCATTTAATCACATTTTGGGGTATTGGAGGGTTGTTTTTGATTCAGGATTACTTTCAGTGTAGAGCTCTGGGAAAACAGGTAACCTGGAAAAGAAATGTGGAGAGAAAAGGGATCTGCTTACCTTTTTACAAATTCCTTCATGGTTATTAGAAGCAATAGTTAATCTGATAACTGCCATCACTAGAGCAATTCAGGAGGAATCATCCTGACAGGTTACAGATACTTCTCCCCTTAAGGACCAAGGTTTCACCATTGCTATCCCAATAAATGATCTGGAAAGCAAGAGCAAACATAGTCCTCCAGCAGTGTTGACATACTGAAGAGATAATTTATAAGTGGCTGAGAAAACCTCTTTCCTTCACTTAGCCTGTGATAAGGCCAACAAACAATTATTTAGAAGGACTTTGATAGTGTCCTTCCAGCCCAAGTCTTTGTAAAGGTCAGAAAGATTTACAGTGTTTTTCCAGGATGAAGAAACCTCTTTTAGTAAAAGATGCAGGGTGTTTTCCCGCTGCAGGCAAGGTCCAACAGTGCTTCCAAAGGGTTTGTGTCCTCACTTCATCCGTGTAACCAGGCTTGGTCCTCCTGCAGCCTTCCCGTTCCCTGAAGATGCTGTATCACAATACATGCTCTCCCTCCTTCCTCAGCGACTGTTTTCCTCCCTGGCTGGATGATTGACAGTTATTTGCTAATAAAAGTGTTTCTGGAATGCAGGGTAAATGAGTTTATACAGCCCTGTGGGGATAAAGGGGCATGCAAGCAGCCTCCTTATTTGCACGATTGTGCAAGAGCTTTGCACAACAACAAAAAATTGCCTCAGGAGCACACGAGGTCTGAGAAATTTTGGAACAATGTGTATTCAAGGGTAGATCCATGGTAGGAGTCTAGAATTCATCAACTCCAACTGTTTGCTAATGATGTGCGGTCCTACTTGTCATGAGATGTGTAATTTCTGACAATAATTAAGACTGATTACTCATCCCTACAATCAAGATTTCAAATTCCTTTCATAGCCCTGGTGTCATTTTGTTCTGGACGTATTACCTGCCTATTACATTAAAGACCCTTCAAAATCAATCTTCCATCACTTGGCTGAGCTGATAAAGCGAAAAAATAGTGTGAATGGCAGCTTGTCCCTTTAAGGACTGCAAACCAACTGTGCTGCTATCATGCAAGTCTGCAGATGTAGTCTCTTCCTTTTGCTGCTGTGCTTTTCCTGCCAGTGCCAGGTAACTCACCTGGTCAGGCCGACTGCTTTGCCCACTTCCTGCCTTGGGGGAGAGTGTGCTGCCTCCTCAGTGAAAGGAAAAACCTTTCCAGATGCAGAGAGAATGACAGATGGCCCTGAGTGTGGGGAAGGAAAGAGCTGGCATCCTGGTGGTTTTCACCACATTCTTACAGGGCTGATTTTCTCTTGTGCTTTCTCTAGGGGCTACCAAAGACATGGGAAAGATGCTGGGTGGGGATGAGGAAAAAGACCCAGATGCTGCCAAGAAAGAAGAGGAACGACAGGAAGCCCTCAGGCAACAAGAGGAGGAGAGGAAAGCCAAATATGCCAAGATGGAGGCTGAAAGAGAAGTTATGAGACAAGGGATTCGAGACAAGGTAGGTATCTGGCTTTCAACACACACTGGTCAGCTTGTAATGCCCGGTGGAGAACAGCTGTTTTCAGCTGGTTTGTGACTAGTTCCCTAGGCACCTGGATAGAACCAGGTAACTACTCTGCCACACTGAACTTTCTAATTTTGTACACTGTTCCTTGAGCTCTGTCCCTGTTTAAATACACCTCCCACACAGAAAAGCCCTGCAAAGTTGAAACAGGGAGTGAAGATGAGGGGAGAAATACATCTATTTTTCTCATCAGCTATTAAACTCTCACATTATATTAAATTACATCTCTGTCCCTTTGAGGACTCTTTCCAAGCTTGCATTTGTGGTTTGTGAGAAGAATCATAATTCGGTGTGCTTCTGAGTGGTACGGTGCAACTATCTTCTGTATTGATTTCAAAGCTTTCTTTGTGTTGACCAGTGTCATGGGACAAATCTAATCTACTTTTCATATTTAGGCTTCCACCACTCACATGGGATTCATCTGAAAGAAAGAGAGTTTCCATACATTAACTATTAGGGATTGATGTGTGGAGGGAGAAGGCAGTTTTGATGCCTCACCCTCAAGGCCAGGTCAAAACTGTCTCTTTAGAATAACTTAGGTTTATAAGAAGATGTCCTGGTGTTCAGATGTCTTGGAAAGAAGTGTGTGCAGTGGTTGGACAAGGGGTTTCTAATGATGAAGGCCTGTCTGGTGGCTTACATCGTATACCAAAGAAAATACCTGTAAATAAAATAAGGAAGTCCTGCTCAATATAAAAGATGCTCCCAGTACAGTGCTTACATCTGTGCTCTAAGAACACATCTGGGAGGAGACATAAACAAAACTATATCTGCATTGGGCCCAGATGTCTGACCCAATCCTTATGATTCAGGATGGAAGGACAAATAAGGGTGAATTTCTCTGGTGGCATAGTGCATCTTGCAAAGAGTTACTGAGAATAGCTCTGCAAATAAAGAAATTTGGGATTATGCTTTTAAGAAAAGAAAGGACTTGGAGGGAATTGTCTACCTGTGACACTGTCAGAAAAAGTTATTCATACAATCATTTAAAAGAGAGTACTGGCTGACGGAGATGAACTTCTACCTGGTCAAAATTTGTTGCTTTATAATCATAGAATCATAGAATAATCAAATGGTTTGGGTTGGAAGGAACCTTAAAGATCGTCTAGATCCAACCCCTCTGCCATGGGCGGGGACACCTTCCACTGGATCAGGCTGCTCAGGGCCCAATCCAACCTGGCCTTCAACACTTGCAGGAATGTGGCATCCACACCTTGTCTGGGCAACCTGTTCCAGGCCTTCACCACCAAAGGGCTTCTTCTTCATATCTAATCTAAACCCATCATCTTTCAGTTTAAAAAGAGTGCCCTTGTCCTCTCACTATATGCCGGTATAAAAAGTTCCTCTCCCTTCTTTTTATAAACTTCCTTAAGGGATGGAAGTTTGCAGTGAAGTCTCCTCAGAACCTTCTCTTCTCCAGGCTGAACAACCCCAGCAATAATGTATTTAATAGATATATATCCAGAAAATCTAATACATTAATATAAGCATATCAATGTGTGCATAATACGTTTAATGTATGTTTATACGTGGAACTGTTTCTAAGCAATGACATAGGTCATGAGGGGAAAAAAAAGGAGTGATAAATTTCTGAGTTGCAGGCAAATGAGCTAATGCCCTGTTTTCGCTGGTCACTGTCTCTTCTGCTACACCATTGATTGAAGTGTTCCAGAGGTAGATGGGGGCTGCATTTTTCTTGCTGTTGGGCAAACTGCTGTAAAAGCATTTATAAAGTCTGAGATGCTCTCTGTTACAATTCCAAGGTGATCTCATTCGTGAGTAGGATTCATGCAGCCTGAACTTGAATAAAGCATCCAGCCAATGGGAATTTTCCTGTCATACTGGCAGCTATTTGGACTTCGCTGTGTTGGCTGAGTACTGAGTGGCAAAATCTCTTAGAAATGCACTGAATCCTTGAATAAGATGGCAAGGATTTTGGTCTGCAGAGAAGGAGAACAAGAATGCTTGGAGGAACATTATTTGACCTCAGTCAAGGCTCTGGATTGCAGCTTTTCTAGTGGTGTGGTGGACTACCTTTGGGATTAGCATCAGGAATTCCTGCTCTGGGCAGGGCACCTGGATTGTGAAAACACAGCAGCTCAGTCTCCTCTGGTTTTCTTTTCCCTGGGAGTAATTCCAGGTAACATGCATTTGAAAGATGAAGGTGTTTTCTGCAGAATCAAAAAAGATGAATAAAGCTGTAGAAAGGAGCTGTATTTTTCTTTTTTCTTTTTTTTTTTCATAAATTTGAGTGTTCCATGAAAGAGAGATTACCTTGTCCCGACAAAGAGATGGATTTGATGATATACAAGACTCTGTCTTCTAGTACTGTCTGTTGGTGGCTGGAAATATGAAACAAATGTTGAAAGAATTAAAAAAGAACTGGATTATTTCCTTCATTACCTGATTATATGGAAATTACTTTCATTTCTTCTTACTAACTCCAGTAAAAGCAAAAATGTAGAAAAGAAGAAAACGGAAACGCTCTGTCTGGTGTGTATACAAACACAAGTTATTGTTAGCAGGTATGAATTAAATCCAAGACATTTTAAGTTCTAGAAAGCTCCATGATGATATTTGCTCATTTCTCACATAAGAGAGTGAGAAATAAGCAATGAAGTTGAGTGAGTGAGTAGGAACAGATTATTTATGCAGAATACAAGTTTGAAACTGTGTGTCCTAGGTTGTGAACCCACAGTCATAGTTATTCCTTAGTGCAGCTGCAGGATGTTAGGGAAGCAAGCCAGGGAATCACGGCTTCACCAGTCAGTTCATATGGCTCTAGGTGAGGCTGACGAAAAGGACAGACTCATCATGTTTGTTGTTTTTGACTTTTTGTCTTGGCTTTCCAACAAATGTGATGAATGCACTGTCTTGTTTAGGGCTTCAGGAAATGTGGGAGCTATGGCAGGGCTTGAAAGGAATGATGACAGATACCACAGATATGTTCCAGCCTGTGTTAACTTTTAAATCCAATCTATTAAATTGAGACATATATGCCCTCGGCCCAGCATGGCAGCTGGGCACAGAAATTACCTAGAGAGAGGGTAGTGTGAATGACGCAGAAATAAGATTTTTTTTTTTCCCTTTAAAAAATGCTGCATTTTCATTTGGAAATGAATTTTGAGGTGTGACATTTGAACACAATGTTTTGAACTAACTGGACCACCAATTGTCTGAGCTTCTACCCAACATTAAAGTCCAGCATCTGATAATGAAAATGGATTGAAAGAATGCAAAGAGCATAACTGAGGTGTACTCCACCTTCCTCCCACCCCAGGAGGTGTGCACGCAGCTTGCTTTCTGATCTGATCTGGTTTTGGTCTCAACACTAATCCCTCACAGATCTTCTGGGCCCTATCCCAGCTGTTCCTGGGAAGACTTGCCACACTTGGCCAACACAGGCAAGACTGCTGAGAGGCCTTCAGTGGCCTTTTGTCTGCCAGGTGAGTCTGTGGATAGCTAATATTCCCATTACCTTGCTAACATCAAGTACTATCAGCTTGCCATGCTGCAGCAGCTGTCTTGTTTCCAGTGCTCTTGGGCGGACTATGGCCTTCTATAAACAAATTGTTTGTGTATGTGCACACCTGCACACCTCAGCAGTGAAAGCAAATTACTTTCTTTGTGTAATAATCCATAATCAGTTATTTACATAATTAATTATTTCTACCACTGTGGTAGACCCCAGTCCCGAGGAACCCCTAGGCCACGCTCGGCAGTTAACACTGTACCTGTCTTAGTGAGTCAATGTCCATTGTTTGGCTTCCTGAAAATCTCACTCATGTTTTAGGCAGTCAGCATTGTTGAATCCGTGTTAAAAAGAGGCAGAAGCTCCAGACTGTCCTCACAACGGTGGGTTTAAACCAAAAAGGAGGTAAGCATGGTCTTCTGTTCAAATGGCTTGACTTCAAGACAGAATTTAGGTTTGAATTTAGTCCATGCTTGAGACGGAGCATGAACTTCTTCAGTAGCTTTTGTATACTCAGTTCTCTTGGTGAAAGAGGAAGTATCTCTGGCCCAGCTTGTGTTTGAGCAGACTTATGTGCTGGTCATATGCTATATAGCATATGGTTTATAGCACACTGTTTATGTGCTATAAAGCAGAAAATCAGTTACATCAATAAGGATTATTGTGCTTATATTATTAAGGATTCCTGCCCTGTGTAGCACATGGTTTATGTCCAATAAAGCAGAAGTTTAGTTTTATTAGCAAGGATTTCTGCCCTTCAAATGGAGCATGAAATCTGCATAAAAAGTATGGAAAAGTGTCAAAGGGAAAATTCCAATCTGGAAAAATTAAGGTTGTCTCTACAATTGTCATTGTCCTTGTTGGTTGCTGTGTAAAGATTGTTTTCTTTTGTTTATGCTTCTAGGAACCTCAGCTCTCCCATTGTACAAGACAAAGCCAACTGTTTTCTTAATAAAGATATGTTCAGTATTTCATTTCTGACATGCCTTACAGTGTGTGTTTTCAAGCTCATGTGTTTTGCAATATCAAAATTCTGATGGCAATCTAATGAATTTCATCATTTGAGGGTTTAATTCTCTAACAGTTGAGTTCATCACGAGTATGGTTTCTTCTGGTATTTACCAGGGTGTGGGACAGAGTTTTGTTTAGTTTTTTTCTATTTGCAAGGTACAAATGCAGAAGGGTCATTATGTGATTAAAGCTTTCATGGCAGAAGAATGTTAACCACTTGTTGCATCAGTGAGCCTCAACGGCACAGCAAGAAATGCTCAGGAGTTCTTGTGCCTTTGCAGGCAATAGGGAAATGGCAAAATCTGGGTTTGAGCTTTGTTCCTGCAGGCAGCATATCACACAGGAGGAGAATGTGCTGTCCTCACTCTGTTTAAGTGTGAGTCCCTTCTGTCTCTGGGTGTGTGCCACTAATTCTTCCTGTTTTTCTTATTGGGCCATTAAATGCTCTTAGTGATTAGGAAGTAAGATTCTCTGCAGTATTTGGAATTGTCCAAAGAATCATAGAAAGGTTTGGGTTGGAAGTGACCTTAAAGATCACCTAGTTCCAACCCGCTGTGCCATGGGCAGGGATACCTTCCAGTAGACTAGGTTTCTCAAAGCCCCATCTAATCTGACATTGAATACTGCCAGAACTGGGTATCCACAACTTATCTGAGCAACCTGTGCCAGTCCCTCACCACCCTCACAGTACAGAATTTCTACCTGAAATTGAATATAAACCTACCCTCTTTCTTTTTAAAGCCATTCCCACTTGTCCTATCACTCCATGCCGTTGTAAATGTCCCTCTCCAGCCTTCTTGTAGCCCCCTTTCAGTATTGGAAGGATGGTCTAAGTGTCCCTGAAGCCTTCTCTTCTACAGAGAAGAAGAACCCCAACCCTCTCAGCCTGTCTTCATAGGAGAGGTACTTCAGCCCTTGTTTCTCCTCTTTGTGACTCTCCTCCAGACCAGCTCCAGCGGGTGCATGTCCTTCTCATGCTGGGGCCCCCAGAGCTGGACATAGCACTCTGTGTCCCAGTAAAAACCTGAAAACTCTTCAGTTCCTTTTGGATATTTAAGACATCTAATTTCCTGGTCTTCCATGGCTCAAGGTAGATGGTATTGGAATTTACTTTCTTTAGGAAAGTTAAGAACATTTGGGTTGCTGGCAACAGGAGCAGTCTTAAGTTAATGTCTTTTGTTTTTTTCCGGTGGGGAAGTGTTCTCATAATGAACCCTATTTTTTTTCTTTTTTCTTTTTTTAAAAATCTGATTGCTGAACTTACTTTTAGCACTAAATCACTCAGACAAAAAAGCAATCAGGATTTATAGCTGCAGTCATAGATTTTTATGTCAGATAATCAAGATGCAACATCATATAATTATTTAATTTTAATATTTTATTAGCATATTTCCTTATGTAACTGGTGCATAGCTGTTAAAATCCTGGTTTAGGGCAGAAAAAATAGCAGAATGTGAATTGACTCTTTTCTTCAGCAATATCAGATCTTTGAAACTAAACTCCCAGCTCAGGGGTGCAAACTTAAGTTTGATAAAATTTTGTTGCTGTAAGATAGCTTCACACTGTTAGCTAAACTCTTCAACGTTATGCGGTGTTTCATTCTTGTATAACTTCAGATGCAGATATCGCCAAGGGCTTAAAAAATCCCTGTACAAAGGATTTAAATTTCACTGCCTGAAAATGTAATTTTGATGGTGCAGTTTTGCCTTGTGAGGAAGAAATATATAGTACGTTTTTAATTGGAGACTACTGACAACTGAAAAATTATAGAAATTGTATTATTTGCATGCCAAAATATGAAAGATCTCAAGGAAAACACTTTCTTCAGCAATGAATTATGTTCTGTAATTCAAAAGAGAAAAATCTTATGGTGGACACAAAGATTCTGTCTGATCTCTTCCCTTTTAAATAATTGATATTAAACCAGTGATGTGAATTTTTATCCAGCCCTTGTGATCTAATGAAGATGTGTGTACTGTTCAGGGGAGGCCTTAAAATAGATTTTCGGAGATCTATGCATATTGTACCGTTGGAGAGGTATCATTAACTGAACTCTACTGCTTCTATAGTGGATTTTTATAATTCAGGATAAAAAACATAATAAACACTATCCTGCTTAGTTTAGTTCAGTGCAGATTCTCTTTGTGGTATAGACAGGAGTATTTACAACATGGTCACAAGTCCTCTGGCTATGAGAAAGCAAAACACTTGGCAATGACACTCCTAGTGTGATTCTTTGCAAGACGGATTACATTGTGTCTTCCATGAAGTGAAATGGATGAGTGGGATGAGTGGGAACAGCCATAACAGCCCTAACGGTGAAAACTGATAACAATTGCACTCTTTGCAGCATTTAAATCACAGGCTGTTCTGGAAGAAGAACATTGCAAGGGCAACATCCTTCGGTGTTCTGGCCACGTTTGATACTCTGGTTATTGAGGACAGTAGAAGCTGTAGGAAATCCAAGTAGATTCTGAAGAAAGAAACACATTTGCAGTGTGATTCAAGAGCATTATAACTCTGCAGGTCATTTTCATATTGGTATTCAGAGGCTTCCAAGGGCATACAGTGATTTGACCTGGACTAGGTTTCTGACCTTCTGCCAGAACTTGTACCCCCTACCAGCTGTATGCAAGGATGTCCTAACTGGGCTCTGTTGCCTCTAAGCCAGATTGTGGAGTTTCTGTTATCAGTTTTCTCCATAGCTTTGAGTACAGATTTTTAGCGTTTAAGCTGTTTCCAAACTACAGCCCTTTGCAATTTTACTAGCTCACCCACTTCTCTAGCATTTTCAACCTTTGGGAATTCCAGGCAAAAGTTAATTTTGTGGTTTGTATCTCCAAAAACATCCCCTTGTTTGTAAGGCAGTGACTATTTTTTTGTGAAAGGGTGAACAAACTGGTCTCCAGTAAGAGGAAGCACAATCAGAAAGTGAAAGATTGATAGTTATCTGGGTATGCCCAAGTTTAGCAGTCTCTCTTGCAAATTGAGAGAGAAGTAGTGCCTTCCCCAGATGTGCTTTTCAGCACAGAACAGGGATTGATGTTCCTACCAAGGACCTCCAAGGCCGTTATTAAACATAGCCATCTTCAGAGTAATTGTAGAGAATCTGTTCCTACCTAAACCCAGAAGTTTCATCTTTATATTTCCTTAGAAGTCCCAGTCCCATGCAACATGTCTTGGTCTTGGTGAATCCAACCATGTAGATCTATAGAATTCCCCAGGTGGTCTGAATGAAAATGTTTGTGCCAGGCCTTATCTCTTGGCATTAAACTAACAGAACTTCCCTTATGGGAAAAGCTGCATGCATTCCTTCCTGTCCTGTAGCTCTAGGCCATTTTTTAAAATTCATAGTGGGAAGGCACCTTAGCAAACCATTGGAGCTTGGAAACAAACTGGCATTGTTTTCATTTGCTTCCATAATAGTTAGAGGTTCAATTATTTAGCAGAACCCAGCAGGGGCTGACTACCCCACTAGTGCATGTGGGGCTCTCTAGTCTGCTTCTTTGTGCAGCTCTGCCTTGCTCTAACTTGATTTCTGTGTTTTGCGCTAGTCCAAATCTACACCAGTAGATGTCACTTTGGATACTTGCTAACAAAATCCCACTGGGTGATGCTTCTGAAGGTGCTTGTGAAATGTCTCTAGAAATGCGGCCTACTTTACTGTTACTCACTGACTAGGTTGTCCTGTACAGTCATTCAGCTGAAATCCTCAAACAACTTTTGTCTTATTGGCTGACAAAACCTGTGCATGTTCCTGATATAGAACTGAGAGTGTTCACACACTCAGGACTGGGTGCAAAATAAACCCAAGCAGATGACATACAGTTATCAGTGCTGTGATTTAGCTAGGAAGACTATCTGAATGATGTCTCAAACCTTCCCAGATGTGACTCATTGAAACTCCAAGCATTTGGCTCATGGACTTGGAAAGACACAAAATATGTACCTCAACAACTGGTCATTTGCAAGTTCTCTTTCAGTACCAATGCAACTGTGCATTCACCTCTGAAATACCAGTTAGCTCTGTTTCTGTCTTTTTGATGCGTCTTTGTTATTGTAAGTGTGGCTGAATGATGATCTTGTTCACATCAGCCAGCAAGACCCAGCTTCACAGAGGAAGGGTTTTTTCCCAAGAGATCTCCAAAATCTAATTTTTAAATGATTATTAATTAGTTTAACCATTTATATTCTATATATGTTGATTATATAGATTAGATAATATTATATAATTTATATTAATTATTAATTTAATTAATAATATGATCATGATTAATTTTTACTTAGCATTACTGTGTGTGATTTACGGGTGGAGAAATTGGGCAGTTTGCCTGAAATCATGCAGTGATTGAGTAGGGAATCTCATTTCTGAGCTGGAGGCCTAGGGATATAGTCTAACTCTTGTGTAAATGGGGTTTCTTCTCCTCCTGAAAACATGGACACTTCCACAGGTAGCATAAGAACTTAGAAATGAAGGCCATCCC
The DNA here is from genome assembly GCA_018881555.1 of Amblyornis subalaris. Taxonomy (NCBI): domain Eukaryota; kingdom Metazoa; phylum Chordata; class Aves; order Passeriformes; family Ptilonorhynchidae; genus Amblyornis; species Amblyornis subalaris. The sequence goes on from JACAXG010000229.1 coordinate 670,350, forward strand.
AGAGTCTGTATGACCCATGTTCCCATTGCCAGTGGTCTCTAGAATTAGATGCCATCCCTACCCCTGTCAACCTGGAATTCCTTCAGCAAGTTGAGCTAAGAGCACGTGTAATCTTTTCTTGGCTAAATCCCAGCAAGGGGAAACATCAAGAAGCAGAAGAACTTATTTCCTGCTCTGCTGCTTTGGTGAATGAAATATTGTTTCCTTGATGGAAAAAAAACTGAGTCAGGATGGTATAAAATTTGACTAAGTGGCTGGAGGAGCTCTCAGCTTTTTCCAACACAGCCACTCCAAATATTTTAGTTCATCTTATCTTCAAAGTAGACAGCTCTGTCTTTTGGATCCTTCTGGATCATGCTACTTCTGTCAGCCCCAAAATGCAGACAATTACATTAGAGTAATTTGATCAGTACCATTGTCTCTAATAACTACAGCTACACCATTTTTTTCCATGTAATTTTTTTCCTAGCTTACAAATGAGATGCAAGGGGAAGGGCTTGTACAGTTGTTGACTCTTTTTCGTGTCAAGCTAATTCAAGGACTGTGAAGGTCACCAGACAGGATTAAGAGGTCTATTCCATTTTTGCTGCAGCCAAAGAGCTCCCATTACTGCTTCAAATCAGGCAATAGCCACATTATGTCTCTTCTTTCGGCAGTTTGTTATCTGAGTCCTGAACGATCAGATAACTCACCAGGAATTAATGAGACCAGTGGAGTTATGCCTGCTTGAAAATGCAGCCTGATGCCTTCATGGCTCAGCTAATGGATGCATCATTCTTTTCTGAGGAAAGTCATCAGAGCCAGGCACAGCTTTTGAAATGCTGGTGCTTCTTTAGAGCAAGATGTGACTTTGTGCTGACATCACCATGAAGTTCTGCATCTGTTCTGGCAGTGCTTTCAGTTTCATCAGCCTGGGATTTAAGACTGTCAGAGTAAATTAGTCAGCCCATGCTTGAAATAAGAAGGGGTCATACAAGGCCAGGTCTGAGTTCATGCATGGGACAGAGTGATAAAGTTTGAACCCTGCTTTGCCTGTCATAGTTGTGTAGCCTTGCCTGCTGCATCCTCATTCCCCATAGATGCTTGTTGCTTATGATTAAGCTGGGAAAAGAAAGGATGGTTTGTATGCCCCGTTCATAGTGACTGGCAATTCATATGACTTTCCTGAGGGTCTCAAGAGTTCTCTTCACTTCCTCACTGGCCAGTTTTGAGGCAGTCATGAATAGAACTGACTCAATCTTACCAGACTCCACTGCAAAGTGCCCTCTCCAGGGCTCCAGGCCAGGACAATCCTCTTGCTGATGCAGGAGGAAGGCTGTGGCCTTCCTTTGGCCGTGTGAGAGTTGGGGGAAGGCAGACCGGCTGCTGCTGGGAGAGAAGCAGGGGATTTTGGGCAAACATTTGCCCTTTCTTCATTTCCATTGTTTATGGTTTTCTAGGGTTCTCTTCCTTTCAGCACAACCTTGAATCCTGTCTCTATGTCTGCTCCTGTTGGGGACCATGGACTCAGGTTATTCATTTGAGATGAGGACTTCATGGAGGAATTTATTTTCCTTGGTTAGGATAGAGGGAAGAAGAATGCAGCCTTTCAGCTTCAGGCCACCACATTCAATTTTCCCATCATTTCCTGGAACTGTTGACATGGTCTTCACAAGACTATCAGCCTAAACCAAGTACTGTAAAGTATGTACAGTGCTTTTATGATGTTGGTCCCAAGACAGACCTCCCAGCAGCCCTTTAGAAATTTAGGGTCGTAACAGGCCTGAGCTTACTTTTAAAACTGGCACCATATAGTTCTGTAGGATCTCACTATGAATTATACAGCTGCTGGATTATTTCTGTCATGCTCAAGTTATAGGGATGTAAATTACAGGCTGACTGTAAATTAGAGGAAGGATTCTTCAGCCAGAGATAAAAACAGAAATAGTCCAAGTAAAGGCCTGATGTGAGAAAAGCAGCTGATAAACTGCCCCTTGGATAATACTGAAAGCACAGCTGGGTTTCTAGGTGTTTCTTAATCAGGACTTGCATGCCTGATTGAAAGTTTATTCCAGCTGCTGCCAAGTTGTTAGTTGTTTTGGGGATAGAGGCATCCCAGTGTACCTCTTGAAAATCCCTCAAATGTTCTCTCATATTCTGAGATTTCTGTTAAATCGCTGGATTTTGACTTGTGGGTGGTGCTGAAAGCATTTTTTTCTTCTGTTTAATGAGTGGCTAAGATGCTATAGGCAGAACCTACCAATTTAAACTATAAACTTGGCCTGCAAAGGCAAAAGCAGAAAAATGGTGTTGAAGGGAAGCAGAGAATCAGCTTCAACATGTCTGTGTGCTTGATACCACTGCGTATCTGGCTAGAAAATTCTCATTTCCTACCTTCTGGTGTTGTAATCACAGATTTCCATGCACCGTAATTTGCAGTGACAATTAGGTTTGTCTAGAAGGGAAGGAGCTGGTAAGCTGCCTTCAATGAGGTAAGGGCAGCACCTCTGCTTTCTGCAGACAATCTCCAATTAAACAACAAAGAAGACGTTTCTGCCCCTGTCCACTTTAAGTTATTTTCCTGTAACCTGGGGCTCTAGCTCAGGAAATTCCAATTTGTGGCTTAAATTTAGCTGACTTTCGATCAAGAAGTGAGGCTGCAAGTTTTAGGAGTCCAAGTCTTCTGAGATAGTCTCTGTCCATACCTCATTGCTAATACTACAATCCTTCTCTGTAGTGTTTTTGCTTTTGGTCAGCACTGATATGAGAGATGAATGAGCAGTTATAAAGAACAAACAGAGAAAGATATTTTTGAGGCATGCTTGTATCTCCACAAAGCCTTGGACATGACACAGAGCCTTCTGGAAATCTGAGAGAACAGTTCCTTGACTTCACACAGGGCCCTGTCAGTCTGATGCTGTTTAACAAAAGCAAGCTTATTTTAGTTAACTCCTGTAAGTTTGATGGTGCTTTGTGACTCAGGAAGTACCTCACTAATGCCTCCTATCCATGTGCCATCTGGTCTTCCAGCCTTTTCAAATCTGTCCTTTCTATTACAGAGAGTCACTTTCATCCTAACTTTCAATAAAAAAGACAGTAACCTGTATGTGCTCCTGAAACAGTCTCTCAGCCTCGATGTGTGCTTTTGCTCTTCATTTGCCTTTCTTCCTTGTCTTGAGAAAGAAGACACATTCCGGAGGAAGAACTGAGGACCACAGATTGAGCTGAGAGCTGCAAGGGAGGCTTTAGGTTTAGTTAGAGGAGTCTGATTTGGACAGTGAGAAGACTCTATGCTTATCTCTCGACAGGTGTTTGAAAAGTGATCATCCCATCCCATCCCATCCCGTCCCGTCCCGTCCCGTCCCGTCCCGTCCCGAAACAATGGTTTTAAATGTGGGGGCAGGGTAAAGGTATATGTTATATTTCTTACAGGTTGTTGCAAAGGAAAGTAATGTGCTGTTGTCAAATTTCATTGTCTGGTGAAGGTGTCTCTTCCCGTTCCAAGACTTTTGCCAGGGACGGGTGATCTGCAAACAGAAACAAATGGGAAAGCACTGGTCTACTTTTGGATGAATGTCTACTCTTCTGTCATTCAGACTGGGTGTCTGGCAAGTAGTTTAAGGCAATTCTGTGGTGCCATATGCTTTAGGTGTGGGTTTGGAGGTGGAGAGCGGTAGGGGGTGCTTCAGGGCTTCTCTTTGAACAGGTAGTGGGAGAATGTCAAATAAGAAGCTGGCAGGGTGTGCCCAGAGATAAGGATATCCCTGTTCCTGCAGGGCATCTGATGCAGTCTCTTGTTTAAGCTTCGATTTTTTCAGGGATTTAGCACTTGACCTTGTTTGACAGGCTCAGTGAGTGTCAAAGAGAAAGCCCTGTCACGCTACTCATAATCTGCCTCTCATTCTGACATGTCACATTGGAGCCTGTGTAAAAGGCATTTTTTATCCTCTGGGCCCTTCAAAAAACTGGAGTAATAAGTCTGATCACCAACATTTTTTGTAACAATTTGTGAGTGAATTTGGTTGGCAGAAGCCACCACAGTGATAGGGCAAAAGAAATCACAGATTATGAGAGAACTCAACAGACAAACATTTGTATTGATTTTTCTCTTCTGCCTTCTAGGTGTTCATTTGTGCTGTTCAAATAAAATGGTCAGTTCATGTTTCCAGCACTGCTTCTTATCTCTTCTTGGCTCATAGATGCAAAATCAGATTTTGAAAAAAACAAGATTGTGTTCCCTTCCTTCTACTGACTGGTTCTGGATTTCTAACAGGAAGCTTCTCACTGCAAAAGACAGCTATTTCTCAACGGCAAACGTGGGAATTTTGAATACTGAGAGCCCTTATGGAAGCATCAGGAAAGGAACAGAAAACAGGGTACTTTGCCTTAGATTCTGCATTCCCACACTGTGTCATAAGTGGAAACCGACCTGCCTAAACTTTTTGTCTCTTATTCAATTTAATGATCCACTTGAATGTGTGTGTGTTGGAGGTGCCACATAATAGGTAACAAGAGCAAATATCCAACAGTAACATGGAGTTTGAACCCATTAAAATGAATCTGCTTAAGACAATTATGAAACCATACCTTTGATAAAACTTCTTTGCTGAAGGTTTTAAGCTCAGTGACATTACGTTTTTTAAGAAATCTCACCACTTGGGCAGTTTTGAGACATCTTGTTTTCCAGTCCCGGTGATTTGGGCATCCCTTGTGTTTTTCCTATATTATTCATACATGTTATTGAGGCAGACAAAACCAGTATTGGTGATAGATTGGGAGGTGATAGTTTGAAGCTCCTCCCTGTCTAATTCTACAACATGTATCTTGGCAAGTGTCTTAACCACAGATCAATGTGTATAAGACCACTGGCATAACCACAATAGCTCTATGAAAGACTGACTGTGATTTGTAATCTGCTTTTAGTAAGGATGCCCACAAATGAAAAAAGTATACCTCAAGCTTAGTGAAGTTACTTATTTGGCTGACATGGACTGTTTACCTCTAGTAGTGGAAAGTAGTTTAGAAATAAATTTGAATTTGTGGCTCAAAATCTAAATGTAAAAATTCAATTTCACCCCAATCTGATGTGATATGGAGTTGAGGAACCAGCTATTGATTTACAGATAGTAGGGATAGTTGAGGTGCGGAGAAACTAAAGGTGCTTTGTCTGTCCTGATCGCACCAAACAGCGTGAAATCCATTCTGTTACCTCACCCATACACCCTGCAAGATTTTAATACAAAATGTAACTCTGCTTTTTAGAAGAATTTCTTGACATTTGCTCAGTGATGACTCAGAAGTAATGTGGTAAGCTCTGCACTGTTGTGCACATATAACTTTGTACACAATTCTGACAAATCAAAAAAAAAATTTTTCAAAGCTTAACTCTAGGTAAGTACAGCTTTGAAGGAGTTTGGTAAAAACCCCGTAGGACAAAACGATGACTCTTCTAGTGCAGTTATCTTACAACAGCCTTGCACAGCACTTGTTTGGTGAGTCTTCTGTAATCAGAACGTCATGATTGTGAAGTAAGGAAGTTGCTTAAAAGATACTAAAAATGTCACAGCTCGTCTAATTAAACCTGAAAGCTCTGAAGTGTTGGCTGAGTGTAGTAACAGTTATTAAAGCATCTGGGTCTTGCTAGGAGATGCCAGGTCTCTCTGGCTTTACTGTTCTCAAGGGCACAGTGAACAACTTCACGAAATGAATGGAAAATCAAACTGGAAGCTGCACAACAGGATGCCTCTGAAATAGACTAATTTATAAGCTAGTGCAGAGCTATGTTGGACAGTTTTATCATGGTTTTGATAACAACACGACACTGTTATCACAAGTCTAATTAAATAGGGTAATCTATGCACTTTCTAGCAATTATGCTTTTTAATGCAGCTCAGCTACTTTAAAAGCCTCTAGCCTTGCATGCAATATAGTCACAGTGGCTGAAACTTCTAATGGTTCCTGATTTACAAAATTAGAACTTAGAGGCAAGAACCTCATTTGTACTTATATGTAGAGCATGTGAAAATTCAGGAAGTGCAGTGGCTTTATAATCTGGGAAATAGGACAAATTCTGCCCCAGTAAGCAGCCTCAGGCTTTCCAAAATAGAAATTAAATTCACCCTGTGGTTGTGATAGGGTGAAAGGTGAAGTAACATTCGAGTAACATTTCACCTCCAGTGCAGGCTGGAGAAGAGGAACCCTGGAAGTGTTAAACAAATGTGTGGATGTGACACCTGGGGTTATGGTTTAGAGGTGAATACAGTGGTGGTAGGTAAATGGTTGGACTTGTTGATCTGGGAGGTCTTTTCCAACCTTAATGACTCTGTGATTCTGTGGTGTCAGACTGGCTTCTGTTTCCATCTCTTGTCCAAGATAAGCTTATAAGATGGTTGATGCAGTCACCACAGTCCTGCAGGGGAAGGGCAGCATACACTTCTTGTCAAGGTTACTCTTGTCATGTGGCACTGCTAGAGAGTTAGGTAAAGTGACAGGAAAAGCAGATGCAGAGAGGGGGTGTGGTGTGGTCTAGTTATATGATGGGGCCTGGGTTACAGATTGGTGATTTCCTCCATCCTACAACTGGTTTATGATACTCCAGGTCCCTGTCTGACTCCTTTAGTCAGCTGGTTGCCTTGAGCTGGGAGGCAGAACATTTTAGGAAGACAATACTGCAGCTAAGAGAAAAATACCACGACAGACAAGTGTTGTTGATCATTCTGCTACAGATTGCTATCCTAATAATGACAGCAGAACTTAAATTTGTCATACTTCCTATCCCTTGTGCTACACCATTCATTTAAGACATCCCACTGTGGAGACCATCACAGAGCACAGCAAGAACAGGTACAAGCTTCTGTTGAGTCTATGACCCTTAACAAATTAAGATTCCACAGCACCTCCCGAGCAGGAAAAAAAATAAAGAATGCCAATTAATTCAAAGTCACAGTAGGTTGCTGATTATAAGCTTAAACAAGATAATATATGCATGGATATTTTTCCACTTAGAAAAACCAACCCAAAATGTTATCTACAATTCAAAGTAACTGACAATTGTATTTATAATTTTATTTAGAAACTGCAGAGAAATGTCCTACAGTATTTAACTTGTTTAAATGCGTCGTTATAGATCAATACATGAACAATTATATTGTTGTGCTAGTCCAAACGTTTTTGTCTTTTCTACCTGAAGGTTGTTTTTCTCTCTCTGTTGAATCTGTAAGACCTTGTGTACTCTTGATTCTTTGTTCTAAACCAGTGTATTCTTTGGGAAAAAGTGCAGGGGTTTTTTTTCCTGTATACTGCACACAGTGTAAAGGAGGAAGCTTTGCAATGCTTTCTGTGTGGATAGTTAAACTTGTTTTGTCGGTGTATGTGTGCATGGGATGGTTGTTTATGGTTTATCTGACACAAAGTATCAGCCTTTCTTCTCCATGATTACTTTTTACACAGCCTGTAGGTGATTTTTCTTTCTTGAAACAATATCACTGTCAAGTGATACTAGAGTGTCATAACCTGATATTATATGTAATATCTTCTTACCTGATTGGAGATGTTCAGTATATATTATTAAGAGCTGATAATATTTTCTCTGTCCTTCAGCTCTCTAAGTCCTGACAAAGTTTGCTTGTGTCATTAACTTATGCAAGAAACTTAAATGTGTGTGCAAATGATAGTAAGTCTCTGCCACTTGTTCCCAAAGCCAATTGTGCAGCTGCCAGTCAGAGAGAAATTATATCTTAAGGCCTCATCTTGACAGATAAGTAGGAATCCATCTCAGTACTTCAGGGTGGATGAGTCTCAGATTCAACTGATTATGGCCTGAATATGTTTGCAAAGCTAAGTTTGAATATTCTGGTGGGTGGCTTTAGAAAGTTCAAAACAGCAACAAGCTAAATGAGCTAGAACATCATATTTAACCAGGAAAACATAATTAATAATTTGAAACTGTTTAAGAAATTTTTTCATGTGCGTGCCCACATTATACAAAAAATCTGTACAGTCTTGGAGGGAAAAAAGTCAGCATTAAAAATAGAAAATACACTGGAATGAAGAAAACGTGGAAGAAGAATACAATCAAGATCATAAAATGTACCAAAATTTGTAAAGGAAGAAAAAGAGCACAAGCAGAAGTTTAGAACTGGCAGAATTAAAGGCAAAAAGATGTTTATTTAAAGAAAAAAATGTTCCAAAAAAGAATTCTTCCAATAATATTAATCAGCTGTTTAACGAATTCTGCATAACTGTTAATAATGCCAGCAGGTTTTTTTCCAGGTACAGAAGACAAAACCAATGCATATGAGATGAAAATTTTGAAAAGTCATTCACAGCCGAAGATGATGCTAGATAACAGCACTGACGTGAAAAGAGGAAGCTTAGATGATTTATACGTGGGTGCTAGATATTGGGCTGGCTGGGTGGATAGATCAGGAAAAGAAATAAAAATAAAGTGAGTAAGCCTGTATTTGACAATATGAGGTTGGACAAATTGATTCTTGTATGAGGTTAGAAGTTTGGTTCATCATATAATAGGACATTCTTAGGCTTGGTGTATTATCTCTTCTGAATTGTTAGCCTGAAATACTTACTAAAGGAATAAAGGTTTTGCCAGTAGAATCCTTGTCAAATAGGTAGCTTTTAAGTCTTGTGGATGATTGGTCCTTGGCCCTAGACCTAAGGAATGTTTTTATTAAGGAGATAGACAGTTGTGCATAGAAAGAGCAGAAAATCTTTCTTCTTTTCTGCAGGACAGATTAAGAGCAATTACGTCCCATGAAAAATTCATGTGAATCATCATGTGACATAACAACGGCTCTGGATTTCATTTCAGCCATCAAGCCTGTGGTTTGGTGATGGAAATAAAGGCGGATCTAATTCTTTCAAAAAGTGCAGCTTTACTAAGAACCATTGCTGAATCTCATTAAAATTATGTATTATTGTAAAAAGAAAGAAAAAGGGGAAAAAAGTCATTTAATGATAAAAATGTTTCCTACAGTTGGAAATTGCTTTGCATTGTCTCAGACAAATAAAGGAAAGAATGAAACACTTAATTGTGTTTTGGATGATGTTGGGGTAGGAGCACAGCTTTGCTTGCTAATGACTTCCCTTCACTTAGGTATCCCTAAGCCATTGATGCTACCAGAACTGAATCAGTAACTTTTCTGAAATATGAATGGGTTTCAGATTGCTTTTGCCCTTTCCTGGTACGAGTGAGGAGAGGGAAGGGAGTAAAAGCCTGCAGTCCTTGAACTAAATTCTTCTCCTCTCCCAGAGGAACAGTCATGTGCAGGATAAATTTTAGACAAATTTATACTGATTGCCTAAAGTGTATCTGTGCTCTGGTCAAAGGAACATTACAGACCTGAAGCAAAATCACTGTTCAGCAAGAAGAATGTGTGCAGTGGGTAGCTCTGAAAGTCCCATCAACCCCTTGCCAGAGAAGAAAATGTTGCTGAAAACACTGATGTTGAAGACCATTAAAGAAAATACATCAGTTTGAAAGATATTTGATCTAGCAACAGAAGAACCAAATGCTTGTGGCCTGATGATGCAGCCCTGTCTCAGGAAATAGTTTTCTCTAACATTGAAGTCGATCTTCAGATGAGGACTTGTTGACAGCCAGTGTAAGTGGAATGTCTTGATTTTACTAAAACAGATCAATTCAGGCTCTGAGGATGAAAAAAATCAAACATGGAAAGTTTTTTTCAAAACAGCAAAAGTTTGAGGTTTTTGTTAAAGCCAAAGTTAAAGCAAAACTACCATTGACTGCTGTGGTGCAAGAGAAGGCCAATAAAGTCGTTCATAATGAGCTCAGGATAGCTGAGAAAAGACAAAGAACACGGAGGCAAAATGAGTTAAGGGACGTCATCAGGATGACACAGCAATTTAATGGCAAAGGTGGAAAAACTCCATGTTCCTTGAATCCCTTTTTCTGCTTAACTGTAGGGCTTTTCAGCATGAGTAAGTAATCCCACTGATTTCCAATACCGTAAGAAGAGAAGTCTGATTGAGACACTATTCATGTGGTGTGGAGGAAAGCGAAGCACTCATGCATTAGATCTTGTCAGACTAGGCAAAACAGACTGCCTTGTGCAAGTGCTCTGAAGAGCTTAACAGAGTAATATTTGTAAAAATTATTCAATTTAATAGGGATGAGAAGAAGAAATAAGAGAGTCCCAAGACTGATCCCTTGCTCAGAGAAATCACTGAGATACTTTAATTAATGTTAATTGGAATGGATTGATCTTTTTTTGAGCATTAAGTTAGCTTGAAACAACAGTGGAAAATGCAATCATATTAAGAAATACATTAAAAATGAAAGTTCGTATGAAGATCAGAGAACGCAAAGTAATAAATAAAATATGGCCCCAGTATCTTTAATATTTATAAAATGTAAATTGGTAAAGGATATGGATTTGGTTACCTCAGAAAAGAGTAAGCATAGCAATTAGAAATAAGTACATTTGGAAAACTAGAAAGTAATTTCTGACCTGTGTCTTTGCCTTCAGAGAAGTGTTAAGTAAGCTCAGTAAAGTCTTACTATGACAACACTTAGCTCAATTAAAAAGAACAGCATGGTAAATGTATAGAATATATTTTATGTTTATTTGGTATGCATTTAGTAAAATGTCAATTTTTTTTTTTTCCTCTGATGATACACTTCCAAAACATAGCAAAGAGCTGAAGTGTTTTGGAGCTTTTGGTTTACCAATTGTAAATTACCAGTAGTCATGACATGCACACACGGGAAAACCATTTCAGATTTGCCTACAAAAGAGAAACAGAAGACAAATGAGGAATTGGAAAGAACTGATTTCACTAAATATTGAAGAGTCACTTGATTTTTAAAAAAGCTTTAAAAATTTAAAACACACAGAATTGGAAGATTGTGCATAAAAGTGTTTCTCTAAGCATATGCTGTCCCAACTCTGCACTACAACTCTGAACTAGAGAAACCAGGAGGCAGGCATGTCCTCCAGGAGGCAGGTATGTCCTTCAGTCAGTCTTCTTTGCTGAATCTGAATAAAGGTAGAACTCAGTTTTCCATATGGCTGTAAAGTTAGCCATATGGATGTATCTTTCAATGTATATAATAAACTATTAACAGAATATCCGACTGTGCTACATTTTGTTGAATAATACCTTTTTTAGTGAACAAGTGCTCCTTCTGATTGAAGAGTGGTCACATCCACCCACAGCCCTCACTCTCTTTTCTGCTCTCTGGAATTTAATCTTAACACAGTAGTTCAGTCTCTAGCTGTTGTTGAAACAGCACCTGAGGGGTGATGCTGCAAAATGCAAGCTCAGAAGAACGTATGACAATTGCATCTGTCTCAGCCAATTCTCAGAAACGCCCAGTAAGAGTGGGATTTGGCAAGTCATCCCAGCAACCTATCAGAGGAGGAGGGATGTAAGGTTTTGCAGGTCTTGTGAAATCCTTGTCACAGTTTCAGGTGTGTTGCAGTGGTTCTGTGTGCAGGTTGCATCTGTTTTCAAGCATCGTGTCTGAAGTCTTTAAACAGAATTGAAAATGAAAAATGTAACAGGATTAAAGAAAAAGAAATATTGCATCCACGCATGAAGAAGAGCTAAATATGACAACCCAAATGCAAGCTTGGTTTCATGATGTCCCTAAACTGCTGATGGTTGAAAGTAGTTGCTGCCAGACATTATTTAATATTACCCTAATTTTTGCAATCCTCCTTAGAGTAACTTCTGGCTATCTAACTGGACCCTTGTTGTAACATAGTATTTACAGTTTTTCTGTGCCAGTGCATTCCAGCTACACAATTTGAGCTTTGGTGGTTTTTTTTCTCCTTTCTTTTCCTTCTGAGTTCAGACAGTGACTTATCCCTACTACATATAAAGAACTGAGCAAGTCTGGGCTGTTAACACTAGTGACTGTGATTCCCCTCCCCTCCTCTCCACTTTTTGGTGGGCACAGAAATCACTCTACCACAAATCCATATTTTCTGCTTCAAATTTCATCCTGATTCATCCTGACTCTAAGTTATATATCTGAGTCTTATGTCATAGTGTAATGTGGAAAAGAAAGAACCTGAATAGTGTCTGTTGTTCAAACTACAGCACAACTGTTCTGCTCAAAGCCTGGTAGAAGACTATGTTATGATTTTAATCTTCTGATATGAAGGAAACAGTTGCTGGGGAAGTGCCAGGACTGGAAGAACTTGGGATGCTGGGATAGGGCTATACATTTTTAATGTATTGACTGAAAGACAAAGTCACTATAGTCTTCTAAATACTACATACCAGAAAAATACTAAGGGGATACTATTTTTACATAGCATTGTGATCTATCCTTCTCCATTTGTCTCTGACAACTATGGACCTTCACACACTCTGCCCAAAGCTCCTTTCTCTTTCAGTCTTATCCCCCCTCTGCTGCAAGAAACATACACGGTTTTAATTTCATAGATTGTCTGAACACACAACTGCTGGCATAATTTCTTCAGACTGTCATAAAGTGACACCTGGTGAAACCTCATTCTTGGAGCAAAATCTTCTCCCCAGAAACAGAAAATTTTCTACAAAATTCTAACTAGCAAATGAGATTTAAATACCCTGCAGCCATGCAAAGCTTAAGACCCACTAGCTGCCTTAAAAGAGGCGGTCTGTGAGGGCCTCAGATTGTTGGGGAGCAGTGGTGGCAGACCAGAACCCAAAGAGAAAAGCTGCTGGGAGATGACACTTACTGCACTGTGGTTCAGGATGTGTAGAGAAGGACATTCCAGGCTTGTCCCTTGACCTTTTCCTGGAAGGAACTATCCAGCTTAGCAGTATCATTGAAGAAGGTCCACAGGTTAAGGGGGAAACAGATAGTTAGTGAGGTGGGCCATCAAGCCTTGCCATCGCAAGAGCTCGTCTATTCCTACTGTACATTTCCCTGCTGAAATCATCATTTTGGGCAGGTAGCAAATGTTGTCATCCTGGCTGGGAACCCGTTAACTCTGTGCAAGGTCTTTCATATTAGTCATCAGAGCTAGTGAAACTGATCTTCAGTTTGGCTTCCCAAAAGTTGTCTCTTCTGCTGTAGAAATGCCCTGCATTTCTTAGGTTAAGTTCAGAGGGTAATTGTTCTAGTGTCTGGAGTTTTCGCTTTTTGTGTTGAATATACTTTTCAGATGATACCAAAGCAGGAAAAACCACAGGGCAAAGTGGAAAAAATATTGTTAATATCTTCTAATTAAATTCATTGAAGCAAATCATCTTCCTGCTTCCTACATTCTGCATTGTCTGCAGTGTTGCTGTCTCTCCTCCGGCATGAACTGGCACCTTTTTCTCCTGGGAGCCCCACACTTGCTCTGATAAAGGCTGATGAAGTTAGTGCCCCAGAAAAGTCATTTTCCAAATGCAAGCCTGAATAACCAGCCAAATAATATTTTCACACAGCATTACTGAATAATAACACAGAGTCCTCAGGCTTGCAGTGGCTGCATTGGGAAGCAGGTGAGAGATGGAATATTGATGGGTAGTCTGGAGAGCAAGCAAGTGATTTTAGAGCCAGCTACAATCCTGCTGTGTCAGTGAGTTGTCCTTGTTTTCAGACAATCAGAGATTGTGTGTCTCTAAGGCTTATGCTTTTTTTCTCCTGAGACACGTGTGGGAGGGGCTAGTTTCTGTGGTGAGAATGAAGTCAAACAAGAGCAGGAACTGGGGCTGAGGAACCTGCCACATTGGGAAAGTGACAGGCAAGCTGTTACCAGTAAGGATGCCCAGAATGTATGAATATATAAATAAAAGGGAGATTTTCTATCAGCAAAGAAATGCACACCATGTTTCCCACTCTCCTTGAAAGTACTCCAGAATTAGAAGCTTGTGCCCAACTCAAAAATCTGCACACAATTTTTTTGCCAATGCACAAACTTCCTACCCTCCCACGCTCTACAAATCTCTTTGACAAAAATCCTGCAGATGATGGATTTCCACCCTCAAAGCACATAAGGTCAAGAAAAATAAGTATCTGAACTCACACACGTCAGCACCTGCTAAGCAAGATCTGAAAGGCAATCAGAGGGTATATATTTGCTTGACCTGTTGACACGGTGCCAGGACCTGTCCATCAGCAGGCATGAAACAACATTTCCTTTCACTCCCGCAGCCCAGCCAGGACAGACACAGAGAAGTGTTTGTACTTTTTCTATTTGTTCTACCCTGGCTCTAGGCTGGACTGAGCTTGTTGGTGGCTTCTCTGTTCTGCACACATAGAGTCCTTTCTTTCAGGTGCTTCTCAAAGGCAACAGTATTCCTTCTCTCAGTATCAAAGTTCCTGGTTTTGTTACTGAATTTGTGCTAGCTTCTTCTGTGTGTACTTGCATGGTAATAGTTTTTAAAGAACTCTACTCTTAGTAAAAGACACACTTCCACTAACACAGGACTTCTCTTGTGGCACCAAACACTGAGATTTGAAAGAGCATTTCTTTCAGTTTCTTGGGAAAAACTATTACATGAAAAGATTTCAGGCTTTAGCATCAATTTGGACAACTAGAGCCCTTACCAAATAGGCTGAGGCTTTGGCCGAAAAACTCCAACCAGCTGATCCAAAAAAGCTCATGTGATGCAAAAAAAGCTAGTTAAGTGTATTCTTATTTGATCTTTTTAATTACTCTTTTTTTACATTTGAAGAATAACTGTTCATTAATGGCCTGAAGTGATGTAGTTTTCTTAAGTAATAGGATTCCTACTGGTTCATGGCCTTGCTAGACACGAACATTTATTTTATGACGGGAAGGTACTAAATAGTGGTCGGGGCACAGAACAGCATAGTCAGCTCAGCATGTTGTTGATGTGCATGGTCACATTTATGTGCAGGCTCAATTACTGATGTGTTTCCTTCCGACATTTCTTGCGACTTGGTGTCATCCAAGGTGGGATTAAAGGTCTTTCTCTGCCTTCTTCACCTGTCTCCCACACCCTGCACCTGGCTACTGGAAGTCTCCTCGATGATGTCAAAGTGCTCAGACTATAAAAAATACTTCCCTTCGCCTAACTTGAGAAGCATAACACGCGCATGGCTGGGTATCAATTACCCCATAAGTAAGTGCTTCAAGCTGCTGCTTTTTGACGTGGGCACAATAAAAAGCCAACATGCTGCTGCAAAAGATCCTGTTCATTATCTTGTCAGAAAAAACCCACCCAATTAGATCAAGAGAGAGAAGGAAAATGGGCTTGTTACTCTTGCCTTGACTAACGGTCTGGAGGATGAATGCTTCCATGCAGCAAGAGCTTAACACTTAATCTATTCCATACCCACCTGTCTGAATTGCTATGAGGTCCTGCATATAAGAAGAGGGCAAAAAAAACTGGAGACCCCAACCAAGACCTCAAGAACCTTTGAAATTTATTATTGTTCTCCCTTGAAAAGGCTCCTTCTGTTACATTAGTGAATTGAAGCTGGTAGGAGATGAAAAGCCTTTGTCTTGTTGCCATAAAACAAAGGCATGCCTGTGAGACATGTACAGTACAGACAGCAAGCTTTTCTACGCAAGGTTCGTCTCTCCCTTCTGCTGTACCGCTCTGAGCCTGATGTGGGCTGTGAACTCCATGGGATCTGCCCCTGCTCACGTATCACTGACAATACAAAGGGTGTTTTCTGACCACAGCCAGCCAGGAGAAAGGATGAGAAAAGGTCAGCAGCTGATTCCATACAGAGGAAATGAGAAGCATGCACATCATCTCTAGAATGGGTTTTGAGCTATCAGCCCAAGCTGGTTGCTTGCTGTTGCAATGGTCTGAGATTTTTTTTATGCCATGGATGTTTACAGGTGAAAACAGTTCTCCAGATTTGTCACAGCAGCTCAACCTTGCAGCACTATACAGCCTGAGTGGGTCTCTCACTGTAACACCATTATTGCTGTTTGGTTGGATTGTTAAGATGAACCAGATATTTTCCCTTACCGACTTTCACTACAAACATGTCTTCTGCCTTCTCTTGGGAAGCAGGAAAACTACCTAGAATTATGTAAGGAAGAGGCTGGTGTGCCAGTTCAAACAGGGCTAGAGAAAAAGAAGTGACTTGCCTTTCATTTTTTCATGTCCCTCTGAAGAGCTACAGCATATAAATAAACACTCATGATTTCCTACTTGCTCTTTTTGGATGTCAGAAGTTTTCGTCCTATTTTTAAAGGATTTTGATGTCAAAATTCTCATCTCTGTTGCCAGTTAATGGGATTGAGAAGTACTTTTTGTACTTCAGAGGGAAGAATATGTCAAAGGTTTGAAACTAATTGATTAACTGCCTTTGATTTTACTGAGTCTTGCCTCAGAGTTTGTGACAATGCCTTGGTCTCCACAGATGTACTGGAAGGGTGGATGTGCTAATTAGATCCTAGCTGCAATGGCGGATTTATTCCACACAGAAGAATCCCCAAGGAACTGATGACAACAATTAGATAGCCCTAAAGCAAGGACTAAGGATAATTGCCTAACCAATCTTTCCTGATCTCTTACTATTGCTGAATTACATTATCCTGTGCTGTCAACAAAGTCAGCAGTTACAACTTTGGTGTGGGCTGTAGCTATGGTGCAGCCCGGGCTCTGTGAAGGTGGCTCAGAATGGGTAGACTTTCCCTTGCAAGACTCTGTCCCTGAAGGCGGAGCAAAGGAGGAATCAGCAGCATAGCTACATGCGCTTACTTTATGCTTTCTCCTCCGTCACAGAGCCTTAAGCTTTACAACAGGGTGGCATGATTTGAAATTCCCTCCAGCTATATTGTTATTAGTCAGTTTAAATTTGTTCCTCCCCTGAGATGTTTCATTGGTTTTCTTTCATGTATTCCTATTCTCTGATTGGCTACACTTTGTTATCCCTACCCCTTAAAGTGGCAGAGACAGAGCGAGAAGTGGTCTCTCTGCTAGCTTCCCTTCAAGATATGTACCCTGCCCTCCAGAGCAGAGAAATAAAACTTGGAATATAGCTACAGGAGCCCGTCTCTTTCCTCTTTTGTCTTCGCTGCTGCCTTATGAAACTGCCTGCTGTGAAAGCTGTCAGACCAAACAGACTGAGGCCGCAAACCTCAGTTAATCCATTCGTTGCTGCTTCTGTGGACTGAGAACCCAGGAGGCCGCGGGCCCGGCTGGACCCAGGCAAGGGCAGGAAAAGCAGCAGTAGGCCACTAAAAGAAAAAAGCTTCTTACTGAAAAAATTGAGGCAGTTTGTTGTCCTGTCAAATTCATGCTATCCATCCAGGGGAGCTACTGAGGACAGTATAACATATCAAAATGGCATGAAAGCAACTTGTTATATTTCAGTGTGGCATCATTGTAAGCAATGACTGCATTTCAGAGCAGACTCACTGCAGCCCCTTTAGAAGGGTAAATCTTACTTAAATTTTCTGTTCACCAAAAAGAAATTAATTGTTTCCCATATGGTCACACAGAAAGCTGAGAAAAATTGCAGATGCCTAAATGTTGGTCTAGGGGACTATTTTCCTCCCTGGTTAGTCCCCAGAATTCTCAACAGTAGTGATGTGAGTGCTACTTTTACACCTGGGCCTGTTAGTTGTCTCTATTCTATTATTTTTCTTGTGTAACAAGCTATGTTTATGATCAATTGAATTTGTTTAGATAGAAATTAATCTTTTTCATTTCCCTCAAACCCCCTGTCTAATAGAAGACTATAGTTAAATGCAGCTGTCCCTCACAGTTCTGAACTACACTAGGGAACATAAATTTACCTGGAGCGTACTTTCAATCACATGCAAGGGTACCGCTTTCAGAATCCTTTCTAAGTTCCTTCTTTCTTTGCTGTGATGAGCTCTGTTACCTTCCACTTTGCTGATAACACAGTCCTACATGTTCAAGAGCACTTTTTAGCGTACTACAAAATGCCAAGGAGTACCTAAAGTTTAATAATAGAGAGAGCTGATATGTGTGCATAGAAATGAATGCAACATGCTACGAACAATACTGGCAGTCAGAAACTGTTTTTTAAAAAGTCTGCCTTTCATGGCTTCCCAGAGATTTGCAGAGATGAGTTGCGGAGAGCTCACATAGTTTACTTACTGACAGCTGAACTTTAGATGAATCAGCCATTTAGGCTTCAACTTCTGAATTTTCAGCTGGCTTCAAGCTCCAATCTGCCAAAGTGCTTGTGATCAATAAAGCAATGAAATGTTGAACCCCACCAAGAACAAACCTAGAAAAGCAGGATAATAATAAATTTTTAAGCTTCATGAGCACACAATGAGTTCCCTATTCCCCTGGAGAGGACAAACTATATATTTTTGGCAGTTATCTGGATCTTCATCATATTTTACACTATAAGAAAAGACATTGCTCCTCATCCTGTGGCAAACCACTCCTTATCCTCTGGAGCCCTTGTATTAGGTTCTTGTAAAAATACGCTGACTGGACTAGAGCCTTCAAAATAAGATTTAATAATGCAAAAATAAAAATGAACCTAAAAAACCTAAACCAAACAAAAACCACAACAAAAAAGAGCTGTCACATATGGTAAAAACAGGCTATGGAAAATAATAGTTGTGTCTAAATCTAAATTGCTGCAGTATCTTGGGGAAATAATTTTACCAGCCTTCTGCTAAAGGAAAGGCTTTCATTTGGCAAAAAAAATAAATGCAGGAGGCAGGAAGAAGGATGAGCAGCTTATACTCCATCTTCTGATCTTACACTGTGCACACATAAAGAAAGATATATCCTATGGATTTATTTATGCTGTCAGATGTGTAGTCATAACATAAATTCTTCTAAACTCATACAAGCAACTGCATTTATGCATTTCCAGTATCCTGCCGTTGGCTTCTGGGAAGTTTTTCTTGTAGAAAACTAAATGCAGATTTTGGAAACACAAGAAATCATAACCCACTTTGGCTACGAGTGCACCTGCTCTGCATCACTGGAAAATGCCTCTGTTCTCATGGGAACCTTCTGCAGCTTGACCCCATCCTGGTGATCATGGAACAAAACTAAGCTTTCACTGTAACCTACAAGCAATCAAACGGCAATTGTTACTGTGGAATATGTAACTTTTCTTTCTTCTTATCCTGTTTGACCTGCTTTGAAGAATAGAATCGACCCAGATTTTCTTAAGTGAAGCTGCAAGCTGAGTTCTGGGGGAGAGATTTTCCACAGGACAAAACAGGCTTAGGAGTACAGTATGTACTGTACTTATCTTGGGCCCTGGGGTCATGAGTCAGTGCGCTGATTTCAGTCAACCCTCCAGGTAACTAAAATCAGTACTTTGGAGCCTCTGATCCTATGCTCTTCTTCATGAGTCAGATATTCTCTGCTTACTCTGGAGATTTCTTCTCTGATTACAAGATGGAAGACTTTGCTAGCCAGCAGTAATTTAGTTATCTCCATTCCTGAAGCTTTCAAAGCCTCATTCCCTCTCACTGAAGCTGACTATATTTCAGTCATTGTTTTAATATGGATGCTGCATACGCAAAAGGAAGAAAATTAATGTGTTTGCAAACATAGAGAATATGAAAACATGTTTTCTGCTGAGTATTCTGAAAAATTCGTATGTCTGTTCTTTCTCAGAGTCCTGGTTTCCAAAGAGTAGTAAATTTGTTCACAAATTGTAGTTCACACCACCTGAATGTAGTCATGGAATAAAAAAGCATTTGACTTGGACAACCTAGCATAGGCCAGGGACTTGAGCAGTGAGCAGAATGGCCAGTTTGCTTCAGCAGAGTCAGCATCCTTAGTAGATCAAGCCAAAACATGTTTCCCATCTGCCTCTATGCAAACACACAGCATGGGGACAAAACAAGAGAAGTTAGAGACAAAACATGCATGCCTGCAGGGCTATGATCTTACTGGCATCACAAAGATGTGATGGATGGCTTCTGTATCTGGACCAGACTTCGGCCTCTTCAGAGATCTCCTTGGTAGAATACCATGGGATTGAATAGGAGCCCAGAAAAGCTGTTTAATATACAAGGATCACCTCCTCCAACCTCAGGAGCAATGAATCCCAACAAAGGTGCCCAACAAGGTCATGGAGTAGATGCTCTGAACTGGAGAGACATGGATTTGATGGCTGGACCACTTGGTGGATAAGGAATTCGTTGGATGGACACACTCAAAGAGCAGTGGTGTGACATCTCACCCTTAAGGGGAAGGAAGGACCCAAGATTCATAAATGCTTGTGATCAAAAGAAATAGCAAAAGTCAGAGGGTCCACAAAAACTCGCAAAATTTTATTAGTAAACTACACACTTGGCATGGAAATTGGTATTAGTTAGTCCCTGACCTACTTTATCAGCACACAGCAATGGGTTTTGGTTAAAGGGTTAAGATGAAAAGGAAGAGAGAAAGGAAGAGATTAATTAGAGAGAAGGGAAGAGATGAATTAGAGAGGAAGTGCTGGGAAGTGAGAGGAAGGAAGGAAGGAAGGAAGGAAGGAAGGAAGGAAGGAAGGAAGGAAGGAAGAGAAGGAAGAATCACCAGGGACTGGTTCTACTGTCGGGGGTCTTGGGTGGTCTTGATCCCCCATACAGTCCATGCCCACTTCTTAACCTCATCCCTGCACTTGCACTGTGCTGTTATGTGCTCATTTCCAGCAGCCAGAATAAGGATGTTTGTCCTGGAAAAGTTCTGCGCTTACCTCTGCATGGCCCCCATCTCCAGCCACGTCTTGTTCTTTCCCATGGGTTGTTATTACCAGCAATCCATGGTTGGCTCCACAGCTATTGGGCTATTGGTGTTTGAGACACACATGTTAGCCCCCTTGTCTTCTAGGCTTCTACATATGGTTAAAGGCTCAATGTCCAAGGGACACCAGGGACAAGTGGTGTTCTCAGGGTTTGGTGTTGAAACTGGCACTGTTCAACATCTTTGTGAGTGATATGAACAGTGGGATCAAGGGCACCCTCAGCAAGTTGCTGACAACACCAAGCTGTGTGGTGCAGGCAACACGCTGGAGGGAAGGGATGCCATCCACAGGGACAGGCTGGAGTGGCAGGTGTGTGCAAACCTTACGAAGGTCAACAAGGCCAAGCGCAAGGTCCTGCACCTGGGCCAGGGCAATCCGAAGCACAAATACAGACTGAGCAGAGAATGGGTTGAGAGCAGCCCTGAGGAGAAGGACTTGAGGGTGGATGAGAACTTTGACATAGCTTGGCAATGTGCACTTGGAATCCAGAAAGCCACCCTATCCTGGGTTGCACCAAAAGCAGTGTGGCGAGCAGATCTAGTGAAGTGATTCCAGCCCTCCATTGTGCTATCATGAGACCGAGTTGGAGCACTGTGTCCAGCTCTGGGATCCTCAACACAAGAAGGACATGGACCTGTTGGAGCAAGTCCAGAGGAGGGTCACAAAGATGATCAGAGGGGTGGAGCACCTCTCCTATGGAGACAAGCTGGATGGGACTCTAAGCAGACTGCATTAGTGGAAGGTGTCCCTGCCTATAGGGGGTTTGAAATTACATTATTTTTAAAGTCCCTTTCAACCCAAGACATTCTATAATCCTGCAATCTCTTTTAACCATGTTTATCTGGTCCCGTCTCCACTGAAACCAATGAAAAGATTCCCCTTGATCTGAGTTTGCAGAAAATTTGCAATGGTCTCTGCAGCCAGGAACCTGATGCAGTTCTGTTTTTCACTTAAACAGCAAACAGTGGACAGATGTGAGATTTTTTTCTATCAAAGTAAAGAAATAAGGCTTGTTGAGTACAGATCTGATGTTCTCAAGAGAGTGGTGCTTTCTCTTGCACTCCATCTGGAGCAGCAGAAAAGCAAATTTCATATCTATTGCTTAGGGTAGCACTACTTTTGGATGCTTGGGGCACTGGGTATTCCCATAGGAACACATTGCAGTCCCACAGCTAATTAGAATGGAAACTGGGGTATGGTTCTCAGGCAGCAATGTTGCCATGAAAAGGAAATGACTGCCAGACTCACCCAGTGTCACCAGAAGAAGATGCTGATGGAAGGCAGATGAAGATCAGAGAAGTCCTTTGAAATCCACATCTGCATGTGATCTGTGCTTGTGGTGCAAGAGGAAAACTGTAGGCCTCTATGTTTGCTGTGGGAGCCCCCTGAGGGAAACGGGGATAAGACTGAAAAGCATACTGGAAGACCTGAAACAAGGTCGTGCATGAAGAATTGCTGTGATTTTGACAGAGCTGAAAGCCTGAGCTAGCACAGAGTAGCAAGGCATGTGTAGCCACAGGGAACTTATGGGGAGATGGAACCTTGGATGAGGTAAAGGACTCAAAGGACAAGAGCCAGGTTTACAAATAACCTCTGCTGGAAAGGTGGCTGAAAAAATATGACAGTCCCCAAGGAGATGGTTTGGGAACATCTTTTTCAGGAGAGATGAGGCTCTGCCTTTGCATCTTAAGTGTCCTCTACCCGAAGTTTAATTGTCCTCCTTTCTTTCTGTATACCATCTCTCTCCTGAGCTGTGCTCCTGTTTGGCTCACACGCAATTGAACAATGTAATTTAGGGCTGCACTTTCCAGACTTTGCCTTGTTCTTTTCCATTATTAATCAGCCCTCTTCCACTAACACATTGACAGGGTCAGCAGAGCTATGCAGCAGCATGTAGAGACAAGAAGACACCTACACCTACACTCACTCCACACAGACCCCCTCCCCACACGCTCCCACCCCTATGGCATGGCAGGAACTGAGACACTCAGCATTCTCTCTCATACCTTTCATTCCTTGCCACAGCTTGAAATTTGCATGGTTGCCCATGTAACAGGTTGTAATTCTTTGTTCATTACTCCACAAAGCACAGAGATTATCTAGGGTCAGCGTGTCTGAATTGCCTTAAACAGTTTGTAATTCTAACAGAGCATGGCAGAGCTTGCACTTAAATGTGTAAATTGAGAGACAATGTCCTCCTTTCATATGTGTTAAAATGCTTACCCACAAGTTTTCTGGGGACTAATCCTCTCCATCGAGCCAGGGATAAATGAATGCATTGAAAAGACACGTAGACCAACAAAAACAAACAAGCAAAAAGAGCCAAATTTAACACAATAAGAAATCAGCAGATTTGAGGTGAAAGGAGAGCCAGAGCACATTGTTGGGCTAGATCCACATCAAAGTAGGCTCTGTGCTTTGAACAGTGGTGAGAACAATGTACTCGGGGCTCTGGATTTCAGCACCCTGACCTCCTATAGAAAACCCTTCTCCCATTTTGCCACATCCCCAACTCAGGTGTTTGGGGGAATAGATGTAGGGGAAGAAAGATATGCTGTTTCCATTGCCGTATAAACACACAGCAGCACCCTTACTGCAGGAAGGTCTGTAACCAATACTGTAGCATCAGTAAAAAAACCAAAACCAGACCACAGTCCGTCACAATGGCAACTACTTTCCTAAGCCTCTGATGCAAAACTGCCCCATCTTCACCTGAAACTTAAAGCCGAGGGTATCTTTGACAGCCTGTTCACCCACAGAGAGACCAAAGAAATCATACAGAAAGACTTCAGGTTTGTATAAATCAAATAGAAGGGGAGTATTTTTCTGTTCCCTAGACTGTCACAGTTGAGGAACTAAAGGTCAGTGCTGAATTCTACCTATTGTTCTCAATTTGTTTCAGTCCTACATATATTCCTGGCAGAAAATTCCATGAGTTAATGATGGAAAGATCTAAACTGGGCTGATGTTCTCTTTGGTAATGGAAGAGAAAAAAAAGAGCTTTGCACATTTGATAAATAAAACCCAAAAGGACAGATGAAAGATAAACCTTTTTGCAGTAGCTGCATATTTTCAGTTTTCCAGATTTTTTTAAAGACATTTCATAAAGAGTCAGGTTAGACATGAGAAGAAATATTGTAATTGCAAAGAGTAGTTAAGTTCCAGAACGGGTGAGAACTCGTCATGAGCTGAGGTCTCTAAGAAAGACTTGTGCAGGTCAAGTTAACTCTTGAGATGAAATGGTATGTGTGTTGCCCAGCCAGTGTCTCTTCTAACCATATGCTTTCAAGTCTGGCTGAAAATTTTTTTTTTTTTTTTATATATTGAGGGTTAGAATGAAATTTAACAGACAGAGATGTGTAAGAATAGGCTCTTGTATTGGATTATATATTATTGGAATAATATATTAAATGCTTATTCCTTATCTTGTACATATAACCTGTATGTGTAGCAAGATAAGGAATAAGCATTTAATCTCTCTGTAGTTAATATTTCTGTAGCTTTTCAAACTTCAGCTAGTAAACAAAATAGTAATTCCAAAGATGGCTGTATCTGCCACATCTGGTCAGACATAGTTTCAGTACCACCTGCAGCTATGCAAAACCACTAAGAAGAAAAATTCCCTGAAGAGAGATGCAACAGTATAATTCATATGCCAACCTTTTCCCAGAAACTAAAACTCAGCGTTATCTGATACATGGTATTATTTCATATGCAGTAATATTTGGACTGAATACCAATTTCAGGCTCTCAGAGTACCTTGAGAGAAAAAGTTGTTTCCTGAGTTCTCGGGTCCCACCAAACAGTATTTCAGTTGTCTTTGTATCCCCCACAAAACTCCTTTTTTATTTCTTTAGCTTCTTCAGATAAATCACTTGTTTCTAAGCAGGCAGTTCCAAATCTGATCCAGGGAAAATCACCCACTTGCACCTTGATTGCAGCTGTCTTCCTGCAGACTCAGTTCCACACCTGACCCAAAGATATGCAGTTACTTCTGCAAGTGTCTTAACTATGATATTACTGTTTATTCATTCCATGACCTAGATATATGCTAGATAAATATGTTCATTTTTAGTAGCAATGGTTAGCTTGTTACAAGAAACTGTAATCACATTTATGATAGTTTGACATTTTAGCTGCTGGTCCCCTTGGCTCAACAGTCCTCTGTTCCTTGATACTCTTACTGTCAATAGAGTTAGATCAAATTTCTAGCATATTTCTAGTTCATGCATCGACTTTGACTTCTTGTGAAAAGCTGGAGGAATAGGGAAGAATAGAGATGGGGAGGAAGTTGATGTAGTATGACAGTATGTTAGTCTGGTCTTTTCCTGACATGCAGTCAGTAAGTGGGGGTTAAGCCAGGGGCCACGGTATTTTTTCCCTACTCTTCCCACTTGATGACTGAGGACTCCAGCCTGCCAGTATTTCACTAACATGACCCGGTGAAAACAATCCTCATGTGGCAGCATAGTAATAACTCTAGGAGTGGCAAGCTGGTACACATAAGAAAAATGTTTCAGTATCTTGCTGGGTTAGGTCCATAATTCTGCATATAGTGGAAGACATGAATACATGACTGAAGGCCAAGCAGGTAATGATACAACTTCTGATGTTAAATTTTGTGGGATTGAACCTTGAATAAAAATGAAACTATTCTCATTCTTCAAATTTTTTGGAAGTAATGTAATATTTCCTATCCTCAGGAAAGCCAGAGCACCAGAAATACTATTTTTAGTCATATTTTTAAAAATTATTTGTTGACTTCACCCAAATGATTTCATGTGAAGACACTATTTTAAAATTTTGCATATATTAAGACTTTCCTTTCTATAATTTTATTTCCTCTGAAACAATTTCAAACCTACAGTATGCCATTTTATTCACTTATGGATCTTCACAGCTTCCATTTTTATTAAAGTAATGCATTACAAAATACCACCAAATTTAAATAACGAGACTGAATTCTCATAACTGGTTGGTTTTGTTCCACTCTTTACTGTGGCCTGGATGTTTGTTCAGAAAGTCCACGAGCTAGAGGATTAACATGTCTTGAGCTGATGCTTGTTTTGAGATAGAGGATTTGAAAGCATGCGGGGTACCTGTTTGTTACTATGATTTGTGCTGTCTCCGCTACTATTCTTCTCTAGCTGGCAAAGAAAAGCACAATCTGCATATAGATTACACTGGGAATCACCTAGAGACGTCTACCTGTGACTTGAGGGGGAGAGAGGGTGTAATACAGCCATACAGACTGACCACAGTCTAGCATTGCATGTCATTCCCCCTGTGTGGTAGCTGGCCCTGTGTTGAATCTCTTTTGTGGTGTACAGCCCTGTAACTACAAGTTGATCAAATTCTTTCTTCATCTCACATGTGAATGGAGACATCATTTGTCTTTGACATCCTTCCCACGAAATCTGGTGTGACCAGCACCCAGTAGGTATAAAAATTACACGATAAATGTCCTTAATGAACATTCTGGCTTGAAAGACTTGATTTAGGAAACTAGAGTGTTTTAAAGCTACTGGTTTCAACTTTGCAGGCTCTCCTAAATATTAAAGATGATGGAGAAAGGAACTAAAAATAATGCCTTTGCTCAGAAATGTTTAGGAGGAAAAGTCAAACCCTTTGAAAAGTCAAACAGCCCTTTGAAAGCAGGAAGTCATGAAAGCAGCAGTGTACTTCTGGCTTTATTCTTAGTTGAAAAAATGAAAATAAAAAATAAAGAAAATAGCATCTACTTCATATCTATTCAGCAGTATGTGTTTATTGATACTCAAAAATACTGAGTACATGGTACCAGCATAATTCTTTGATGCTTTTGAAATCATATTTAATTTCTTTTACATGTTCTTTTCAAGATTATTCATGCAAAATTAATTGTAAGCAATTGTGCAGGTGCTTGTGAGGTGACTGGTGACTGAGCAGCTGATAGTGAGCAGCCATGAACGTGGCTTTTCAGAAGGTAAAAAGGCTGAGCAGAAGAATATTGCTGCCAGACAGGGAGCTGTGAGCCTGGTGACCACAAGCATCCTTGAAATGTACAGCTGGCCTCTTTGAAGCACAGCTGGGCACTGAGAAATGGGGCACTTCCTCAGTTTGCATCATGATCACAGTACCAAGAAAGCTTAACCTCCCTTTATCATCAGAAAAGGTGGAAACAGTCTTTGAATTGGTCTGAATAAAGAGAGTAGGTCTCTGAGCTATCTGACCTAGTTGAAAATGTTCCTACTCATCATTTGGACTAGACAGCCTTTAAATGTACCTTCCAGCCCAAACCATTCTGTGAATTCTATGATTCGATGATACAGAGGATAGTTTGCAGGTATACTTGCTGCTTTAGATTTGCATGTGACAGTTTGAGTTGATTTTTTTTCTTATTATGTATCACCTTAATCTCCAAAACAGTGCAAAAACTTATGGAAATAGCAGCATATGCATATGTTCTCTCTCTATTAAGACTCTGTTAAATCTAGCCTCTTGAATATAAAGTCATAAAATGAGATTCTGGTTACTCATGTAATGTCTTAGTGGCATGCCTCTAATTCTTAAAGGAAGTAGCAAATTTCAAATACCCATTCTACTCACATGCTTAAGAGTGTTTGTCTTCAAATAGTATGGGTCAGCTGATTTTCTCATGAAGATTTAATTTCACAGAGGTCTTTCTGCCCAACTTATACAAAGAGAACATGTATGAACTGGTGTAGGATATGCCCCACATGATAATATCTAAAACTATTGTCTTCACTGCTGTCCTGTCTGTCTTGTCCTCTTTGCTTTCTTTTGTTGATAACTATTTTTTCCCTGAAGTTTTGCCACATCTATAAACCTTAATTATAAAATACTGCAAATGGAATTTCAAAATCATTGCAGATGATGGACTTGAGCATCAGACTTGTTAACAGAAAAGGAGTATCAACACCAGTAGAATGCCACCCTAGCACTTTACTAATATACAGTTTATATTGTCTTTACTAGACCCATAGCTGCATAGTCCCAATTTCTCTTCCATGCTTGTTTCTGAGTGATCTGAGCATCTGACCATCTTGTCTTGTGAGGCTTGTCCATCCACTGGGCTATACTGGATATTTTTGGTGTCTGTGTAAAAAAGCAAAATGAGAATATGTGATGTTGACATTGCAGAATATGAGGCACCACGTGCAATGGCTGGCTTCATCAGCCATCCTATTCAGCTGATGTCTGACAATGTGTTATCTCTCCCCTGCAGTATGGGATAAAGAAGAAGGAAGAAAAGGAAGCTGAGGCCCAGGCTGCATTGGAAGCTAATGCTGAAGGGAGTCTGACACGCCCAAAGAAGGCGATCCCTCCCGGCTGTGGGGATGAGGAGGAGGAAGAAGAAGAGAGCATTCTAGACACAGTCATCAAATACTTACCAGGGCCCCTGCAGGACATGTTCAAGAAGTAATAGCTGCAGTCTGTTAGATGGGCATAAACAGTACTGCAAAGGATTTCTCTTTTGCCCAATGGGGATTTACAATCTTGCCATTCATCAAGCAGTCCTCCCCACCTCTGCCCTCTACTGCTCACTAGGAGTCCCTTTGCTTCCCATTCCCTTCTGACTGCCTCTTTCCCTTTTCTCCACCCCAAGACTCATCCATTCCTTTTTTTTGTACATAGTCACATCCAGTAGATGCCTCTGAATGGATGTAAAGATAAAAAGCTGCAGACTACACAACTTTTATTATAAGCCATAGTACTATGTATGTTAAATAAGGCAACTGCACATCAAGCATAGAAAAGGAACAATCTCATTTCCATCCAACGCAAGAAGGAGTGTTCACTAAGTAAGAACAGTGGCCTCTTTAATTTTTTAAAAATTCTCTTATTTTTATTATTGATAATAATTAAGTCATTATTATAATGTTCTTCTTGACTGGGTCACACTAACCATTTTTTGTCGAGCGTATCTGCTCTTAGAAGGGATATCTCATTTCTTCCGTGGAAGCAGAGCTTTTCTGTTTTAATTCCATCTGTGACATAAATAAAAGATCATTTGGAAAGTAAATCATGCATGACTTACACAGCTGACATCACGCAGAACTGTGGAAGAAGTGAGTCATCTGCCCTCAGATGCTGTAGAAGTTAAATGCCTCAGAATCTAAGCAAGAGTCATGTTACTTTGGGAATTAGCCATATGTTTACCTTGAATGAGCAAATTGGTCGGGAACTTGCCATACAGGGAGCTTAAACCATAGGAGAGTGCATGGTGCTCTGGTAGAGGACCTCCCCAACCCCTCTGAAGCCAATGACCGAGTATATTTGCTGCTCTGTTTAGCTAATCTTCCTCTTTCTGCCATATTCAACCATCCCATTCCTAGCAGTGCTTGTGGGTTGGACATTTGGATTCCAGTATATTGTTGTGGCTGTGTCCTGCCCACCCCTTCCTGCAGCGTGTGGGAGTGTGTGGTGGCCTGAATATTAGTCATGGCAGATGCATAAATATCCATGATATTTATCGTATTAAATTACTGCATTGCCTTGGAGAGGTCACTTATTTTCTGCTCCACTGAGCTTCTCCACCTGTATAATGTAGGTTTCAGTCTCTACCTACTATAAAGGCATGAAGTGAGGATGCTTCTCCAGTGATGTGCAGGAGCTAATTAATACTACAGCAGTGTGTGGTATCCCTTGATGCTAGCAGGGTGGGAGAAAATTTTTTCCTCGCTGTTATTTTTGTTGCCTTTTGCAGACACAGGTACAGAGGGCTTCTCAATAAAACACTGTAGATATGACAAAACTGCATAAGAAAATCCAAATTCAGACACTTAATTATGTAGCTAAATTAGGCATTTTTCTTCAATGGACCTTCTTTGATGTACCGATTCAGTGGAACTGAGTTTAGGCAAACATCTCAGTATTTTCCCAAATAAGAAATTTTAGAAGACGTTTATCATCTTTTCAGATAAGCAGAAGAAAGCTGTTCCATGGTTAAGGAATTGAGCATGAGTGCTCTGTGCCTTCTAGTAGCATCTGTTGTAATAGGGAAAAATATTTTGAAAGAGAAGAAATATATTATGCCCTCCTTGCACAGTTTTTATTCAGGTGTTATAGTCCTCACATCTTCTCAAATTATTTAAAACAGAAGTTTCTATTGAATCCAAGGTGAGGGCTGAGGAAGTTTGACTGACCTACAAGTCAGAACAAGCTGATAAAGGTGCAACTTTTTTCAGGCTGGATCTATGAACAAGACTTGTATGTTCAAGTACGAGCTGCCCAGGGCTACCCAGAGGAAAGAGAAAGCAGGTTTTCCTCATTTGGGTAATGTGAGTGGGACCTTTTTCCCCTAACTTTCATTTAAAGCAAGATGAATGTCTCCCCCCTGAGACTTTTAATGACCCAGAACACACTATGAATCAGTGTTTGGGTATGGCACGGCAGTGTTGAACAATTTACCATTTTCTAGGGAGAGTGTCCTACTCACCCCATGTAAATTCAACAACTAGTAATTTGAGGCTATTTAAGGAAATCTCAAAGAACTGAAAACTCTCCTTCTGTGACAAAGGCAGCAGCTCGTTTTGATGCTCTGCCATAGAGCATCCAGCATCTCTGAAAGCTAAAAGGCAGAGGCTGGCTCTTTACTTCAGCCACTCATCGGTGGCTAAATCTCCTAACCTAGATCACACTGACGTACAGACATCAATACTTTTGAAATGCTCTGATTAATCTCTGTGGCCTACGTCCTCTAATACATAAGCAGAACCAGCAGAAATGTGCCTGTGCTAAAACAAACATGTCCATTCATATATTCCCCTGGCCTTGTGCTGGAGAACTCTGCAAACAAACAAACAAACAAACAAGAGGATAAGCTTATTCCGCTTTACTTTGGCTTTTCTCTACCACTTGCTTGCTGACCTTTCCCTAACCCCCATCACTGACTCCCTTCCTCATCCAACCAAATACTCTTCCTGACGTAAGATCAGAATTTTCTGCCTAGCATCCCCCTTGCAGAGTGTTACTACTGATTGTTTTCACAGTCTCTCTGGCAGCTTGAGGTGCGTGTTTGTGCACAAGTGTGGAAGGTGAGGAAACTGGAGAAGAAAGGGAGAAGACAGAGAGAGGAAGATTGTTTGGTACTATTTTAGATAGAACTGTGCCTCAGCAGTTGTGGCATTGAATGACTGGTCTAAGTCAGGATCTTGTGTGGCCTGTGCTCAAATGTCTTAAGCAGGTACTGCTATTCCTGAGCTCCGAGCATTAAAAATACTCCCCTCATGAGCTGAGCTCCTGAGCTATGTGAATATCTGGATTGAACCCCTGAAGAGGGCCATAGGATCTCCATGCTGAGTCTGGTAGGCCTCATTTCAGGCTCACAAAGCAGGATGGAAAGGGAAGGTTGTTTATTAAATAGTGTTCACTGAGTCTTTTCTGTTGTGGGACCTTCCCAGCTCAGCCATCTCATCACTTCTGTATCTCAGCTCACCAGACCTGCAGCAGCCCTTCCTCCATTTACAGCAGAGAATTCATCCAGGTGTGAGCTGGTAGTTCCCACTTTTTTTTTCCCCATAAGAATCATAACAGAAGATCTACCACATGTACTGGATAGGTTTTGCTTTGTTTTGCCTCACATAACTTTTCGCATGTTGCAT
This sequence comes from Amblyornis subalaris, assembly GCA_018881555.1. Classification (NCBI taxonomy): domain Eukaryota; kingdom Metazoa; phylum Chordata; class Aves; order Passeriformes; family Ptilonorhynchidae; genus Amblyornis; species Amblyornis subalaris. The sequence continues at coordinate 701,568 of JACAXG010000229.1, forward strand.
GAGTAGTGGACCTCTCCTCAAGTCATTCCTCTGTCCCAAAGTGCCTAAGCCATGCTGAACATATTTGAGAGCAAGGCACTCTCCCTTCTCTTCTGCCCATCTATATCCCTTCCCACTCAGAACTGGCAACAAGGGACAAAGACACCTTTGGCTCATGTATGGAAGTTATAAGCATTGTCTCACACACTTTTCCCCTTGACACTCAAGCAGGTGATGAAGCACTTAAGAGACCAAAGAGAAGCATGGTTCATTGTTTGGATTCTGAATATCTTTTTGTCTTTCATGACGTTGTTTTATTTGCATCACTGTCCATTCAATCTCAGGTAAATGAGGTATTTTAGTTTTATAACTAGTTTTTATTTACACAGAAAGGCTGTTGGCTAGACACTGCAGTCATTTTCCCTCACAGCTCCAAGACCTTACTGGTTGGTAAAAAAATAGTCAAAGGGCCTTCACATTTGGAGGGTAAATGATTTAGTTTGCCATTGACCTTGTGAACTCACATTTATATGTAGAGAAAGCCATATGAAATCAGACTGCAATATTAATTATGAATGCTACTCTTGTGTTTAAAATTAATAAAACAAAATATAAGATCATATGCTAAATCACTTTGAAGTTCCTCTGTCTATGTTTCTAGTATCATACATTGGCTTAAGTCCCTCCCAGCCCCTCTCCTTCATCAAGAAAGACCATACCAGTGCTGCTGAGTACATCTTTTTGCCAAGCTTACTGTGCTAGAATAAGCATTGTTAGAAATTAGCTGTTGTGATCTAAATGTAATGTCTTATGTATCTGAAAGTTGTCTGTATCTGTTCTGAATATATGTTAACAAGATAACTGTTTCTTCATGCACTGAGTTAGTAAAATGTTTCGTACTGTCATTAAAAAAATTGCCTGTTTTCTCTCTTTCTCTTTCGCACACACAGAGCAAAATTTAACTTAGCCATGGATTTTCTAGTAGAAATGCTCCCCAGCTTTCTTTCAGATGCATGCAGTATTTGAGGATGATTTAAAGTAGAGACATTGTGAATGTGATTTTAATTTGTTATTTTCGTGGTATTTTTTCCTGCATGATGTGGGTAAATGGTATGATGTTCTTTTAAAATGGAATCACAGCCAATAAAAAACCCCAGTGATTTCATAAATTGTTTGCAATGCTTTCCTGTGAAATTCCTACCAGGCTACACATGGAAATCAAAGTCTGGTTGCTCATATGCAAATAGAATGGTAACAGAATTGAGGAGCAACGTGGATGTTATTTGAGTAAATATACTCATTTTTTCATTTGTCAAAAACACTGAAGAGGTTTGATGTCTACAGGTGATTATCAAATTTTAAATAAGTTTTGCTATTAGGAATTAGTTTTCCTTAGGAAGAGCAGAACAATACTATTTTGAAGGAAACACAGATATCTAGCTGTGGATTAGTGAGAATATGCTTGGATCTTAAGACAAAAAATGTAAAACACTGATTTGCAATGACATGAAATGTATCTTGGGATCCAGAGTTTGTGATATATATTTATATATAAATATACAAAACTCTTTGGATGGCAAGTTCCACACAGGACAGCCTCATTTTACTTGCTCAGGCACAAATCATGAGTTGTTATTTTCAACATGAAAGCGTTGCATCGTGTTAGAAAAAGATATTACCATACACCTCATAGGAAAACCTGATACCCTTTTGCCTACCCTTCCTTAGGACCATTGCATGATCATTTAGTTTTGTTGGGAAAGCAGCCACAGGACTGTCACAGAGAATCACCCCGTGTCACTTACATCCCACAACACTTACTCAAACTTTGAGCCCAACACTGCTAAAACTAACACATGCTAATGCTGCTGGCAGGCTGTGAGTTCAAGGGCAGGCTCCCCATCTACTTGAAGGTGAGTCTATGTCTGAGGAAGATAGCATGGCAAGAAAATATTTTTTACTGGTTTCAACAAGAAACAGCCAGCTAAGGGAACCAGAATAATCGCATCAGACCAGTACTGGGGAGAAAATCTGGATACTGAAGAAAGCAAGCAGGTGATTTTGACAGCCTTCATTTTGCAATGGAGGTAAATTATTCTTCTGAACCAGATTCTGATTTCTTATTAAAAAAACATAGAGAAGGATAAATTCCAGTGGTTAGGCTGGTTCAGTCTACCTTTTCACATTTTAAAAGTACACTTTGTCAGGTAAAATACTCTCCAGAGGAAAACAAAACAAGAAAACAGCAGGCACATCATGAGTGTTTCTGGTGAAAAATCACTCCAGTTATGGAGATGTATTAAAATTATTTCTTTCTGATTTATTTCTCAGACACTGATCCTGGGATGCAATGATTAGCCCTACTGCAAAATCCTGCTCTTCACTGACAGCAGTGGCAGCACAGACTACATACTTGGGGCAGACATTAGACTTCCAGTGAAAATCTGGGTGCAAAGATAGTCATGGTCCTGATTAAGTCCATTTGAATGTGTTAATTTCATTTTCTTCCTGAAGTGCCAAGGATGATCTAGGCTCCATAAAGCTGTCTTTGAATATATGGTTTGAACGAAGGCTACTGTATAATGCTGGCACAATGATATTCTGTGTATTGGCATCCCAGGAGGTTTGTGGCAACCATAAACATTGCCAGTTGAAAAATCCCAACTAAGATTTTCAATTCTCCTTCTGTAACTGATCATGCTCCTGTCAGTAAAAAAAAAAAAAAAAAGGCACCAAAAAACCCACACCAAACAAGGATGTAACTGCATTGGGGTATTCCTTGTTGAAGGTAACTCTCCTATAGCCTGTCACTTATGATTTTACAGACAGCTTGAGATAGGTGGTAAAAGTACATCTGAGAAAGACAAATGGCTGGAACATGTGATGTCAAACACCCATGCTTTCCTGAGCCTTTGGTATTGAGAAGCTGAATTCTGCTAGTGCTGTGAGATGGAAACAATTTTTCCATCTGAGATTTGCTTTTCTCAGAAAACCTATTTTTATATGAGAGGGTCAGATATAGCAGTGTATTTGGGAAGCTCAAGCTGCAGCAGCTGAGCTTTATTTCGAATTAGAAAAGGACTTATTTAAAACCTATGTGGCGAACATTTCATCTGGGCTATGAGAGGTTTAGACCATCACAAACAACAACGGTCTGACTGAAAATATAGTTCAGTTCTATTTAATTTTTAATTAAAAATATTTTTAAATTTATACAAAATGGAACATATCGGGTACTGGTCAAAAAAGTCAAGCCCAAGCAAAGGTCAGTCTGCACAAAAAGGGAGAATGTGAACTGAAAAGTTATTAAGGTATTAATACTTCATATTCTGTTTCAATTTTCTCTCTACTGATGCTGAAAATTGCTGAAGTATGTGTACAATCACTTCAAATTTGTTTATGTATGTCATCAACCTGAAGCTGGTGCATGGTTGAGATGGGACTCTTTACTATTCCAGTTTCATAGCTGGGTAAGCTGTGACTTATCTACATATGCGAACCCAATATCTAGCAGCTGGCATTTAAATTATGGAAATTGAGACACCTTTTCAGGTTTCCCTATCTTATCAAGAACTGAGCAGATGCTCATCAGATATTCATCCCTCAGCCACAAAGAAACCTCTTTTTTGTGAAGACTGAGCATGGCAAAGCGCAGAATCACAGAAGGGAAAGACCTGTAAGATCATCAAGTCTAACCATCAATGTAGCTCCACCACTATGTTTACCATTAAACCATGTCCTCAAGGGCCATATCTACACGTTTTTTGAACACTTCCAGGAATGGTGACTGCGCCCACTACTTCCCTGTTCCAGTCTGTTCCTATGTTCTACAATTCTTTCTAAAAAAAAATAAAAATTCCGAATATCTAGTCTAGACTTTCCCTGGCACAACTAGAGACCATTTGCTCTCACTCTGTCACTTGCTACCTGGGAGAAGAGACTGACCCCTACCTGACTACAACCTCCTTTCAGGTAGTTGTAGAGAGTGATAAGGTCACCCCTGAGCCTTCTTTTCCCTAGGCTAAACAACCCCAGCTCCCTCAGCTGCTCCTCATCAGACTTGTTCTCCAGACCCTTCACCAGCTCCATTACCCTTCTCTGGACCCACTCATCCAGGTCATTGATAGAGAGGACCAGCCCCAAAACTGAGCCCTGAGGAACCCCACTTGTGAGTGGTCCCCAGCTGTATGTAACTCCATTCACCATCACTCGCTGGGCCTGGTTATCCAGACAGTTTTTTACCAGTAAATAGTGCACCTGTCCACACCATGGAAATATAGTTTCACCAGGAGAATGCTCTGGGAATCTCAGACTAAATCCGAACATTTTAAAGTGAATACACTTACAAATAAATAGATTAATAGAGATTGATTCTCTGAAAAAATATCTTGCTACTACAATTCATCTGGGACTCCTGGGGACAAAACCCATTCTTATCTCTTTCAAAGTAATATTTGAAGAAATTCCAACACATCTATTGCCAACTGTTAGTGGACAATCAAGTTACAGATTGAAAGTCCTTTTTGTTTAGATGATTAAATAAAAATCTGGGTTTCACAGTACTAGATGGGGATGAGATGCAGGCATTTGGAGATTTTTCACATTTTGTTATAGCATAGTGTTAGGAAGCTCCTAATAATCTCACGCTTTTACCTAAAAATAAAATCATTCCTCATTTGTGGTATTGCAGCATTTTCTAGTGTGGACACGAGCCAGACTAGCTTAATAGGCTGTGATAAAGACAGGAAAAATAAAATGCCCACAACACATTTAAAATAATGGGCAAGCAGATGGTGATTGCTCATGGGTTTGGGTTTTTTTTGGTCAACTCCACACAGCTCTGCACTACATTTGGGGGAGAAAAAGAGAGTAGAACATTTTAGTGGAAATTTCCTAGGCAGACTATACAAGTTCTCTTAGTCACTGTGGTTATGAAGGATAGTTCAGCATGAACACTAAAGTCATGCACGAGAATAGATTGTGGAGATCCATCCCCATGCAAAGCAACAAGAGAGAACACTTCTTGTTGTCTAGTTCACTTGCCTGAGTAGGAGAAGCTAAAACAAGAGAGCTAATCATTTTTACCCACCGGTGAAGTGAGGATAGTGATACTGGACCATCTTTGAGATGTTCCAGCAAAACACATGATCCTTTACACAAGCAGCCTTCTCTGAGGACTCTTGAAACAGATGTGAACAATATCTAAGGAATGTATGTCAGAAGGACTCCTGGGAATGACAAGATGAAACAGATTAAAAAGATGTCACTTACGAAACGTTGCTGTAGGTTATGACACCAAAAAATTAGTTAGAGCAACCTAGCTGATAGTCAGATATTTAAATGTATATATTTTTAATGGAAATTTATTTACCTGCTGTAAATTCTACTACATACTTATGCAGTGGAGCAGATGCAGTGCCCCCTTAAACAGCTAACTGTGCTTCATAAGAAGCTTAGCAAACAGGGGAGACATAGTCAGTTCAATACACTTAAATGTTCATCGATGGTAAAACTCTTGGTGATTTTTTCACTTTCTGCATGAGCTGATCTAAGCTTCTTTAAAAGCTTTTCACTTAAAAGCTTTTTATTTCTCAGGGACTGCAAGTGTTTTCCACTCAAAAAATTTCCTTCTGCTGTCATTTCCCTTTTTAAATGCTGAGGGAAGACAGTCCTGCATCACTCAAGGAATTCAGCAGATGTTGCATGGTTGTTAAATTAAGTCTTAGCAGAAGTGGCATATCAAGTACCTCACCATGAGTTCTTCCAAGTCAGGGCCAAGGATCTTCCAGAAAGAGCAAGGAAGACAAAATTCTTGGCTTTTATTTTTTATTTTTTAAATTTTTTTTGTCAAAACAGATAGAGAATAGAACTCTAAATACTTTCATACTGGTAAATAATGTAAGAGATTATGAAGAGCAAAACTTTTGCAAGACCCCTTCCTGCCTATTTCCCATTAGTTGCTCTGAGTGAGGGCACAGGAGAGGCTGTAGTCATCATGGAAAGCAATGCTTAGGACTGAACAAAAGCCAAGTTCATTGTGAGTGATGTTCCATAGTCCTGTGACTGGTCATAGTCACCGTCAGACAGGTGACAGGAAGTCTCCAGTGAAGACCAGTTCCCCATGAAAGCAGGCTGGGCTACATCTAAGGTTTCAGATATCAGGTACCAGCTGCTGTCAGGGTAGAGGCACAGGCCTGTCAGAAGGAGCTTGCTGCTCAGCAGATCTCCTGTGCCAGGACGCCATTGTCTAGTCAAGAGAGCAGAAATAAGAGAGAGAGCATTGCATTGGGAAAGTGAGTTACTGTGCTAAAACACATTTCTCCTGTGATGACTATAAAAGACCTCTTAAGCCCTGACTGCCGTAGCTTGTAAATTCCTGGCTTGCTTCTTCCCAAAGTACACAGATTTTATGACTAAATAAAAGCAAAAGGTGTGAGAAAGAGCACAAACACATACTAATAGTGGCATGGCACACTGTGGAACAGGGAGTGGCTGCTCAGCAAGGCTGAGGGACCCTCAAAACGTTCTGGAGAGACAAGGCTAGGGTAAATACCTGTCCTTCCTGCAGTTTGTGAGTCTCTGCACAGTCACTCTTGGCAGTGCTCCTGTTTGCTGACAGTGAAGGACTTGGAATTGCCAGGGGAAAGGTTTCATAAACCTGGGAAGCTCAGGGCGTGGCTATGGAAATATTGGAAGGGTTTCCTAAAGCTGCAGCATTGTGTGTTGATCTCTTGCATCAACCAATCTCTGCTGGAAAACCCATTTGCCTTCCTTGCGTAGCAGAGAAAGCTGCTTCCTGCTCTGCCTAGTGACCACAAAGCAATATGTGGCCTACTCCAAAGCACAGATCTACATACCACATAATTGGCTTTCCAAACCTCTCTCCTTTTTACCTTGAAAGAGAAAGGATGAGATGCTTCCAGGCAAAAACACTTTTGACCAGCTCCACCCTTGCATTAAACCTCCTATCTCCATTGGCACATTGTTTGCAGGATTCATTCCTTCTGTGCCTGTCTGTTGATGTGGAGCTGGGACCTCTGCCCTCACCACCACCAATTCACAAGATTGGTAGCTTCTTTGTTCCCTTGTCCCTTATGCCAGCCATATCAGGCATGCTAGAAGCTTTTCCCAGGCAGAAAAGAAGCTGGTGAGGATGCGGTTTCAGGCAGTGGAGCAGACAGTTAAGCTTGGCCTTCAGTGGGCATCTTGGCAAGCTGATGTCCACATTGGTTCTGAGACACCACCCCAGAAAGTGCACACTGTGCCAGCAGGTTCCGCAAATGTCACTGGAACACAGAAGGTCAGTGACAGCATACAGCACCTTCATACTTTGCTTTCTGCTTCCTTACCTCCTTCTTTACTACTCTTCCCCGCTTCCTGATCTGCCTAATGGCATCCTAATTATTTGGTTACCAATATGTTTGGTGAGAACCTGGGTCCTTCTCCAACTTCTGGATATTAGTGGGCCAAGAAGGGAGATTTGAAACAGATCCTTTCCCTGAAATAGGACACCTGAGCTCTCACTGAGCTTCCTTGCTGTTGGTCAAAAATGCCAGGGCATTACTTTTGCCTAGGAGCCTAAGATTTTTTTATTCTGAGTGGTAGGCTTAACAAACATATTTCCCTGCCAGGCTTGCTTCATTTCTTTCCCAAGAGTGAGAGCTTCACCCAGGCTCATGCAACATTTTTAAGTGCAGTCACCATGGAATGTTCAAATAACAAAAATAATAGCAAGATCTGTAAGCTCATATTTGGGGGTAAAGCACACGAACTTTTCCCCAGTGTGTTGCTGTTTGGCAGAGAATGTCTGGCTCTGGTTCACCATAAGTCTCTGCAGGCATTTAGCAGTGCTCTGGTTCATTAATTGGTGGAGACTTAAGCTTACTTCTTTCACAGACTGCCTTGCTATTGCCAATAGACTTTGGCAGCTGACAGTGAAGAAACTCCATGCTTCTCCAAGGAAGACCTTCATGTTCTAGGGAGAGAAAAAAAAGCAACAACTCTCATCTTCAAGAGGATTAACTATACTAAGCTTTCCATGCTATTGGGATGGTGTTAATGTGATGAAAAATGACAGATCAAGAAGAAATTTACCCATATTAATAAGCCTAAAGATGGCTTGGATGTTGGGAAATTAATTTTAATTGACTCATCAAACAATGGACACTCCCTACCATTTCCCAGTGGGATCAGAGACACTTATCTGACAAAATCCTCCAATGCCTGAAACTTTGAATTGTCTAAACAAAAAATGCACTCCATCCAAAGCCCAGTCTTAACATTCAAAGTGATTCCGAGTGGCACTGAGATTATATGAGCAGGCATCATCTCAGCATGAGTATGTTACTGTCTCACCCTCTGAGATGAGACTTTGTGGAGAAACACATTCCTGCAGGACTGTGGGTGCCATGCGACTGTAGCATACCCTTCTGCCAAATAGAAACTGTAACCCAGCCAAAGCTAATGGTTGAACACCTGCAAGGCAGCAGTGTGGGCAGAATGAGGTGCAAGTGACATTGTGATTAGACAAGAAAAGGGAGCACTGGGAAACTACTAGCTTTTGCAGTCCAACTGCTAAGGACAAATCGCCTTCCAAGGACATGTTGCCACTGTACGTATTCCATCTGTGTCATGAGCTTTTCTGAAAGGTTAAGGCAGAAGATGAATGGCTATGGTATACCACTGAGACTTGACTTCAAAGAGTAGAAGTTCCCTCCTTACCTCCCTCCTCTTAATCTTCCCTTGTGGTCAGCCTTGCTGTGGAAATGTCTTTTTAAGAAATGTCTGTGTGTCTCTAGGCAGAGCTTGGGTCTTCTTTGGCAAGAAAACCTTGAGAAAACAGAGCAACCTTGAGAAAACTGTATGAAGTAGCAGATGTCTTCCAAAGGAATATGAGATGGGATGGGATGGGATGGGATGGAGCAAATGATGAGGATATTCAAAATAACAAGGTTATGCCTTCTCATGCCTTGCTTGAAGTCCTGCACATTTTCTGTGAACTCATGCTCTAAAGCTAAGAAGAAGTGACAAACTGAAGCTTCAGTTAGCAATGTTTCCCTGTCATGTCCGCAAAACCAGATCTATCAATTGACTTGGTAATTACTCGCCAATTTTTTCTTAAATTCAGGCTCTGCTATAAAGCACAGGATGCTTGCACATAAAATGGTAAAAACTGAACTAATAGACTTTTTCTTTTTAGCCTCTGCCTTAGACCTCTTCCACATACAAAACACAGAGCAAAAGGCAGTGCTTGCTCACAGTGGGAGTGTTGGGTAAAACACGATAACCAAACCGTGTCCACTCTACATAAAAATAACTTCTAAATGCAAGAATCACTACCAAGCACTGATATTTTAGTAGCAATCACCACAGAAAAGAGTCCAGTGGGGCCATAACATTCAAGGTAGTCATTACTTTGAAGTGTAGCATTAGAACTTACCAGTACTTTAAAAGAACCCCAGTTACTTTTGAGGCTGGACAGAAGTTAAACTGTTCAAGAAAAAGGGGAGGGGAAAGAAAAGGCAGGACAGACCAACAAATGAGGTCTGGTTTTAATTGCATCACAACTTTGAGGATGAAAACCTGTAGGCGAGTGTGGATTTGTCACTGTCAAGGAACGACGTGAAAATAAAAATGACAACTGATGAGAGCAGTGGAGGAACTAATCCCACAGCAATAAACGCAGCCTTGAAAACCTCCATCCCATATGAAGGACAAAAACTGAATAAATACTGCAGAGCTAATAGGAAGCTACAGATGAGAGCACTTGTCAGAGCTGGCTATGAGTGAGTTTGACCTATTCAAATTGCCCAGAAAGCCCACAAGGCATGTGAAGTTCCTCTGAGAAAAGGCTGCTATAGAATGTGCAATCAGTCAAACACACACAGATATATACACACACAAATGCCAGACAAAATATCTCAGCCGACAAAAGAACCCGCTAAAGTTATGTCACAAACACTGTGTTCTTGCTAGCAAAAGTCTCCTTTCACACAGACAAGCATTACACGAGTGCTTATTTTCCCTTGAACATTTTCTTGGCTTTGAGACCTGGCTGGCAAAAGGTATCATTAGAATAAAATGAAGATTCAGCATTGATGTCTCATCCAGCTCTTAGGACACTCTGTGGCTGAGACAAAATCAAACTGAATGAGTACAGGAGAGAAGGAGGAACAATGCTCTCTTCTTCATGTCCTGGGGAAAAACTGGCTTGTTCCAGTGGTGGTGAACTGGATCCCAGAGGAAGAATGCTGGAGTGTCACTAGGTACGAGAAAAACAAGGGGACTAGGAGCTAGGTCACCAGACTAGGCTTAGGTGGCTTTTCTCTGCCTCTTCTTTTTGTTTACTTTCACCTTGAATCTACAAGTTTTGCATTGATGTGTTTTTTGCGTGCTGTGTGCCACTGTGGCTTCACGTGTCAGGGACTATGAGACGCCCCCAGAACATAAATCATGGTATAGATGTTTATTTACATTGAAGAAGAAAACTGCCAAAGTGGAGATGAACTTGCCTTAAAAATAAGACAAATTGAAATCCATAGAAACTGGGGGTTTATATCCTATGGCATGGATTAATTATTAGATTCCTATTGCAAGGAAAAAGCAACCATGTGATACTCCAAGGAGATTTCCTTCCATAGAAACTACCAGAAAGAAGCTGTTTCAGACTGAAATCTGCATGAATTATAAATGCAAAATATATGAGGGTATCAAATTTTTAAAACTATCAAAATGCTCTGGAGGATGCTTCAACATCTAGAGAAGTGTTCTCTCATCTTTATGTTATGTGCTGGAAGATGAGTCTTGTACAAAAGAATAAGCACAAGATTTAGATCTATAATCAGTAACACCAAGACTTTTTAAGAAAGAGAGATCCACAAACAGTAAAAAGTTTTTCTGCTAAAACTTAGGCAATACTGGGTTTTAACCACATGCTTATTGTGCATTTCGATGTGCTGCATGTTAAAAAAAGACAGCGTTATTTTAAATTGATGAGAATACCAGACTAAAGATAGAGTCACACAGCTTAACTGCAGCAGAGCAAAGAGAGGATCCTGAGTTAATGAGGTATAGAGTATGGGGTGGGAAACTGGAAACAGAAAACCTCTTGCATTTCTAATGATGCAGAGAGACAGTAACTTACTGAAATTTTCCTCTTAGTAGTCGATTCGTATTTAATTTCTGTGTCAAATATTTTTGGGGGGTGTGTGATATAATCATAAACTTATGCATATGGTAGAAAGGTAAATTTTCATAAAACTGAAACCGTGTCCAAACTTTGTAATCCTTGGATAAATTTCCTTTCACAGCTTTTCTAAGTGTGGCTTATGGTGTTAACAGATTCCATGGAGGAGTTTAGTAGAAGAGTATTTTTCCATGTCTTTTGCATTAACTGAATTAAAAATGTGAACAAGTTTACAGGGGTTAAGAATACTATTACTCCTGTCTCTGCCAAGTGCTTGCTGTAAGCTTCTAATCAATTAGGAATTCTAATTGTTCATTGCTTTTCAGAGCTGCTTTTCTGCAAAAAAAAATTGGTGGAGGACTGATACTGATCTTACATGCCTTACCTTGTCTGCACAGTTCTGAACTCCTGCCTCAACAGCTCTCACTCAACTGCCTTCAGGTCTGGTCTGTGCAGGGATTCTTCCTGAATCCCTTTTCAGTCCTTCTTCCTCATGGAAAGGTTACTAAAAACCTGGTTTCTGTCATTTGCTGTTCTTCCTCCTCCAGTCCTAGTTTGCTGGGGATTTAACATTGCTTTGGGTTCATGCTGCGTTAAGTAGTGGAGACTAAGCCAATTCTGCCTCAAACAGTACCTGTGTGTTGCGGTGGCTGTGGCCGCCGCACATGCTACTGCTGACCCACAGGCCCAAGCCTCAACCGCGGACTCCTGGTGGGCCTGCTCCGATAACTGAAACCCCCTTGGACAGTTAGGGCAAGTACCCACCTCCCCCTGCACCAACTGTTTAACCCCCATTGGTTTTCTGTTGTACAACCCAGTTTTATGTAATACCTGTTTAATATGTATGAGTTTGTTAATATGCATTAGTTCTAGAAGGTTCGGTGAAGTTCGATGGCCCATTGCTTCTCCCCTCATTGGTCCCTCCTACCTTACCCCTGATTGGTTTATATGTATTCTCCCCTCCCCTGTGCCCTGTTCTGATTGGTTAATGGTCCCCCTATAAAACCCCTGGACCCTCCTCCCCCACAGCCTTTTGTCCCTGGACCCTCTGAAAAATAAAGGCTTACAGAACCCATATGGAAGGTCCCTTCCAATCTCTTCGTTCTCGGTGAGCGTGCACTACAAAGCCTCCCGCCTTTGGGCACGCCATCACCCCCAGAACTGAGGGTGCTAGCGTGGTGGCCTTTCTGCCCCTCCTCGGGTAGTTTACCGAAGATCTTCCTGGGAATCGGGTGCAGGCTGTCAGTTGGGGCTGACAGCTGTAGGTCTGCGGGACACCTGCAGGGAAGGCACAGCACCATGCCCTTTCTGGCTGTGGAGGACCGCGTCGCCTGTGGTCAGTTCTCATCCCACAACAGAAGGAAGAAAAGGAAGCTCTTATAAAGCAAGCCAAGATGGCATGCTGTCAAATTTGGATCAGCATCGTTCACAAGTTAATCTCACCTACCTGAGACAACTTCCTGAGGATACAATGAATTACTACATTCCTAGCATGTGAAAAGTAATTCCAGCTGAGCATTTTCCTCTTAAAATGAGAGGGTTTTGGCACTGGCAGTCCCACAAAGAGGCAGCTACTCTAAGAACTAAAGTTTTAAATTGGAGTTTAAAGGGTCTTGTTTCAGCACAGATGAGAACATTTTCTGCAGGTTCTCAGCTATCTTTGGAGGGGTCTTTTTTCTAATTGTACTTCTTCTCAAGAAAATGGTTAGCAAAAGCTGGCATCATTTAATTGGCTGAAAGTAACTTCATATCATGTAGGAAAGACATTGGTTTAATCTGCCTTTTTTTCTTTCCTAATTAAATTTGTCACAGTGATATATTTGCACTATTAAATCTTCTTGAATTTGCAAGAAGATTTGAAAACCAATGTATTTTTAGAATGACTCATGTTCGATCAATCATCTGAATGGGCCTGTCAGAAGAAAGCAGGCTATGGAAGGCACAGCAGGGACAGTGTTCTCCCAGAAGAGAATATATATGGTTTTATGCAGTGTGCACTGTGTTAATCCTCCAACTCAGCTATGGTAAGGCAAAAGTTAAAGCTGAAAAATAACTTAAGGTGTCTTAACACCATCAAAGGGAAGGATATTTTCATTGCCTAATAAAGGGTTTTTTTTAAATCTACATAATTCTCAGAACAATGGATAGATCCCTTTGCTTTCCAGGGTCTTGCATCTAAAAAGTGGAAGATAATCCAGAATGGATTTTGTAAGTAGTTCAGTAGGCAGTGGATTGTTCAACAACTCTGAAACACTGTTCCATGTCATTAGTCACTTGTCTTCTGAAAATTGGAGACCAGTGCATATTGTATTCCTGTTAACTTGTTCTCCATGGACTTCATGTTAAAAAAAAGCTGGCCTAGCTACTGCTTTGTGAAAAAGATTTTTCTTGCCTTGGATTTCCTTGTTCTATTTTCTTCCCTTAACCAGAAGAAATTTGTATTTCTCCTCTCCCACTTTCACTGACACCCTACTTCCTGTTTACAGGTGTAGAGAAAGACTGAAAATCCACCATCTCACAGTAGTGTTTAGCTTAACTTCTGTCTTGTTTCACACTTTTTCTCTGAGTGGTAGCACTGAGATTTTGAATGAAAGCTTAACAGATTTTTCAGATGAAGTAATCAAGAAAAAATTTTCAGCATTTCTTAGATGGCTTTGAAAATTACAGCCTTAAAATGCCATTCAGAATGGGCTTTACTGCCTCCAGGTATTTTTATAGACAGTAACATGAAGTTGCCATTTCACATTAGTGCCTTCTTTGTAATTTGCATGTCTCTGTGGCCTTTATATGTAAAGTGAAACAATGAATAATCTGTTTCTAACAAAATGAGTACATTTTCCTTGAAGACATGAAGTATTCAAAGGACCAGTGAGGAGAGAAGAAAACTCAGCTTTGACGACTTTATGTTGTACTCCTGCTGAATTAAAGCCTCAATTGTAGAATTCCTTGATTCTTTCCCTTTTTGAGTCCTTTTTAGTACTTCCTTTTGGGACAGCCATCATGATGACCACAGAGCATTTCTATGTTGTCTATGAATTGCTTCTCTTCCTGCTAATGTGGGTGCTTGCATTCCTGTAAGACTGAAAGTTTCTTAGAAGGGACAGAAGGTTTTGACCCATCAGCAGCTTAACAAGCAAAACCACAAACAGGCAGGCTGTAAGAAGGTTGTGACCAAAAGTTGACTGTATTGTACAGAGACAGAAGGTAAACTGTCTTCACAGGTTTCTTCACATAGAAGCCACAGAGACTAGAGAAAAAAAGGCACTCATATATTCTCTAGGCCAGTACTTTGGGCAGAATTTAATTAAGTGGATGATAAAATAAAAATACTCGTGTCTATGTGATGCAGATCTAGACAAAGACAAGGGTTCTTGTGATGTGGCCTGAAAATCAAGGCATTTGTTCTTATTTGTATGAGCTTTACCCAGTTCCTTCTGACAACATTTTCAAAGTACATGTTCTTACAGTACAGCTGCCAATCAAGGTTTTTCTTGTATTCAGGCCACACAGAATAATGCTGTGAACAGGATTACAGAGCATGGACCCTCCCACTGGCAGCTATGGAAAACTCCTTAGTTTTAGTATAGGACAGACTACTAACTAGGCCAGCTTCTTCAGGCAGATGAAGATACTTCCTGGTCATTCTCTTGCCATTCTTTATTCCCACTCATTAATTTGGTCTCCTTTTGACTAACAAGGACAAATAACGTCACAACCAAAACATGATACAAGATTGCAGGTTTTGTACATGTTTTTTATAGTGGTAGAGAGCAGGCAGATTCATCACTGCATAGGAAATAAAATTGCAAAAATAACTTTAAAATAACAGCTTTTATAATAATTGGTACTTAGAAAGCACTCATGGAAAATTGATTGCTTATTTCATCTTGTACAGAATACAGCTAATTCTTTGACCCTTACAGTGTTACATGCAGAAGCAGTGAGGTATAAGCCTATACTAAGTAGTGAGGTTATTTGCTGACATTAATATCGTTGTGGCTTGCTCTTGTCTTTCAGTACAGGGAAATACAGTTGCAGCAGAAGGCTGATCCCTTCCTTGAACAAATATTAATTGTTTTGTTCTCTGGAAAAAGTAAGTTGGAGTCCCTGATAAATTAAGCTTTAACGGGCTTTAGGGCTTCAATCATTTCCATGTCAGTTTGGGAAATCAGGTGCTTTTCTGTTTGCAATACTGTTGTTTCCATGTACATGTCAGTCTGTCACCATGCACTAAGGTTATGACAATAATCTACAGGGTTTTTTGTTCTTCAAATCCAAGTACTTTCTTCAGTTTCAACTTCTGAAGTGAAACTGCTCAGGTATGAGACTTTTGAAAGTCCTCATCAGGATCCATATATTTCTTAGAATTAATATACAAAAAGAAACAACCTGCTACATCCAAATAATATTAAACCCAAACATTTTCTAAGCACAGCTGAAGAAACTGCTGCTGCCACCTGTTCCCGCTAGTTCCCTAATGACTTACCATCACAGAACTTCACAGGAAAATGTTCTCGAAGATGTTAGTCTCAGAGGGTCTGTGCCAAGCTTTGTGGGGAATCAAATGAATTAATCACACTAGCTCAGACAAAAAGACTCCATCAGATATTTATCCTTGTAAATCCCAGTTATACTGGATAATAAATTATCTCAGTGATGCTACTATGCTCAACAGGGCCATTGCAGGCCAAGTGGAACGTCTGCTCCTCGATTCAAGGTTATGACACATCTCCGATTGCTTCAGTTCATGCTTCTTGCTGGCAGCAGCAGCTTCTGCTTAAAGCAGATCTGTGGGCAAGGAGAGGTGGCTTGGAGAAAAAAAAATGCCTTTCATTCCTGGGCAGCCTGTTTTCGTTTTCCAGCTCTAGAGTGGAAGAAGATGGGCTTGGTGAGGCCACGTTGAATGACATTACTGTAGGCATTCATTTTCACGCAGGCAAGAAGAAGCAGTAGAAAATTATCCCCCGATTCCTGCATGGGGTACTACTGGACCTTACAAACCTGAACATGAAAGGCACCTGGATAGGCTACTTCCCAGACTTCAGTACAAAGGCATGTACTATGTGCAGTGCTGAGCACAAGAAGGAAGGTGCTGGAGGTTTCTTTCAAGATACGAAAGCACTGTACAGTGCCTTCCTAACTCAAGCTTGAACGTGGGGACAAGAGAAGTCACCATGTAGCAAAGGCATATTGATCTAATACCTTTCAGTTCTCCCTCAACTGGCCTCTATAAAGATGAAGCAAGTCAAAGAACTACATGAGGAGCTGCAGGTGCCCAGAGATTATTTCTTGAACTCTCCTGTGGCGTATTTTAAAAAAATGGATATTTTCCTCAGAACTTATTCTGCTAAAATAAAACCTGACCTGCACTGTTTCAAAAAATTAGATGCAAGACTTTTGAGTGCATGCATTATTCTTTAGTTTAGCACCATAGGTAGTTTGGTTTTGCTTAACAAGGTGAATAAACCCCAGGGAAGGTCCTTTCACTTTGGCAGATTTATCCTAAAAGCATCAATATCTTTGGAATGGTCTGAACTCATTAAAAATGTTCACTTTAGAATGAAAGAATCTTCTGGATTTTAGAGTAAGTGGAAAGAAGCTTATCAAAGGCAGTGAGAATTCTTCCACAATGCTTCTCATTTTCTACTGAGTTTTCTGACGCAATGAAAGAACACGAAAAGGGAATGTGCTTGTTGCAGTTTTTCAGTAGCAGTATCAAAAGCGTTCTTGTTCTTTTGGTAAATATTTCAGCTTTATTTTGGTAAATATTTCATGCCATTTGGGGGTTTACAGTGTCCTCTTTAGTGAGGAAACTTGCCAGTCAAAAGTTTCTTTTTCCCATAAATCGGAGCAAAATTAAATTCCCCTCTGGAAACTGACAGGGAAAGAAAATGCTAATTTCATCAAGACATTATAAAAAACCCTCAAACAATGCAATAATTAATTCTTTACTGCTGAGAATAAAATGCTGTTTTTTCTTCCAGGCAGCTCCATTAACAGGGAAAGTTAGCAGCAAACACCAAAACCAAAACAGAAACGGCCCTCAAAACATCTGCTAAGGCAAATGGTTCAGAGGCCAGGGCCTACCTTCTCCTGTGTGAGAGAAGACACCAGTAGAAATATGAGAGAAAAGAAAACGAATTGTCATTTTTTTAGAAAGCTGTTTTGATACACAATACATCAACTGGTACAGTGTTGCCCAGCACACTTGACAGACAGACTTGACTAGCCTGCTCCAAGTTCATTTTCATTAACCCACTCCTAGAAAATGAGATGCTTGCACAGACGTGATCAGTTATTTCCTACTGTTGCCACTAGCATCTAGCCTAAAATTGGTGATTTATGGCTGTCTAATTGGCCCGATTGTTAGCCATTTTTATCACAATCAGATAGCAAGACTCAACTGCATAGCCAGTATATCCCAGCATCTTTATATAACTTGCATTGTGCATCACTCCCTGATTACAGGTCTGTGAACTCTTCTCTGTCTTGGACCAATTATTTTTGCCTGGAAAGCAGGCTTATTTTCTATGTCTTGATGTGATGTCTGGCTGACCTCTCATTTTCACTGTTCTGTACCTTCAAGAGACATGGAAATCTTGGTGATCTATGCTGTTAGCAGGAACACAGTGTTCGAAAGACACAGTTATGTGAATAGCCTTTTGTTTTAATAGTATGGAAGAGAAGAAGAAATCAACCTCACTATTTTTTAGCTACTCCTGGTCAGGAATTTTTTGATTGTATATTTCTGCCCCTAGCAAAGGCATAAAAAATTTCTGAAGTTGTCGACAGAAAATATTTTCCATAAATAGAAACCTGTTTGTCATTCAGAAGCAATTTTCACTAGGAAGTATAACCGCTCCTGCTGCAAAACTGAATTCCTAAAATGTCTGAAGTTTTCAAATTCTTCCATCCCAAAAATGCTGATGCTTCATCCCTTTTCATTGCAAAGTTTTGAAACCATTTTTTTCTATGTGTTAGCTGAAGCACAGTGTTGAGTTAGAGGTGATTTAATTACCTTCTTCTTCATATCTTCCTAGAGATATCACTAAATTTTGTTTTGATTTTATGTATTTATGGATGTGTTCCCTTAATTTTAATAAATGAACAGCTGTAAAATTAATGAAGTTTTCATGACCAGGTCAACATATTCTGTAGGAAATACTGATTCTTCTACCCTGTGCTCTTCAGAATTTGGTATTTCAAGACATTCCTCAGCTCTTTATCACTGTGAATTCCTTCGTTTCTGTCCGAAGGTGTCATTAGAGTCCTGGCATTTTGCCTTCTTTTTAAGAAACCATCTGCAGCATTGCATTCTCTACCCACTGTGCATTATTAGCACTCCCTACCACTCGAGTGCTCTGAAGCACCTTCCCAAAGCTAAACATAAATAGCCCAGTATAATCTGAACTCTTTCTCAAACTGTGCAAGCGTGTTTGTCATGAAAGACAGAGCAAACACAACCAGGGAGTGCTGGACATCTGCATATGTTGGTGTAATGCACTCAGCCAGAGAAGTGCAAACCTCCCTTTGTACATGAAAATTGTATTCACATTCAGTTGCAGAAGCTAATAGTGTAGAACTGCAGGACTATTTTGCTCGCCCTTAATTTTTCTACCTTTTATGACCAAAGGTGTCTGCGTTTTTGATATGTGGAGCCTGACAAACAAATAAATGACTTTAATACTCTCTTTGATTTTGCAATCTTTTGATATTAGTCAAACTTCAAAGAAACCTCATAGCTTAAAAATAATGTTTCAAATCCAATATGTATCCTTTCCCTGGACTTTTCTGTTTTTTTTCTAAAGAATTACGTTTGTCGATTAAGCATGAAGATGTTTTTATTCCTTGGAAACTGCACTTTCTGTACAATAAGGCTTTTTGTTCACCAGTAATAAACAAAACACCTCACATCTAGTTTGATGCTAAAGATAGTCTAATAGTCCCACATGGACCTAATCTGCAAGGCAGGACTCTCCGTAACTCCAAAATTCACTTCTCAATTTCCTCCCTTCCTGTTGAAGCATGCCTGGTAAATTTGTCCTCAGGGAACTTGGAATGAAGCTTGTCTTCACAGATGTTATGAAGAAATACAATAGAGGGGAACATTTCCAGTATAACCTCTTTTTTCTTCTGTTATGATATTGTCACCAAGACCTGTTTTTCCTTTTTGACACATTCCCATCCAGTTGCTTTGGAGTGAATGGGACTGAATGCATACATTCTTGGTAATAACTAAGGGTTTGATGGAAGAAAAGGAGGAGAATTGGAATAAAAAGAAATGAAAAGCAAGGGAAAAACTTGAGCACTTCAGGGTTGTAAACTGGAGGAAGAGGAGAGTCCTATAGGCAGCAAGCAAGGAAAAAAAAATGCTTTCCTTAGTCTTGCTTCATTCTGTTCTTGGTCTCACCCTGCACAACTGCAGAAAAATTAAGACTTCCTAAAGACAAAGTCAAAGTCAGGACCAGAGACTTGGGATCTTTTTTTTTTTTTTTTTTTTCCCCACCAAAGGCAGAAAAGGAAGTGGCTATTGGTTTAACAGGAAGGGCCAGAATTTACAGGTTATAATTCTTCATCATACTCTCCGGAATAAAAACAAATAGTCTGGAACTTGCTGAAAACAGAGGCCCCAGCTGTCAGTGGTGAGACATGCTGAAGGAAATAAAGAGAATCTGCAGGACTGCAGACCGCCTATTCCAATGGAGACAAGTTCAAGGAGAGGAGACACGAAGCTTTGTACAGAAAACTGAGGCAAAGCTGAATAGATTCCCATCTTAAATTCACAGAATCATAGAATGTTAAGAGTTGGAAGGGACCTCAAAGATCATCTAGTCCCAACCCCTGCTCCCTCGGGCAGAGACGTCTCCGACTATATCAGGTTGCTCAAAACCTTCAACACTGACAACGTTGGGACATCAACAACGTCGCTGGACAAACTGTTCCAGTGTCTCACCACCCTCACAATATAGAATTTCTTCCCAATATCTAACCTAAATTTCACCTCTTTCAGATTGTACCTACTCCTTGTCCTATCACTACAGTTCCCAATGAACAGTCCCTCTCCAGCTACCCTATAGGACCCTTCTGATACTGGAAGTTTCCTCTGAGGTGTCCACAAAACTTTCTCTTCTCCAGGCTGAATAGCCCCAACTTTCTCAGCCTGTCTTCATAACAGAGATGCTCCAGGCCTCTTATCAAATTCATGGCCCTCCTCTGGACTTGCTCCAAGAGGTCCAAGTCCTTATGCTGGGGGGCCTCAGACCTGGATGCAGTGTTCCAGGTGGGGTTTCACAAGAGCCAAGCAGAGGAGCAGAATCCCCTTCCTCCTCTAGGTGTGTCTGGGATAGCCCTGACCCACATGTGGGACCTTGCACTCGGTCTTGTTGAACTTCACAAGGTTTGCACAGACCCACCTCTCCAGCTTGTCCAGGTCCCTGAGGAAGGCATCCCTTCCCTCCAGCGTGTTGACTGCCCCACACAGCTTGGTGTCAGTGGCAGACTTGGTGAGGGAGCCCTTGATCCCACTGTCTGTGTCACTGACAAAGACATTGAACAGTATCAGCCCCAGTGCTGATCTCTGAGGGACACCACTGGTCACAGATCTCCACGTGGACAATGAGCTGTTGACCACAAGTTTTTGTGTGTGGCCATCCAGCCAGTTCTTTATCCACCAAGTGCTCCATCCTTCAAATCCATGTCTCTCCAGTTTGGAGACCAGGATGTCGTGTGGGACAGTGTCAAACACTTTGCATCTTGTCTCTAACTTCCTGTGCACAATATCCAGATCCCATTAAACAAGCAGCAGTTGGCTTGATATTCAAAAAAATGCTGTGGAATGGGGACAGGGCTCCTCTAATTCAGACTTAAGAGTATTTTTACCAAGCAAACATGCTGTATGTTCTTAATAAATTTAATGACAACAAAAGATATCCTGTACATAATACTGCTTCACTGAAAGGAGCATTGTAGGAGAATGATCCCTGTCATAATGTGGATCAGTTACACTTACTTCTGAACATTACAGGAGTGTCAGTTATGGCTCCTTTCTTGTCTTGTCTACAAAACAAATTAATTCTACTATTCTTCCTAAATTAATTCTAATTCTTCCTAAAAAAAAAATGCATCATATCTCCAAACTTGCTTAAACCAACTAGACCACACAACATCAGTCAGCTAAGTACATACACATATCTTCTGCCTATTGCCTACTCAACACAGATGTCTGATGACCAGAATCTTCATAAAAATCCTCAAGGGAGCCATCTGGATTAATCCCCATATTTATTCCCAAGAAACAAAAAGGTCAGGTTACCAGCTCTTTAGACAAGCAGACGTGACCCTGCTGGGTATGACCACACTGTATTCTGTATTCTTATTCACATGAGCAGAAGATGACCTGATTGAAGAAGTCTTCTCACACACAGTCATTCCTGATCATCACTGTGGTGTGTGCTCATCAGAGCCATTAGGTCAGAATTCCTAAATAGGGAAGCACATGGCATGAGAAGCTAGTTGCCAGTCACCTTCACTGAGAAAAAAAATAGTTTTCTGGTGTTTCATGAAGGTGTAGCATCTACAGACATAATGACAGCTAAGAAATGAGCATTGTAGTGGTCAGGTACTGTCACTCATCTCTTGGCCCATTAAGTACCAAGCCAGTGGAAACTTATTTCACATCCAGTTTGATATGTAATGGCTAACCATGCAATAAGAAAACTCTGTTGAATGGTAGGCATCTTAAACTGTTTCTCCAGCTCAGCCTTGCAGTTAATGCTGGTTCTCTCACACAAGAATTGCAAGCCATCTGTGCTTTCACTTTGTGGGTGTTTACTTTTTAAGATTGGGCCAACAACAAGATTGGTCTTTAATTTTCTTAAATTAGTCTGAAAAACTGCAAATGTTACTTCTCCATCAACATCACAGTCCTAAACTGCTTCCAGTTACTCTGATTAACAATTTATACTCGAAATTCCACAGTCTGCAATATGCATTAGCCTGAAACATTGCATTGAGAGAGACATATAAAACACTTATGCCATCAAGCCATTTAAGATATTCAGCTGTCTTTAGAGAGCAACTACATGTGATTATTCCTAGTGAACTGACTGGAGCTGAATCTGTTGCTAGAAACACGATACCACGATACCAAAATAACATCAGAAAAATAAGTGTACTGTCCAAATTCTCCAGGTTCTCTTATTTTCCCATCTACTTCTTGATCACATCAACTCATATCCTAATAAAGAGGAAATAGGCAATAAAGGAACACAAAGTGTATTCAAAATGGTGAGGGTATGTTCTAGTCTTATCTTTCAGAGATCTGTTCTACTAGGCTGTTATGACCTTACCAATCACGCAATATTTGGTGCATTAGTTCCACACATTTTGTCCTTTTATAGCATCACATCTGCATTTTTATTGGTAATCCCATCTTCAGGAGAATTTCCTTTCTGCTGATGGAAATCTTCACAGCTGTGGAGAAAAGTGCAAATTTACTATATTTACTACAAATGTTGCCGTAGAGGCTCAAAAGCTACAATACCATAGTATAACCAGGGAAGAATATGTATGAGACACGTGAGAGAGCAATGAAAAAACATTTTTCAAGAACAACAATACTTGAAAGCAAAGTATAGATCTGTTACTTAATGGGAAAGGAGACCAGATGATGAGTTATTCAAACAAATATTGCACTTCCTATTCTCTCTCTCTCTAATCTTCACAAAACTGTCACCAGAAAACATAACAATGCAAGAGAAACACTGGCTAAAGTAAGGAAAAGAACTGGATGAAAATATCATGAAAGCTGGCCAAGTTTGAAGAAACTCATCCTTGGGTGGTGAAGGAAACAGCCAAAGTAATCTTAAAGATCGCTGTTTCTGAGAAGTAGTAGAGGAAATATGAAGCCCTGTGAAAGCGCAGGGCAAACGTACATCCACTTTTGTAAAAGTGAAAAACTGACCCTTTGAGAGCTCTGAGGTAATCCCTCTGACTTCAGCCTCAGAAATCACAGAATTTGGGACTAAATGAAGCTCACTGTAGAGAAAAGGAAGACAAAGAGAGGTAGAAGGCATTTGTCAAGGATGGAGTAGCTAGCCTCACTTGTAAGGGTACACTCAGTAGGTGTGATACATATCAGTTTCAGGAAACCTGCGTATCACTTCCTTGTTAGGACACAATGAACCTGTGGCTTTAAGGAGCTATCTGGGGAAGAGAGAGCTGGCTGGGTGGTGGTCTATTTGTTGTTTAGAAGACAGTCAGAATAGTTATTGAAGATTCAATAACTATTGATTGTAATCTGTGGGGAGAGATGCAAATTCGTTTCCCTGGGGGTCTGTCCTGTGCCTTGTGTTATTCAATTGTTTCACTCATGACCAGAAGATTAAGAGTAAGTGCATTTATACTACTTGCAGATGACATAGACAGAAAGGGGCACTCAGGAGGACAGGAACAGAATTCAAAATGATCTCTACAAATTTGACAGATGGCCTGAGGTCAACAAGATGAAATGCCACACAGACAAGTGATACATTTTGAGAGCAAAACCCCAAATGTTGTATATGAAAAAGGCAACCAGATGGGCAGTATAATGTTAGGGGGGTTGAGGGTAAAACTAGCTCACAAAGACCAGTAAGATTCTTCTACACCTCTTTTGGGATGTGTTAATAGGAACACTGAATAGACACTCTAGGGGAGGGGAAAAGGTTTCAGCTGCAGTACTGTGTCTAGAATGGAGCACTATACTTTGAGAAAAATGAATTGTTGTCTGGATTATTTAGTGTTTGTAAACAGGACTTAAGAGACATTAGAATACATTGCAGTTCCCACTCGGCCTTCAGCTGAAGTCATATAGCAATCCACAAGTATAAGACTTCACAAAATACAAGATTTCTGCTTCCCTAGATTATACCTCTTTGGACATGTTTTTAATATCGTTGATCATTTTAGTCTTGCAGCTAGCATAAGGATGTCTTTAGGTTCCAAGGTTCAGTAAAAAAGACATTTTTCCAAAGCCAGGAAGGCCTACTGTTGTGGGTTGACGCTGGCCAGGTTTCAGGCACCCACCAAAGTCGCTCACTCACTCTATTCCACAGCTGGACAGGGGAAAGAAAATATAACAAAGGGTTCATGGATTGAGACAAGGACTGAAAGAGATCACTCACCAAATACCATCTCAGGCAAAACAGGCTCAGCTTGGAGATATGAGTTAAGTTTATTACTAACAAAATCAGAGCAGGATAATGAGAAGTAAAATAAGCCCTTAGAAACACCTTCCCCCCACCTCTCACTTCTTCCCAGCTCTACCTCCTACCCAGCAGTGCAGGGACGCAGGGAATGGAGGTTATGGTCAGTTCGCCACCCGAGGCTTCTCCTGCTTCTCAGGGAGAGGAATCCTTTCCCTGCTGCACCGTGGGGTCACTCCCATGGGAGACAGTTCTCCATGAACTTCTTCAATGTAAGTCCTTCTCGTGAGTAACAGCTCTCTGTGAACTGCGGCAACGTGAGTCCCTCCCACGAGCAACAGTCCCCCTCACACTGCTGCAGCGTGGGTCACTCTTCCACAGAGTGCTGTCCTCTGAGGACAGGCTGTTCCAGCCTGGAAGCAGGACCCTCTCTCCACGGATCTCCCATAGGATTACAGGCTCCCCCCAGGGATCCACCTGCTCTGGTGTAGGGCTCCTCCATGGGCTGCTGGTGGTTTTCTGCATCCCCGTGGATCTCCATGGGCTGCAGGGGCACAGCTGCTTCACCATGGGCTGCACCATGGGCTAAAGGGTAATCTCGGCTCTGGTGCCTGGAGCACCTCCTCCCACTCCTTCTTCACTGACCTTGGTGTCTGCAGAGTTGTTCTGCTCACATGTTCTCACCCCACTCTTCTCCGGCTGCAATTATAACTGCGCAACAACTTTTTGTGTTTTCTTTCTTCTTAAATCTGGTATCACAGAGGTCTTACCATCATTTCTAGTTAGCCCAGCCTTGGCCAGTGGCATGGCCTTCTTTGAAGCCACCAAGGATTGGCTCTGCTGGACATGTAAGAAGCTTCCAGCAGCCTCTCACAAAAGGCACCACTGTAGCCCCCAGGCTACCAAAACCAGGCCATGCAAAACCAGTGAAGCTACATTCTGCATCTCTTTCTCCCTCCCCGCATGTCTCAGAGTTTTGCCTTGTCCTATTGATGCCAGAGATTTTTGCTTTTGTACTTTTTATATATTAGTAGCCCTGTAGCCTTTTATTGTATAACTATGTAGATTCTTAGCTAATGGTTTCTCTACCCCTCAAGACAAAATACATTCCTAAAATCCTTCTGTAATCTTGTTCCTTTTTAGATCGAAGGACCCCATGTCTCATAACAGGACATTCCTAAGCACCTTATCATCCTTGCTCCTCTGTGAACAGGAACATTTTGCTATCCCATGTCCCCTAAAAGTACAAACAACAGTAGAGCTAGAAGTTAGGGGCGCCTTAGTGGGGGACCAAACTGGGGGACCAAACTGGGGGCTTCAAATCTAAGCCTCTAACTGGGACACTGGGGTCAAATATGCAAATTTGTTAAACTTATAAAAGTGTTGGAGTCCTGTACTAGGTGTGCATTTTTGGGTGTGCATCTTGTATACAGTTTGGCCATAAATGTACCTGGAGGCCGTTGATAAAGGTATCCGCTTTTTTATCCCCTTAACATTGTCCAGCTTCTGATTTTGAGGTGGCAAAAGGCAACACTACAAAGAAGTCTGCAAAACACTACTCCTTGCTTGCCGCATGACCAGCGATATGCATTTTGTGCCTGCCTAAAACAAATATGTATTTTGCTTCCAATAAGTTCAAGTGACTTAGCCTTTCTTCCCTCCACATATGCTTTTTGTGACTTCCTTTTTTAAAAACAATTCCCCTGCTTCACTTTCATTGAACTTCCAGTATAGGATTGTGTTCTTTGTAGAAGGAAGAACTTCAATGGCATTTCAAAGCCACTCTACCTGTTGGTCAGGGACACTGCCTTCTTCTATCCTTGCTAGACAATTAATCTTTCTGGGATTAACTTTCATTTAATAACACATCATAGTTTTGTTTTGTTGTTATTTCCCAGGAGCTGAGCATGACCACAAAGTGATCAGAGTGTGAAGAAGAGCTGAATACTCAGAAGATATCTACCTTTTTTTTGTTTGTTTGGCTTTTGTTTGTTTGGGGGTTTGTATGGGTTGGTTTGTTTGGGTTTTTTTAAAATCCTTCCCCCAGCCTATCACCAGGAAAGCAAAAGTCTTATATTCCCATCATGAACTGTGAGACTTTTGAGCAACTTTGAAGGTTTTGCCAGGGCAAAAAAGATGACTTTTGTTGCCAAGGCCAGTTGCACTTCATACAGAGTTCAGTATTTGTGCATCTGTTTTCTGCTATGCTTTATTATCAGAAATCTAATTAGTCAACAACATCATGCAGAATATATGCAGCTACAGTAAATGATAGAGACACACTTAAGCACCGAATTTAACCAGTCTTTTCTGATGCTGCAAGCAAGCACGGGAAATGGCTCCCAGCAGCCGAGTTTTAGTTTTGTTTTTCAAAACTGTAGGAATTGCTGGTAATGGGGCACCTTCCTACTCAGCAGTTATCAGAATAAGCCTGTAAATTTTCTCATCCCTTACTTCCTTCTCTTCAGTTAACACAGAATACTTTAATTCTAGGGATTTTTTTTCTGTCTGAGACAAAATTTATCCCATCTATTCATAACCCTACATTCTACTTGAGTTTTTATGACTTGGCAAAAAGTCCAGTTATGGCTGGAATTCAGATGTATGTGTATTATCATTTCTTGCAACCATGATTTCTAGCAAACTCTTCATAAGACTCACAGTAAACACTTTACATGATAGGCTTAGTTTTGTTGTTACGTGACATATGTTGCAGAAAGTCCCAGCCTGGGTATTGGTATTACAGTATCTTGCGTAGAGATACAGCTTGAATTGAAGTATAACATTTGGATATAGATAGTAAAATATAACATTTTGCTGCACAGAAAGGAAAAATATCACAGTGGCAAATTTTACCTACTCTGAACTTCCAAAGAGTTTCGAGACTTGCCATCAATAATATCACTTCTTCTGCAAGAAGGTTGATCATCCACTCAACCTGGGAGAAAAATGGTACTGACATGGGTATTTAGTATGAAAGTCAACCTGGTCCGTGGTGCTGCCCTGAGTCAATTGTGCCTGCTGATTCCTGCTCTAACTTCTTTGGGGTAGTTTTGTACAGGGGAGCCATGGCAGCACAAGAAGTGTGACAGATGTTAACTCCAGCCTCATTCATACCATCAACACAAAAGACAGATGTGCCTCTCAACTCCCAGGACAGGTGAGGTCCACAGCTATAGGTAAATATTTCAGCCAATGATCTTCAGCGTCTCATTAGGAACAATCACCATTGCAAACACTTGTGCATTGGAATAATGTTCCCAAGTTCTTTAATTCATTTCTATTTCCTGACATGGAATTGTGATACATTCTGGTTTGTCTCTTCTTAATCATCTTTCATCACTCTGAGCAATCTTCAGAAAATGTGTGCTCCTTCTGAAGATAATTAGAGAAGCCACTCTTCCCTTTCAAAC
Organism: Amblyornis subalaris; assembly: GCA_018881555.1. Lineage (NCBI taxonomy): Eukaryota > Metazoa > Chordata > Aves > Passeriformes > Ptilonorhynchidae > Amblyornis > Amblyornis subalaris. The sequence continues at coordinate 729,329 of JACAXG010000229.1, forward strand.
AACTTGGGACCACAGGTTATTCTTGTCTCACTTCCCTGAAATGAATCAAATATGTCTCAGAGATGGACCAGAAGATCCTGTGTCATGTTGTTGTTACGTTGGGTTTTTTTTAATTTTTCCTTGAGAAGTGATCTCTGACTGGAATCTCCCCAGCAGCTTTCCTCCATCTCTCAGACTTTGGGAGGCTTGTGCATTACCCATCTCATCTGACAACACTTCATACCCTCTATAGAGAACTCCAGCTCTGGCTGGAGAACTACTTTACTACATGTAGGAAAGGAAATACCATGTCTCTCAGCCCCTCTAACTCAGGGTAAGTGCATGAAACCAAATCAGTGCTCTCCATCAATGGTCCAAGAATGGCTCTCCAACTCACTGGCTACTCCAAATACGTGAAAAACTGAGGCGAAAAGCACACTGCAGAGCGTAGACATGGGAAAAGCGCTATCATATGAATAATGAATATTTTGTGAGTCTGTACAAATCAGCAGAAAGGTACCACAGTATATGAGAAATGGACAGAGGACAGGATGCAACTTGAACATGGCAAAGCATAAGGAATGAACAGGGAATGTATTTAGATTTAAAGGACAAAAAGCAAGTAATTTTAACAAATGCTTTTGTCAAAAATTAAGACTTTTTTATAATAATCACAGGCTCACAGAACTGGTAAGATTGGAAGGGACTACAGTGGGACATCTGGTCCAACCTCCCTGCTGAAGCAGGCTTATCATAGAGCACACGGCACAGGATTTCACAGAGATGGTTCTTGAATATCTCCGGTGAGGGAGACTCCACACCCTCTCTTGGCAACCTGTCCCAGTGCATGGTCACCTGCACAATAAAGTTCTCCCTCGTGTTCAGGTAGAACTTCCTGTGCATCGGTTTCTGCCCATTGCCTCTTGTCCTATTACTGTGCACCACCAAGAAGAGCCTGGCTCCATCCTCTGACATCCACCCTTCAGATATAGACGTTGATGAGGTCCCCTCTCAGTTGTCTCTTCAGCTGAACAGGCCCAGCTTCCTCAGCTTTTCGTTGTAAGAGAGATGCTTCAGTCCCTCGAATATCTTTGTAGCTCTTCTCTGGACTTGCTCCAGAAGTTCCATGTCTCTCTTGTACTGAGGAGCCTAGAACTGGACACAGATCTCCAGATGTGCCTCCCTAAGGCTCGGTAGAGGGGCTGCATCACCTGTTATGTTTTCTAACATAGCCTTTGCTTTCAGTCAATAAAAATGTTTTTCTGGGTGTTTTTTGTGCAAGTAAAGGACACCTTTTATTTACATATGGCATTTTTTACCTATCTTCAATTAATAGGAGAAATAATGCTTTATAGAAAGCATTCAATTTCATAATTCAAATTCTTATGAAACATCACAAATCTGTGATGGGAGGGACAGAGAAAGAACAAGAAAGGGGACCAGCTGAAGAGTGTCAGAGACCCAGTGTCAGGCCAGTGCAGAGGATCAGATACATGGTGTACCATACAAAGATTCCCACCAGTCGCTTTGGACTGAAAGCTCTATGAAAAATATAAACAATTTTTTTTCAGTGAAACATTTCAGAAATTTCAATAAGATTTTGATTTGGAGCTTTAGAAAGCAGTGGCATCTTCATTTTTCAGGAAGTTTTTTTCTGTTTTCTACAGTTTTCATTTTGCCACTCCAAAATGAAGAAAAATTAAAGAAAGAAGGAAGGAAGGAAGGAAGGAAGAAAGAAAGGAAGGAAGGAAGGAAGGAAGGAAGGAAGGAGGGAGGAAGGAAGGGAGGGAGGGAGGAAGACAAGAAAGAGGGAAGGAGGGAAAGAAAGAAGGAAAGAAAGAAAGAGAGAGAGAAAGACAGAAAGAGAGAGGGAGAAAGAAAGAAAGAAAGAAAGAACAAGTAAGAAAGAAAGAAAGAAAAAGAAAGAAAAAAGAAAGAAAGAAAGAAAGAAAAAGAAAGAAAGAGCAAGTAAGAAAGAAAGAGAAAGAAAGAAAAAAGAAAGAAAGAAAAAGAAAGAAAGAAAGAAAGAAAAAAGAAAGAAAGAAAAAGAAAGAAAGAAAGAGAGAAAGAAAAAGAAAGAAAGAAAGAAAGCTGAGAGAAAAGTAAAAATTTCGGAAAGGGATGAGCCACTTTTTGATTGGTGAAAAGCTGTCCAGATCCACTCTGAAGGTCTGCAGTGGTTTGGGATAAACAGAGGGAGACAAATGAGAATGCAGAGACCAAGAGACAGCATTTTTATTACACTGGTCATTGTAGTTATGCTTAAAGAAGACAAATAAAGATGAAAAGGTCTTTCAAAATACAGATGCCATGTGCTGAAGAAAAGGCTCTGCTGACATTTATTTTAAAAATCTGTATTTTCCACAAAATATTTATTAAACTGTGAGGGTTGGAAAGAACCAGTTTGACTCCACTAGTCCCTGAATGTTTAGAAGCTGACTTCTGCCCTAAGGCTTTGGTTGATTCAAAGTGTTTGGATGGAGAGCTCTTGTGTTTTCCCAAACCAGAGCCTTGTCATTTGAGTCCTCATTATATGCTGTGGGTTCACATGGCAACTGTGCTCAATGAATGACTACATCTTCACCTTTGCTCACAGGAGAAGCCAGGTTTTATACTTGCATCTCTGTATACAGAGGTGGGATTGGCAGAGGGGTCACATGAAGCCCTCTACATATTTTCTCAAGATACCTTGAAGAAATTCTGTGTAGGGAGCCAGGTGCAATTTTCAAATCTTTGTTCCAGCTGGGTATCCCTGTCGGTTTAGTTTCATAGAATCTGGTAGTCAAAGGCATGGGGCGTCCTTTCAGCCCATCAGAGTTCCTTTGAAAACAATTAATTGTACATAAATTAGAAATGCTGTTCCTGATAGAAACTATCCAATGAGTGTCCCTCAATAAAAACTGTATGAATATTGCTGTTACACATTAAAAGAAGGATGCTGAAACTGGAGAAGGCAAAAATATGTTATGAGTGGCCATTAATTAAATAATTCTATGCAAGTAATGGGACACCCACAGCAGAGAAGTAGTCTTTGTCTCAGAGCTGCTATGGTATACTAGTATGCTGAATTCATAGAGCTTTTTGTGAACAGAAAGATTAATATGTGTGCTAGAAGCCCCCTGGCAACTTCTTTTGCTAAAAAGATCATTCGCACTTTTCACAATGAGTTTCTGATCATTACCCTGACAGGTAACTGAAGAATACAAAATGGATAGTTATTTTTCTGTGCTTAATATTTCACTGCATTAGAAATGTCATGATGCCTAACAATTAAGAAGTTGTCATCTAATTCAGCTCAATTTATTAAGGTGCTCAGTTAGAATCCTAATTCCTCCTTCAGCCATCAATCTGCCAGGTGTGACAACACACAGCTAGTTTTCCTCTTCTTGACTAATATTTTCCTGAATAGTTTTAATTTGCATATTTTCAGTAAGGTTACACAGAAAAGTCTAGTGTTTTCTGATGGCCAGGAGATTTTGTCTGTGACAAAAATGCGTGCAATAAAACGTAATTAATTCCCTAGTATGTGACCATGCATATTGCAGTTAGCACTTTTCCAAGTGTCTATGAAGGAGATCAAGACCTAGAGAAAGCTAGAAAATGGAATTTTCAATTCTCTGGAAAAAAACCCAAGTTTTCAAATATCAGTTTATTCTATCCTGAATTGGATTGAAAATATGGATAAGCAACATTTGCAGTAGGCTTGAATTTGTTTAATAAATTGATTTGTGGAAAAAAACTCCAACTATATAGTTAGATAGTTGGGAAGACTGGAAACCTAGGAGATGCGCAAGCTAAGCAGCAATCTCACCTACCTGACAGGCCAGATGAAAAACTGGAATACCTACTCCTGAATTTTTCCATTTATCTGACAAGTCTAGTGGAGGCAACCACTACACAACACCGAAAGAGCATAGGAAGTGTGAGAATCTTTATTCCTTGAAGACTTTCCAACAAGGGGCTTTGCAAAATTTGGATGACGGGAAGGAGAACAAAACGTTACAGACAGAAGTCTTGATGAACTGCTATGAACAAAGACAACAGTCCAAAAGAAGCCTGCTCAGTTGCACTAATTGATAAGGAAAGAACTGGACCTGAGAATTTTATATCAGCAAAGCACTGTATGGATGGTGAGGCACAGAAACAGGTTGCCTGGAGAAGTTATGGATGCCTCATTCCTGGAATTGTTCAAGGCCAGGTTGGATGAGACTTTGAGCAATAAATGTAATGGAAAATGTAATGGAAGGTGTCCTTTCCCACACCACAGGGCTAAAGGCTGAGTTGGAAAGTCCCTTCCAACCCAAACAATTCTATGATTCTATGTGTCCTGGGGTAACTTTATGATGCTATATATTCCAATCGCCTGCTTAATGAAAAAATATTGACTCTGTGTCTTTAAGCTGGCTCGAGAAGCCAGGCGCTATGTTTTGAATGCTTCCAGGATATTTACATTTTTTACTTATCAGCCAGCTGTTGTTATGGTTCTCAGGAGAAAACTCTTGCCAGCTGCTTTTTCTGCAGTTGGATGCAAAGGGAACACTTTTACCTATTTTCTTCATGTGAGTTTTTGGTGCTGCTTTGACTCATATTGGAGGGAGTTAAAACTTACTTTTGGCTTTTTCCCTCCTTTGCCTGAGGCAAGGAAAGAAGACATTTTTTTTTCCTGGGATTGTGGTTTTTTTGCTTCTTCCTTTGGAACTTTACAACAGACCACTGAATGCTGGGGCCTACCTAAACCATATTAGGCCCAGAGAGAGGCCTGCACCATCCTAGGCCTGCAGGGAGACAGAGCAGAAAACCACACCCAGAAAATCAAGGGCTCTGAATTCATCCAGGTTGTCGTCACCACAAGAGGTTTATTATCTAACATTATTCATTTTTTATTTTCCTTTCACTTCCCCTGGTGCCTGCATGCACCTCCCCTCCCCCAGCAGCTGGGTTTTGTTAAACAAACAGGTTTTTTTGACTTCCCTCCAAGAAATTCTTATCTGGGGGGGGAAGAGAGTTTTAGGATCCTATTGTTTGCAGAGGAGGCTCTTTGAGTCTTCCTCCTAAGTTTGTCCAAACTGTGACAAACATATTTGGCACCCAGACATGGGCTCGACTGAGACACCCAGCTGGGGAAAGTGTGGGAATCAACAGAGTTGTTCAGATACATAGGGCAGATTCAGGGGAAAGGGAGAGAAGAAGGGGGTAGACAGAAAAGCTTATAAACAAGATGGTCATGTATAGATATGTGGAATATGAGAATGTTTACTTTCTAATTGTGCCAATAAATAAAGGGAAGGAGACAATCAGTCTTCCAAAATTTGGAAATTTGCAAAGGATAAGGATGTAAACTTGAGGATCCAGGGTGCTGGAGTAGGTCAGTGGGACTATGTGAGCCAAGGAGCAGATGTGCCGGGAAGAGGGAGCAGGGAGGAACAAAGAGGTGGGGTGGGCAGACAGGGTACAGCCGGTGAGCTATGGCTGGTCAGTGGCTTTCCCAGCAGAGCCCTGCACCTGATCACCGCAGTGTGTCCTGCCTGTTCTTACCCACCTCTCTGTGTGACCTCACTCCCTATGCCAGGCACGTGAGTGCTGCGAGGGCTTAGTGCCAACTGCTGGGGGACCAGTGTGTGAGGAGTGGGCACCAGCTGCTGGAGTCAGACCGGTGCTGTGGGTGTCCCTGGCTGGTGGTGTTGCCTTCGGAGTGAGTGAGAGGGGTCTCAACTGGAGTGGGGTGGGCGTCTTTAACCTCCAGCCACATGGGCAGGAACACTTTGTACCCGGAAAATCAGCTTCTGGGGTGACCAGTGGGAGTGGATGGCTCAGCACTGTCAGCTGCAGTGGGAGCACAGGTCACAGCCCTTGTGCCTGGTGCTGGCTGCCAGAAGGGGTGAGTGTTTGTACCTTCCCCAAAACGTGCTGTGCATAGAGAGCATGTGAGCATGTGCGTGCACGCGTGTGCGTGCGTGTGTGTGTGTGTGCGTGTGTGTGTGTCTTCACTGGCAATCTTCAAGCTGATACCAGCTGATGAGCAGGGGAGACTCAGTTCTGGGCTGGGATATCAGGTGGTTGGAGAGTCCATGATGGTATTTGGGGGACCTGCAAGTGTGGGGTGCCTGTGGGATGAGTGTGTGAGTACTGTGTGTCTGCAGTGAGCAATAAGGTGGACCAGCAGTGAGTCAGGGACTCATGGGGCAGGAAAGGGGGCATGGGACTGGGGAAGAGGTGCTGGGTAGGCAGAGGGGCTATGACAGTACTTGTCATACCCATGAATATATGTGTGCGTGTGAACTGGTAGAGAGTCACGTTAGCAAAGCCAGCTAAGTCACTGGCAGAAAAGTGAGCCCTGGCTGGGGGCAGTAACAGGCTCAGGATTAGAGCTCTCCCCTGGCAATTTGTACTAGCCAACAGACTGCTTGCTCTTGTGGATGTTTAATAAGTCTCTAGAAGTGGGAGGAAATCTTCCTGCAAGAGGTTTGACTTCAGAATTGTGAGACTTTAATTACATCCAGTACGTCCTATTATATTGTGCTGTATCATGCTGAAGAACACCTCAGGAGATATGAAAAATTGAATTTCACAAGGGGAGATAAAGCCAGAAAAAAAACACATATGAATGTGAATATTGAATACTGCTATTAAATCTTCTAACTCTGTTCTTCTTGTTTGCCACAGATTATTTGACTTTAATTTAATGAAGTTAGCAAAATATCTTTTCAAAGAATCATCAGGATTATTGAAAAACTTGGGGATAGTTTATAAGAAAATAGCACAGACAGGAAATTGATATAAAAATCAGAATTAATAGACATGAAGACTCCACCCCAACAAAAAAAATTCACAGGTCGAATGATATGTAGTCACTCCATAGCTTTGGCTGTTGCCATAAATCTTTCTTTATTAAGCTCATCCTTGGTAGAATTTTAACTATGACTACCTTAGCTTGAAGTTGGAATGATTGCCACCAGCTGTGTTATCAGTATGATGGGAAAAATGACTCCTCCATTTATATGTGACATTTAAGATATTCGTGATCCTGCATGCATATATAGCCAGTTAAAAATAGGCTCAAGGTTGATAACAAAAATAAGAAGTTGTTACGGAGAACTGTATACTTAAGGAAAAAAAAATGGCAAGGCCTGCTAACAAGTCCACCACATTCAAAACATGTTTCAGTCTGAGAATGCTTTTAAATCTACAGCTTCTGAAAGTCATATGCTGACTACCTGAATCAGCCTCCACCATCATGACAGCCATCTAACCCGACCCTTTCCTGAATAAACTGGAAATGGAAAGAGCAAATGGATACAGCCAGAGCCTCCCCTCTCATAGGCTAGCACACATCGAGGTGGTTGCCTCAAGAATGAATCAATGGTCCTAGAGCTCTTCCTGGTTCTACCCCAGGCTCCCTCCCAACAGGCATTATGTGATTAACTGTAATAAATAAATCCTTTGCCTTGATAACAGATCTGACATGAATGAAATAGCCCACTAATCCATTCCTTAAGGAAGGACAATTAGGGATCACTATTTATTCAGTTTATAGAGCTAGAAACTGGGGCCCTGTGAGAGATGAAGTGACCTGACTGAAATGAGTAGCAGGCTGAGAAACACCTCCTATATGACTATTGCTGTCTGACTTCAAAAATAATTTCTTCCAGCACACTTTGCATACAGTAGAGGATGCAATTTTGAGTTGTCCGATTCCTAGGAAAGTCACAGAGAAATCTTATTTATGGATGTACCCACCTGCAGAAGAAAGCTTTTTCTTGAGGGTCTTGTCTTCTCAAATGTGCTGTGTGGCACTCTGACTTTTACCAGTCTAGACAGTGCTACCTCCCTAGAACTGCCAGAGACCAAACCTCTCTGTGATCACTTCTAGAACCCCAGATATTGCAGCTCCTTTCCTCTGCCACAACACCCCTGTGCTAGGCAGGCTGGCAACCTCTAAGAGAGTGACAGATGTTTTTGCTTCTCAGTTGCAATCAGAGGAAAGTAGCTTGAATTCAAATGCAAAATAAGGTTGCACATAGAAACCATATTTTTCATCATTTCAACCTTATTTTTTAACTGGGCATTTTCCATCCCTGACCCATTGTATGGCCCACTATTAGAAAGGCTGCTGCATATTCATAAGAACACTTAATTTCCTTCCTAACTCATAGGAAGAAACTCACTTCTACCTCCATTGTGAAGCAAATAATGTTAAGGATTGAAAACATGATTGGTAAAGAAATTTACTTTGCTCTCAAAAGCTTTATTTGGTCCCTACTGTGCAAAGACATGCCTCTTATATTTTCCATAGCAACAGAAGTTCAGTTCCGTCTGCTCTTTAAAGTTCTTTATGAGGATCAACAAAAGCTAGAGGCAGGATGCCTGGGCCAAAGCTGGAGCTGCTTAGGTTTAATACAATAAAAGCATTCTTGTGGATGCTGCTATAAAGGCATGAATTGTAATGATAACTGAGAAGAACATCTAAGAGGAGAAGCCAATGTGAGAACATAGTGAGTTTTGGGCTGACAAATGCATGAAAAGGCCACTAGGCCACCTGAATACTCTTCACTCAGAGGTCACTTAGTCCCGAGAGGGAAGTAAACAACCTAAAAGAGGATGTGCAAGAGCTTCCCCCTGATTTTTGGGAGCACAGAATCTAGTAAGCTTTTCCAAGCTCCATCTCCACAGTGCTCAGAGGCTTCTGCAGACAGAGAGAGAGAGCTGAGACCGTGTTCTTACACATACTTTCAAAGTCACACCAGCTGACAAAACATAACCTTTGCTCGTGTATGAGAGGGAATGGTTCTGCAAGCAGCTAGTCCCCAGTTCCATTCCTCCCTTCCCACACAGATCTTCTCCCCACCTCCAGGCCATCAGCAAGAAGAAATCAGATGATGTTTCCCATTCCTTATCATGGTTATGTGTGGGGTTCTTAGATTTCCAGTGCTGTAACACTTCTTATGGCATGTTCTCTGCTTTTGTCTCTGATTCATTACCATTTAGCCATGGTAATTTTACCTTTTCCATCCCTGCTTTAAGAATGTGATCTGAAGCCAGGTTAAGAGACATGTTTCAGGAGAAGGCAATTCAATGTGATGGTTTTTTTACTGAGTGGCTGATCACATAGAATAGCTCTTCGCCTACAGCAGTGAGGCTGCAAATTAAAGTCAGCACCACAGGCAAAGCCTCCGTTATCTTTGCTATCTTTCTACACTTTTGTGTGCATCTCTGAAAGATCGCTGATGACTGACAATAGCAGCTCCAGACATCTAAATAGGCCTTTTTTTCTTGCCTCCCATCCTCTCTCTTTAAAACTCTTTATAGGATTGCCAGAAGTGGCATTCCATAATAAAAGTTTTTCATATAAATAGATAAATAGATAAATAGAATGCAGCAAGGGATAATGTTGAATGAAAGTCACATGGCAAACACTTTATCTTGGTTCATTTCTTTCTGTCTTTGGAAAAATGTTATAAGATTTACTTCTGGAATGTCCCCCTCCAGTCCCTCTGGCAAAGGCTAGCAAAAAAAATAGCACAGAACAGACTGGGCTGACATCTGAGCTCCATATCTAACATTGTCTCAGTAACACCCACATCCTCAGCCTACATAATGCAACATTTGGACAGCTGCTCTTCTTCAATGGCTCTTCCATCTGTCGGTGCATGGCCTCCTGGTCCATGTTCACGGACCTCCCTCACTTGACAGATTCTTCTTTCTCCATTCCTGCCATCCTCTATCAAGAGACAAATCTCTATCAATTTATCAATCTATCAATCCCTATCTCTCTGCCTTCAATTTCATCCAATTATTTAGGCACCGTGAGCCAAAACCAAGGTGTGGGATTGCACAGGAAGCGGAGCCAGCTCCTGTAGAGAAGTCACCATCCACTGTGAAGCTATCACCTGTGATAAGACCTTGGAGGCAGCCCCTATTGTGAAGACATCTTCTGCTGTTATCAGGGGTGCTTATCATACAAAGGCCTGAGGGCAGTAAAAACATTCTGCTAACCTCGCTCTGATAAGAAAGCTAAAAGGCGGATTTACAGGATTCCCAGAAACGCCTTTTGAAGTTTTTCTGAACAAAGCATGTTTTGCTGTATAAATATCATCCTAGTTCTGTAAAATATAGATTCACTCGCTCTCAGCCTGTGTCTCTCACATTTCATACGCTACACCAAGGAACCTTCTCTACTGTAGCCGAGGTTTTGGCCTGTTCTGCATGAATGGGAAAAAAGAGGAAAGGAATGCGTGGAAAAGAGGTGAGGTGAGAGAGAATGAGGTGTTGCAGGGCTCTTTCTGGTCTCAATAAGAAAGTCTGACAAAAAATGGCTTAATAAGAGAACTGCTTTAACAAGATGGCATAAAGGGAGAAATATAGCAAATAAATCTTATGTCACTTTGGATGCTGAGAATCCCATGGTTGTGCAGCATTGAGTGGCCCTTGGATGCTCAGGTTAGCTATACTGTGGATCACTAACTCCTTGAATGCACAATGGTCTCCTGAGCACAGTCATGTCAGGACCCCTCCAGAAGCAGATTTTCTTACCATCATGCTGGTAAGTACTGTATGCTCTTCTTCTTCCGCCTTTTCCACCCTATGCTTTGTAACTTCTGTTTGTCTTGCAAGCTTCTGTAGCAATGTCTTTTTTGCATGCTGATTATGTGCCAAAATAAAATCACTGTCTTTAACACAGAATCTATAAGATTTCTACTAGGCATAAGGTGGAAACCTAATTTCACAATTACCTGTCACTAATTTGATGCCGTTAGCTGAGTCCTGAATCTCAACTAGCCACTAGAGCAGGCCCAGTTTTGCTGTGTGCGTTTAAAACCCGGTGAAACAAGAGGTAGTGCATGAGTAAGAGCCCTCTGTGCCATGTGAGGAACACCCCATTGTTCTGAAGACTTTTCATGCAATCAGTGTAGTAAGTTTAGCTGTGATGAGCTGGTACCCTCATTTCGTTCATTATTGCTTTGTTCTCTAGAAATTGCCTCCAGCATACAAATAAACTACTTGGATTTCACTTGGTAAAAAACAAAGTAATTGCTTTATGTAGCTTCTTGTAAATATGAGAGCCTTTGGGGTGGTTTTTAAAAAAACATCATTAGCAAATTTATTTTTATCATAATTTTTAGAAGAAAGTTATTGCTTGCTGTGGAGGCTTTTACTCTCAAAAGGGTTATTGTTACACTGGGAATCATACTGACCATGATAAATTTTTAAAAAATAAGTCACAGACTGAAAGTAAGAAAAATACAAAGTAGAAATTTTAACTCTGCTTTCTGCTGTTTGCATAATACATGCATGTTACATTTTCATATTTCTTCTGCAGTTTCCTCACTCTGGCCTTGCCCACCCTGAATGCCTGAGCCATGTATGGATCTCTGGGTGTCTCACAGAAAGTCGCTAAAAAATTTTGGGTCTTGTTTCTCTGATGAGCTGCTGGTTGAAGCATTGGTTTGGAGTTACGTTAGGCATTCAACAGACAAAATAAAGATTGCCACAAAAATTCTCATGCTTTTGGAATGTGAAATCAGAAGTACTGTAGAAAACTCAGGAATCAAGCTTGGCAGGGCCTGAGAAGAGTAATGGTTTAATCACCATGCCAGGTGCTGGTTGTTTTCTAGTACATATTTGCACAGAAACAGCCAGTGAAACCCCATAGAGCTGAACCGGTATTTCACAGAAGCAAGCTAAAAACAGATACAGTCATGTTGCAAAAACTATTTTCAAATATTTGCATGAAAAGAAAATATTTTTCAGAGAGAATTCATAAATATCCTGAGATAAGTATTGAGTGAGTGAGAATCCAGGAAACAATCAAGCCCATACAGTGTAACAAAGGGTGCCTGCCTACAACACAGCAACAGAAAATGGAAGAGTACACATTTAAAGACAGATTCCATAAAAACCTTGAAACCTAGATTTCTAGAGCAGTCAGAGCCAGTGCCAAAGGACAGAGCATTAAATATAATGAGAAGGAATAAAAAATTCATGGCACCAGAAGGCAAGAGGTGGGTATTTTGCAGTAGGATAAATTAAGGAAAGATTTTTGCTATATATTTGAGATATGTAATGCCTCTCTAGACATTTCAAACTCCAAGTGACTGTGAGTGCGTGTGGAAGAACGAGAACTTCCCTTGTGTGTTACAGGCATGTTTGACTGAAAAGAAATTACTAGAACATATTACAGGTGTATCCAAACAGCACTGTATACACAACAATTTCTCGAGTCTATCACAAGCTAGAGAGGCAAGAAAATTACCATCAATAGTACCCATCTCACAACTGTTAGGACCTCTCTTCAGCCAGTACCTGCACGTGAAAACAATCATATCAGATATGAATAGATTAGAGTTGGCTGCTGTCAACCCTCTAGAAGTCAGTATTATCAACACATACATCATTGTTTTAGATGTGCCAAAATATTCAACACTGAAGAGGCAAAAATTCAAGGGAGACAGAGAGAGGGTGAGATCTGATGGCATTATACTTCATCTTCCACGAAATATGAGGTGAAAATCAGATGTCTCTATTTTTTACAGTGAATCAGAACAAATGTGGTTCAGTGGCATGCAATATCGAATTAGAACTGAAAATCGAGCAGTTAAAACTATATGTAAAATAAGGAGATGATCACACAGTCCACTAGGTTTGCCCTGGGAGCTGATACAGTGTCCTGGAGAGACTGTATGATGCTATATATCCCAATTGCCTGCTTAATAAAAAGTATTAACTCTGTGTCTTTAAGCTGGCTCGAGAAGCCAGGAGTTATGTTTTGGTTTTCATCGAAGGATATTTACATTCTTTCACCTTTATCAACTCGTTATGTTATGGTTCTGAGGAGAGAACATCTCGGCAGTCCCTTTCTATAGTTGAAGGCGAAGGGACACCTTTTTTACCTTTACCTTTTTCTTGTGAGCTTTTGCCTGGTTTTTACTCAGCTGAGGGATATTTGGACGGAGTTAAAACTTGCTTTTGGTTTTTTCCCTCCTCTGCTTGAGGCAAGGGAAGAAGACAGTTTATTTTCCTGGGATTGTATTTTCTTTTTCTTCTTCCTTTGGAACTGTACAACAGACAGCTGGGCTCTGTTCTACATACCATCTCTCTGGGGCCTACACCCCCCGGGCCTGGACAGGACCTACTCTGTACTCAAGCAGCTAGCTAGAGATAGAGCAGAAGACCACACCTGCCAAGGACTCAGGACTTTGATTCGTTCAGGTTATCCTCCTCACAAGAGTTTTATTATCTAACATTATTCATTTTTATTTTTATTTTCTTTTCCCTTCCCCCGGTGCCTGCATGCMCCCCCCCCCCCCCCAGCAGCTGGGTTTTGTTAAATAAACAGGTTTTTTTCACTTTCCTCCRAGAAATTCTTAAGAGGAAGGGAAGGGAGTTTTGAACCCTGTCTTTTGCAGAGGAAGCTCTTCGAGTCTTCCTCCTAAGTTTGTCCAGACCGTGACATACAGACACCCAGTTGTCCCTATGAGAACTAGAAAAAGCATGGGTTCACTGGTGTAATAAATTGGACAGCATCTCCTAAAACACAAGGGGCATTGTGATCCTCCAGACAGAACTAAAATACTATAAGGAAAGAAATGCTTCAGGAGATGCTTCACCAGAAACACTTATAGCAGAAATGGACATCACAACTGTACACTTACAAGTGTGATTAGAGTGCAATAAAATTGTGAATTTACAATTGTGCAATTACAGCAACACTAGCGAAGAAATTCAAGACACTGAAGCCTAAAACACAAAAATGGTGGGATAGAAAAGGAATATCTTGACTTATGGTAACAGACATCCAGAAATTGATCTGTTTGCTATTTTGAAGAGACCACCAAATCATTTTAAGCCCTATGGTGTTCTCCACCTTCACTCTGCTCCTTTTTCAGCGTCATTTCTCAACGTAATGGGTTAGCCTGAAGGCAGACCCCAGACCACCATGGCTATATTCTTCAGAGGATATGAGACAGCAAAACCAGGCTACAAGCTTGAAAAATGATTAAATAATTTTATTCACTAACTACTACTAAGAATAGAAAGAATAAAAAAAAATACAAATATTAAGGCAAAATGTACAAATATCATTCTCCTCCCAAATACATCCCAATCTTCCTTACTGATCATGCAAAGGACATAACCATGAGATTCTGATATTTTGATTAAGGGTTCTTATTGCCACTTTATGGGAAAAAGAGTTCATTACTCATTGCGTTTCAGCAGTAGACACCAAATTCTTACGCGCATGGTATTATAACCTTTGTATCTCCCTCTCACAAAAACAAAGAAACAGAAAAAGAAAAAGAAAAAAAAAGCACAACAAAAAATCCCAAAAAACCCACAGAGAAAACCAAAACCAAAAGCAAAAGCAGTCAACACAGATGTGGTGGGAGTAAGCGGTAAAGCACACCGTTTTGATTGAAAACTAGTTCCAAAGAGAGATGAGGAAACACGCATTGCCTGCCACTCACTCCTGAGCTCTGTAACCCAGAGAGTGCTTATAGATGTAACGAGGAAGAAGTCTGGGTATGACAACAACATCTTCATCACAGCTTCATTGCTTTAATTTCTTGCTGGATTTTCCTTGCACCTTAGGCAAAGCAATTTGTTTCAACTCACTCCTGCCACATTTTCAGTCTGCTGGGATGAGCAAACCAGATGTGCCAAAGTTGGTTGCATTCACATGCAAACAGAATCCTTAAACCATTAATTCAAATGGCATCTTTAAATTTCACCTCCAAGCAGAAATCCTGCTACATGAGGCACTCTTTAGTTTGTCATTAGCTGATAATGGGTACACATTAAGTAGGAACTAGAAGTCACTAAAATCTTTATGACTGTAATATTCAGAGGGAAGGCACTCATCACAACAAATTACAGAAGAGTGTGAAGAGTAGTTTTTCGAGAAGTTCTGCTCTCAGATTAGCTTTCAAAGCTAAACTTTTAAGAGGAGAGTAGAGAGCAGATAAACAATCAGAAGTCACCATCTTCCGAGAAAGTATTGAAATGCACTGTGGCCCTTGGCCACAAACAGTGGGGTTTTGAAAATTCCTGTGTAAGTTTTAGACGTTCAGCAGTAGCCAATTCCTCCCACTGACAACAGAGGGACTGTACCTGTGAGCAAAAGGTACCTCAGCATCCAATCTAAAGAAACTTCACAAGCTCTTCTCCTTTCACAGTGGACCATTAGATGGTGGTGGGCCCAAGGACGCTGACACCTCTGTCACAGAGGATTATCTGGAGGTATCTAAGCACAGTGTTGTCCCTGCTGCAGCACAGATTCTTCAGGGACCCACTCATCAGGAGAGCTGGCAATTTTCTCTGAATCATGCCTGCTTGTTGAGCACTCTCAAATCTGTATGTCTGCAGAGAGAAAACCTGTGTTTGGTCAGACTGGTGGTCTATCCAGGCTAATCTTGCATCCTACAAAAGTAATTTGTGGATATCAGTGAGGAGAATAGGGTTCAAAGAATGAACACAGAGAGGTCCTTTCTCTTTCAACTCCCACCCTTCAGCAGCTCGGGTACCTGGCTGGGGCAAATTATGGTTGCTTCACAACAGGTTGGAACACAAGGTCCAACCCTACTCCTCCCGAGCAAATGCTCTATGGAGTCCTTTCATGTAGATCCGTATCAGTTGTTTTCCATCATGACAAAAGTGTTCCCAGACTGGCTGCAGGAGGTTTTCTACCTCCATCACAGTTCTCCAGCAGCAGAACAGGAGCTCTCTAGTTAACTGGATCCCTCCACACACACATACACATGGAGCAACATTAAAACACTTGGCAGTGTTTTTTTCCTCCTGCAATTAACTTAGAGGTATTGCATTGCCATCAAACCAGCGATACTTATGCTCCAAGGATCACAGTAGAGCTGAAACAGACTGCTATGTCCTTAGCTCAGATATTTGAACAATGTTCTTCACCCAGAGTGTGGTTGGGCACTGGAACAGGCTTCCCAGGGCAGTGATCACAGCACCAAGGATGACAGATTTCAAGAAGCATTTGAACAACACTCTTGGGCACATGGTGTGATTCTTAGGGACATCCTATACAGGCATAAGAGTTGGACTCGCTGATCCTTGTGGGTCCCTTGCAACTCAGCTCATTCTGTGGCTCTGTGATACTTCGTACGGTAGCCAAGAATTGTCATTTAGGCTTGGGATCTGGAAGGCAAGACAACTTGACCCTGTCCAGAAGCACGGATGCAAAATCCCAGTAAAGACTGCATGAGACTGCAGGCAAAAGCAGGCACCTCAGAGCACAGCCACTTACCAGGCTCCATCTCTGCTCTCTGTGCATGCTGGGCAGCGGGAGACAGTGTTTAGACCACCTGCTGTCTTGAACTGCCATGAGCTGGCTGCATGACCCTGTGTTCTCCTTGTCCTCTAGACTTTCTGAAATTGCCTTCACAAGCCCTGCTTCCACAGCCCTTGACTTTCCACAGAATGGAGGGTATCTTACACCATATCCTGACAAACACATAGTACCCATCAGTACCTCGAGGGACCTGCCAAAGGGCTTTCTTTATACCCACACCACACAGCAGCAGGAAATGTACTCTGAATTCTGCAGGGCATATCACAGCTTAGTGTCCTGATATTTCCAAGTGTTGAACAGACAATCTAAGAGTGTGTTAGACGTGTATTCACCTGGGCAATTTACTGTTCCAAGCAAGAAGTTTTCCTGGTGCACTTACAAAAGAAATATAATCCATTTCATGTATTATTTTAATAAGAATATTTATTGTCCTTCAGGAATTCTACAACATTTTTGGGGGTCCACTTTAAAATTCGATTGTTTATAGTGCAAATATAGAAAATAACTATTTTCTGTGATAAAGCTAGAAGGTTTTCTTCTGAGTAACAGTATTTTGAGAGCCATCTGATTACAGGAAAGGCAATTTATGATGAAATAGGGGAGAAGAAAGACACACGCTTTGGGGTATAATGCTAAGATTTTGGCTGGCTCTTTTTAATTTGTATGGGAAGTTGTCCTTTAGTTCAACATCCCAAGAAGCCACTTATCAGAGATCCCTGTTAAGGTGGGCCAGGTAAAAGGTAAGTACAACCTAGGAGTTCTACAGCACAATGTCATAATATGCAGAACTTAGACAGTGTAAGGTGTGCTGTGGAGATGGGGTCAAAAGAGACAGCCTTTTTGCCTTCCTCTTAACATGATTTGTAGAATCACAAAGATTTTAATGGCAGATATGCACAGTTGTATAAACTGCTTCTGTTTACTAAAATGGAGGAAACTCCTAAAAAGTACAAATGAAATAAAAATAAAATAACTCAGTTAATTTTTTTTCCCACTGAACTGAGTTTTGCCCTCTACAGTATGGACATTGTTTTAGGGGATATGTAGTTCGACATCTGTTTTAACGCTGTAGGCAAAAGGTGGTCTGTAAGGTTGTTTGGCTATACTAGATGGGTTTTTTTCTCAGTTGCCAGCCCAAAATTGTGGTGTGAATATTAGAAAGGGAGGACCATATTAGCCTATCTGAAATCCTGCAGATCTATAACATATTAGGCTTATTTACATGAACATAAATAACCAATATGAACTGCTGTGCTCTTGGTGGGATTTCCGGAAGCATTCAATCCACAAAAAAATCCTATAACTCTCTGTTCCCAAATTCCTCTGTTGCCTTGTTTAAAACACCAATAAAACAAAAAAGCAAAACTGCTTCTTCATTACTGCAAAACACTTCCAAATTAAGAAATGTTCAATGTAAGAAACATTCAGGCAGAAATAGCATGTTTTTTAGGATTATAGCCTCTCAAAGGAGACACACAGGGCTGACTCCTTGACAAAGACTTATGGTTGCCATGGATACATAAATAATAAACATAACAATAAGAAAAAAGCACTCTAGCAGTGATGAAGATTAAAGCAGCCAAAAGAAAAGGACATAGCATAACACCTAAACCCCAAGAGTTTTGGTTTTTATCTTTAATGTCTCTGTGCTCTCCTTTAATACAAAAATACATAAATTTATATATCTGTATGCAAGCCTCAAACAAGGCCGAGTAGACTCTCTTCACATTTCAGTGCAGCTTTTCTGTGTGGTGATAGATCTGTCACAAAAAGTTTATTGCAGGTTTTCAAAGGAATTTTGACTTCTCTATGACCAGGAAAAAACTTTCAGAACAAACAAAACTGACTATTCTAACAAACAGTCTGAAAGACTGGGATCTTAACAAAACCTCTAAAGGGGTTCAGTCCCTTTACAAGCAATAAGAAGCCTCTTTTCTCATCCTGTTTCCTGAAGAACCAGCACTAGCTCCTGCTAAAGACAGCATGCTAGGCTTCTTGCATGCATCTTGTGGAATTTGGCCATTCCTGTGCTCTCAATCCATCAACAAGAAGGATTATTCATTACAATTAAAAATTACTTTTCAAAAACTATCAAATATCAAATATTTTACTTTTTCCCAGTTATTAAACAGCAATGACCTATTTTGACACGCTTCCCCTCGAAAAGCAGTCATTATAAGCAGCCCCGTTTCTGTAAGTGTGCTACCAGCATAACCATCTAGTCAAGCTTTAAAAGAAGAAAACTCTGGTAGTTCTTCAGTCTGCAGTCAGCTTACCAAAGGCTAAAACATTTTGAGAAACTTAGTGAGGTTTCACTGGCTACTCCTACAGGGAGTTTAGTTTCTTGTGGCCTTATATGATGTATGTCCTTAGCACCTAGCACATCCGAACTTTTCTAAATCCAAATTACACAGGCTAACTTGAGCCTCTTTGTCTGATTCACAGCTTTTGTGATTCTTTGTTGACTTCAGGTGGTTCCCAAACCCAAATAAAGCTACCCCCCCTGACCAACTAAGATGAACTCGGTCACATACAATTCATCAGATTGCTTGACGTGCGAGGTGTTAGCCAAGATATTTTCAACTGCCAAACAGAGGTTAAAGAAGCAGGTCCAGAGGAGGATTCTTCCTCTGAGAGGGCACTATATATGGTGCTCAGCTAGAGCTGGGCCTTGTTCTCTTCTCCCACAACATGCAGGCTTTTTGGGATGTAATGCTGGAGATTAGTTTTGTTGGTTTTGCCCATAGCCACATATCAGGAGCAATATGCTGCTGCTAATTAGATGTCCATGCTCTGGGGTGTCCCACAGTAGTGTTGTTCCAGAGCCAAACTGACAAATATGGACAGTCAGCAAGCTAGCACTACATATTTTCAGGGAGGTGATGGACTCACCATCCCTGGAAGTGTTCAAGGAATGACTGGACATGGCACTTGTTGACATGGTTGTGTTTGGTCAAAGGTTGGACTCGAGGATCTTGGAGGTCTTTTGAAACCTGAATGATTCTTGATTCTGTGATATCTGATCCTCTTTCTCTCAGCAGGGTAGAGAAATCCTACGACTCCTCAGCAGAGGCTTCAGAGACGGGAGGAAAGAGACTCTGATTTTGCCAAGTCCCCCTGTCCCAGGATGAGTGTGGTGTTAACTGGTGGCAGCCACCACATTTGTGTTGCAGCCAAGAATCTGCACTGTCACGCTTGGAGCTGCTGAAATGCTTAATAAAATAAAAGCCCTGTATTCCCAAAGCACTGCACAAAACAGTATGAGAGAGGAACCAACACCCTGAATACCCTTTAAAATAAACTGTGACTTTCAGGTAGGCCTCTAGAGTAAAAATTAAGAACTGCAGTGTGAATGTCAAAAGAAGGATGCTATATACAAGCCAATCCAGCAGACAAGGTCTCTAAACAATTTTGTTTGGTTTAATCTTCTGTAGTTCAGTGTGGCAGATCAATAATCATCTGTGAAGAGCTCTACTTAAAAAGGAAGGACTTGAACTGTGACACTGGTCAATGAGGGGCCTCTAACGGCAGATATTTGATTATTCCAGAGAGAAAAAGTTGACAATTTTTTCTGTGGTTTAGTATTATAAGTGAGTTTAACTTCAGTGGAAAGGCAACATTAATGCAAACAAAATGTCATGAGGCCAAAAGAGGAAAGAGCTCCAGATTTTGTTTTGGTAAATGAGATGGTGTCAAGGAACATGTAGAGAATGAAGATGCCCCCGTAAAAGTTCTCTTTATCAAAATAAAGGCTACATGGAGGAAACCCTTCTCATGCAAAACAACAAGCACAAGACAAGTTCAAGGCCAGTTTGAAGTGGGACTTCCTGACTACACATACCGTGTTGTGATACCTACAACTGGAAATTTTTCAGAAATTACAAGATTTGGCATCATCAAAAGAAAAGCCAAAGCGTAAGTAAGCAGCATGAACTTTCCACAGTCCCACTGAATGAAATGCATTTGCTGTGTTTCTATTTCAATGAACTACTAAGCAGAACCCGTTTTAGTCACAAGATAGAAGAGTTATGCAGCTTCAACATTAATCCCAAAATTATGTCTGCAATAGTAATCTCTAAGATACTTCCCTTTCACAATAAATGACTGTTCTTCTCTTTCTCAAAAGAGGAGGAATGGGATTTTATTTATTTATTAGCTTTTTCTTTCTATTCAAAAGAAGGAGAGCATTTGTGTAAGAGGAGAGCTTGATTTGCAGGGAAAGCTATTTTTATGTCTCCCAGCAGTAGATTCTCAGTCAGTCTAGCTCTCACAAAATGTCCTCACTTTCCCTTCTGACCCACCCTCTCTGCCATTTGCATGTCTAGCTTCACTTACTGTGAGAAACACCCATAGAAGCCAGCTGTCAGAGAGTGTGCTGGCTGAGGAGGAGGATGTTTCCTCTGACAGAGCTAGAATTTGTGCTGAAAGTCCTTCCAAGACATGTCCCATTTCTTCCATAATTTCCAGGGCTGATGCAAGAATTGTCCGGTAGGTTGTTCTCCTGTGTTACACAAGAAGTCCACTTAGGAGATCATGGAGGACTCCTGTGCCATCCTCTGTGCATTTCATCACAGAGCTCTGAAAACAGGGTTGTGACCCAGAGTTTGAGCTTGCTGACTTGAGTGTCAGCACAGAGAGAAGGATTATGTGTTCTGAGATTGCTTTTTCAAAGCAGTCAGCAGCAATGGCATTACAAAAAACCAGGCACCTAATGAAACAGACTCTGTAGTACAGCCAGTGGGACCACATACCACCACAAATCCAGTTGTGGAAAGAATGTAACAACCTTGCAAGAGGGAAGAACAAAACAGCTCAAACTCAGACTTTTCTCCTTTCTCTGTTTTTAGAAAAGGAAAGCAAATAGTGTCCTGGAGATATAATGACAATTCAGACCATGAGGTGCTCTCTGCTCAGATTAATGCTTATCTTTTGTTTTCTGCAGAACCTGGACCAAGCCATATATTTAAAGAAATAGGAAAGGGCACAAAAATGAAACATGAGGAATACTGTATTTGCTGTGTATGGTTATTGAGATAAAAACCCCATTTTCTGGAACCTTAGAGAAAAGGAATAAGAAACATTTCTCTCCAGTGCTTTAATAGCACATAAGTAAACTTATATTGAAGAAGGTATAACCTAACACATAAGCTGCAATGAGGTAGGAAGTGTCTTCTGGAAAGGATGTACTTGCTTGCAGCATCTCTGAGAAATGAGGGCTAATTCATCAGAAATTGTATGCAAATGCATATAGCATGCTAGTATATAACAGTGGCTAGAGTCAGAACCTTAGCAAAGAAACAACTGTGGTTGACAGCTGTGCTCCTTTTTTTGAGTGGTTCTCTTGTATGAAATTTACTTTTAAAATTTTACGACTTTAATAGAAAGGGATTATTTTCTCATCCTTCTCAAAAATTCAATTGTGCCTTCTAAACCCAAGGATCAGTCTTGGCACAGCCTGTCTCCAACTACAGTGAGACAGTGCCTTTCATTACTGCAAACAGATGATGTTTCTTTTAAATGCTACCTGAAACCAAACACACAAGTGGAGGACAAGCAAATACCTTTTGTAGCAGGCTCACTACACCAATCCCAGATACAATCGTATACACCCTCTAGCCTCCTACATTGTGTTTACACGTGTGTATAAATATGTGGTGCTGACCCCACAGTGTGAGTGCTATTGCATTTTGTCCCATACACAGAGAAGTTAGAAAAGAAAGTCACACATGGAGAGAACAGGAGAGGGTGAGACCTTTATTATTTTGAATGCAGTACAAGTATCTGCAGCACCCACAAAACAGAGCCTGAGAGCCAAACCACACAGCCTGCATGCTAGAAACATGAAACAGAGGAAACTTGGTCTTAGTCAGCCACTTCCAAGAAGCCCCACATGTTACATTGGTTCCCCAAAATACGTAAATTGTTTGAGCTGCCACTGGCACTGCATCTCTCCTGCTTCTTCCTTGCAGAAGCTCCATCTAAACTGTGAATTCTATAGAATGAGAGAAGAGCAACTGTGCAGCACCAGTTGTAAGTCCTGTTTCTCAAGAGCTTGAGCTTCTGAGGTTCTATCAGCAGGTAAAGCCTCTTCCTTCTGCTGCGGGGCAGTGTTGCAGGCTCATCCTCAATGCTTGATACCATTCAGACAAGCATGTTTGTGTGGATGGGGTTATGGGTGCTGGGGAGGGTGGGGAAGATGTGGAGGATGACCTTTTTCAACATTTGCCAAAGCCTGTGTGCAAGGAAGAGGTAAGTCCACAGAACTACAGCACAGGCGGTTTCACTAGATCATACATCCCTGTTGAATTCTTTTCTCCATCATTCTGGTGATGATTCATATTCAGCTTTGGTTAGTTTGCACCTTGTTTAAAATATTCTGAGACTCTATGGCTTAATTTCCAGGGAGTGAACCAAAAAAGCCCATAAAATATAAGAAAGAAAACTGTCAGCTTTAGGCTGATGGCAAGAACTTTAGGTTACATGAGGTAACAGCCCTTGTGGCAAGTTCTGTGGCTTTACCATCTATTTGTATTGCACCTAGTACTGTAAGGCATTGGGTCTATTCCAGAGACACTAATGCAGTATTCATTTATGAAACTGCAGGCCTGTCTTCCAATCCAAGAAAGAAGTCCTCGAGAGTGGGTTTATGTTAGGGCTTGTGAGAGTTCAGTGCATACCCAGCCCTGAAAAAAAGTACCTACCAGATACTTACTGCCGGGTAGGTGGGAAAACACAAATTGGTGGAGATAGCAGGAGCAGTGTCCAGGAATTACACGAGGTGAAAAATCTCCTCTGTCTTAGGTTATGGCACACAAAACTTGTCTGATGAATCTGTGAATGGATAGAAGATGCACAGCTGAATTGTTAGCTGCATATAGTTCCAAAAGTCCTTCACATGCCTCATGGTACTAATTTCTAAGTCATTAACCATGACCTTACAACTAAGTCATGAGATTGAAGCAGAAGGCTTAATCTGATTTGAGAAGTCATCCTGTTAATCTATGACAATATGCTGTGTTTCTATTAAGGGATTAACCTCATGATTTTCTGTGACAGTCATTACAGAAATTGATAATTCTTCAAGGAAAAAGCTACTGTGGGATTGAAATGGTTGACATTTCATGCGTTTTGTACATGAGCTAGTAATTGTCACATGTTTCTGCCAGAATATTTAACATATGGCTAAGTGCCATGAAACAGATTTCTCCCTAAGACTCACACATTTTTGTTTTGACTGTGGAAGCAATGAAAGGAGATTCATATGCCCTAAATGAGCTACCTAGAAGTTTGAGGTTTGAGAGTGACTTAATCAAGACTTTCTTCACACATAAAGGGAAAGGACAGGACCATTACATACATTTACCTCATGAAACAATTGTTCAAGACAGGTTTGGACATGCTTCTTAACACCCTGAAGGGAAGCCAGCTCAGGTACAGATGTTGAACTCTGATGCTTTAAATTAGATAGGAAGACTTCTCATTTGCTATGATATAAGGGAATTAAGAGGTTAAGGGCTCACCTGCAGAACCATATCCACCTGCAGGAGCTGTGCTGTTTGCTAGACAATGTATCGTTTGCTTAGCTCAATTGTGTTTGCTCAGGCAGAACAAGGGAGGATGCCAAACCATTGATAGAATGAAGAAACCGTGACTCAGTTTCCTGCTCTCTGGACCCCTGAACTGGTTGGAACTAGCCATAAAGTTTGGACTGAGATCAAGGGACCAGAGAGCATGCGCAAGGAGGTGAGGTAAAAAGTTCATCTCCGAGGAAGACTCTGCTTACTTCACCGTGGGACCCCTGCCCACGACTGCCAGGAGGCACTGCGCAAGCGCAAGTGTATGGAAATGATCTCAGAGCTCATTATCATGGGAAGTGGGAATAGGTTATGCATATGTATAGGCAATTTGGGGAATCTTAATATATAGTAATGTTTTTAGGAAATAAATATAGAGAGCTTTGTTGCAGACGTTGCACATGCCTTAAGAGGAGCTATTCTCCATGTGCCAGCATGCTGAATAAACATACCTACTTTATAACTTTTGGGTTATAGAGTTTTTCCTGTGCATCAGCTACATGGTTTAAAAAAATCGACGTAACTATAAATACACCAGCATATACCTACCTAAAGATAGACAAACATATTGAAATTAGAGAGAATTTTCTAAATCAAGTACCACAAACTGGAAAATCCGAAATAAGACCTGTTCCTAACTCCCATCATAAGGATCAAACAACTACCACACATCCTCCAAACTTCCTGGTGCAACTGCAAACACTTGCTCAATTTGACATTCCTACTTAAGAATGAACAGTCCAGCTTCACTTTGCCAATCTGGCTGGAATATTTCTGAGTTGCTGGTCACCTATCTCTGCCCAGCAATTCTCTTTAATGTAGTAAGAAACAAAGAGAGCAGTGTCCTGAAGAAAATTAACTCATATAGTAGATTCCTAATTGATTTCCTGGCTTCAAAAAGAGAACCTTACTCAATGACTTCTCTGGACTTCAGTTCTAGCTGGCTACAAGTAACAGCAGGATGAGACTTCTTTCTTCGACTCAACTGCAAGCCCCCTTTAAGGCATTATGAAGTCCAATGTAACCATTTCATTATTATTATTATCTTATACCTTTGTCTGAGTTGAAAAGTCACAATACAGGTTTTCCCTTGGTCACCACTCAGAAACATTACAACGCTTAGCAGTGATTAATAGCAAGAAATGACAGGACACAAACTACTCATAGAGCCCCACTAAAAATTTGGCTATGTGTGTAAGAAAGACATTAGAAATGCAAGATTCCTAAATCAGAAGCAGGTAGGAATAAAAAAACCCCAACCCTGTTAATTCTGCCTTAGAAGTAAATTGTGGTGAAAAGAAGGAACTTAGAAGTCAAATAACATGGCATTATCACAATGTTGTGTTCACATATGAACTGCTTGTGTTTACTGTTATAAAAAACCAAAAATTCAAACAAGACCAAAGGAACATCACAGAAAATTGAAAGCTTGCTCTGAAAAGGGCTGACCTTATCAAAGCACTGTAGTCCATCCTTTTCTTTTCAAGGAAATTTCGTCAGAAAATTTTGGTAAAGTTTTTATTCTGATGAAATGGCCTTTCGTGGAAGAAAATTATTCAGGTAGGACATTTGCAAATTACTGCATAAACAACCCATTCATGGAAGCCTGCTGCATCATTGTCTGCTTGAAAGATCAATTCATTTTTTAGGTAATAAGTGTACCAGCAGATAATGCTCCTTCTGGAGTCATATCTTTTCAGACTGAGATTACCTTACCAAAAAAACCAATAGAGCTATACTGGATTTACATAAACTGAAAACTTACAGATTTGCAGCTATAGCAATTACAGTAAGGGAGCTATGTTTTGAAGACGTACTGCATTGTTGAATTTAAAGGAACAAACTCACAGCACTTATGTTGCTTATAGCTGTAACCTTAGCTTGCCAGTGATTCCCTTACCTGCCTACCCACCATGGAAATGCAATTCATATTTATGAAACTGAACACAGATTACAGGGACTCATTATCTAACTGATGTTCTGTAAACATGGGCTTTTGCTGTGTTCTCTTGATGACTGCCCATTTACAATTCATGCCATATGTCAAACACTTGCCCTTTGCAAAAGCAGAAAGTCCTCCTGGGAAACACAGTCTGCACTCAATCATCTTGGGGATGCAAGAATAAAGGGACAAAGCATTCCCATAGGGCAAGGGCACAGGCTACAGGGCAGAAGTGTGGCAAGGTTACTAGTCAAGGGGAGAGAGTCATACATGTGAAGACAAAATACTTCTGCCATGATTGTTTACCACCCTCTCAACTGTGAATGAATCCTGCATGCATGGAGGATTCCTCAAACACCTCAAGGAATTTTGCATGCAAGTCCTCCATTACAGAATTAAGAAATATTACTCATGTTTTTCTTTAATTCTTTCCTTTCCACTATCTCTTTTCTCAGGCACAGGCCAGGAAAATGGCTGGAATACAAAATAGCAATACACTTCTCAAAATGTTGAGCAAACACCTGCAGAGTCTCATAGTGTGTGGAATGAGGTTTTAGAGACTGTCCTGGGAATCCAATTTGTTTCAATTCTATAAATCCCATGAAGACTCTATCTATCTGTCTATCTATCTATCTATCTATCTATCTATCTATCTCCTCTTTCTCTCTCTCTCTCAGACCCCTGATGGTCTATGGATTTGCAATTAGTCACTCTTTTCCCCACTGTGCTGCCTCAGAAATCTATGGAGATGTGCTTCAGGAGAAGGGGACTCTCCAGCTTTACACAGCCATTAACCAGAACGCTACAGTTAATGAGAGACACTGGCTCACCGCCTACAAACAGATGCTTTTTCATCTTGCAGAGTCAGGGAAGGGAGACAAATTTACAGTGATTCTTTAAAGAGAGCATTACAAACATCAGCTTTTCACTCTTCCAGTCACATGGAGACACTATAGGCACTACAGTCACTGTCTATTGAAATGGGGCAACCATTCATCTCTCAGTGAAACAACACATTTCAGGAACACTTACAACGAACACATTTTTAGTATCTGAACAACTAGCCACAGTGATGTCTTTTAAAAGAAGAAATTCTTCTGTCCCTAACTATGGCTTTCGGAATTAACATGGAAAATTTCAGTCATTTTTCTCCATTTGTTGGTCAGCTATGAAACTGCTCTCTTTTTTTTTTTGTTTGCTTTTGCAGTTTACATGACTGAGCCATTCTCTGTTCAGCTTTGGGGTTTTTAGAACTTTTTTTAGGCAGAACTTTTCCCCCCGAGTAATACCCTTTCAGGTCCAACAATGGCATTTGAAAAACTTATCTTGGAAAACTCAGTTAACATAAAACCTACCTTATCCCTGAACCAAATACATATATCTCCAAATAAAGATTAATTACTGTCAGTTATGCAGACTGTTCTCTTGAGAGGATTTATTGGGTGAAAGGACATATCTGTAGTTCCTTTGAGGCAAACCACTTTTCAGCCATAGAAAGCAGGACTACTAGTGGTTTACTGCTGTACTGGGTTCTGGCTGAGAGGAAGCTGTGAAGTTAACTTTCTTCTTAACAGCTCAAGTAATGCCATGCTTTGCATTTGTGATTAAAATAATGTTGATGACATATCACTGCTTTAGTTATTTCTGAGCAGTTCTTGGACAGTATGACACCTTCTCTTCTTCTCACTTGCCACTGCAGCATGCAGGCAGTGGCTGGGCGAGGAGTTGGGAAGGAACACAGCTGGGAGTTCAGGGGATACCCAATATTATATGACCTTCTGCTTAGCAATAAAAGCTGGGGGAAAGGAAGAAGAAAGAGGCATGTTTGTGGTTATAGCATTTGCCTTCCCAAGGTGCCAACACAGGTGCTGAGGCCCCACTTTCCTGAAAAAGGCTGGATAGATAATGCAATAATTTCGTAGTTGCAATGTGAAGAAAGGACGAGAGGTAGACTTTCACTGTGTGTGTAAACTGCTCATCTTTTTTGGGTTTGTGATGATATTACTTTGACTTTCATGTGGAGACTTTTTTTGTGGATGCAAGTGAGTTTCTAAGGAGTGTATGGTGAATATATAATTTAATGACAATTCAGATCCACAGAGTCAAGAGGTGGAAAATATTTGAAGTAGGTGTCCAGGCTTTGATAGTAGGGGGTCTGCAGTAGTGGCCTCTGTGAGAAGAGGCCAAGGATTACCCTGTGCTGGACACAGGCAGTTCCAACTGGTTCCAACAGACCCAACACAGGGCATAGCTGAGCCTCTCAGTCAAGCTTGTGTCACCTCTGGACAAAGGTATTTAAGAAAGGTCACAATGCTGTGAAGAGAGGTAAAAAAAATGCAAGAAATGGCCCTGCAAACACCAAGATCAGAAAAGAGGAGGAGGAGGAAGTTGTCCAAGCTCCAGAGCAGAGATTCCCCCTGTGGACCATGGAGAGGATCACACTGAAGCAGATACCCACATTGCAGTAAATGGAGGATCTCATGCCAGAGGAGATAGATATTTTCTGTCAGGGACTGTGGCCTATGGAGACCTCCTCTTCCTAAAAGTTGTGCAGACCCTAGCTGGGCTATATCACACTTGAAAAAGCTTCTTTCTCCACCCCCTATAGAAGGAGTCTAAACAATGACTGCAACTACAGTGAAATACTGTACTTACAAGGCACAAAAGATTGCTTGTGTCCATTTGATGAACCCTGTCTTATTCTGGGATAACTTACCCTTGCAGACAGAACATGACGAACTCAGTCAGAGCACTTCTGTTTCTGTCCTCCTGGTGCTTGACTTCTGCCTCCATCCGAGATTCGGGGACTACCGAGTCATCAGACTAATTTGCTATTATTAGGGGTAGCTTCTGCACCTGCAGTTGGAAAATACAGGCATGAATCCTGCAGTTACAAAGCATGAGCATCACTGGTGAAGGTATGTTTGTATGAATGGGAACAAGAATTAAGGGATATGTTGTTCCTTTCATGCTGCTGCATTGCAATTCCATCCTATACCATTCACCAGGATAGTAAGGTGCACTCTTTTATAGCAGAGTACACCTGTGAGTCTACACTGCTCTTAAACACTTTATTGTTATTTAGGGGAATTCAGCCTTGTCCTGTCAACAAGGCAGGCGAAATGAGGCGATGAAAGTTCCTGCCATCATTTTGTTGAATGCATTCTCTTGTGTCAGCAGAGCTAAACCTGTAGCCTTCTCAGTTACGACAGAGAAATAAGCGCAGATGTTTCATACTATTTTCCTGGCCCAAGGATCCCTTCTAATTATCACTGCACTGAAGAGCTTTGGGAAATGAGTATGAGAAAGAGATTTTTTGAAACACAAGTTCAAAGTGACCTGAAATACTGTAATATAGAGCATGTTGTTCCCATCCAGTTCTGCAGCTGTATTTCAGGTGACCTTGAGCTTTTGAGTTCTGAGCCTGGCCCCAGACTGAGAATTAAGGATTTCATATGGAAATCCCTTTGTGGTAATAATTTCCTAAAACTTTTCTGTGCAATGATATATTTCCCATTGTAGGTTTCATTCCTGAAAACAAAGGGAGGTAAGCATTGAAAACTGGGTTCTAATGCCTCATTCTTACTTGGTTCTTTACAAATTGAGTGGTTTCTTGGATTGGTGTGGGGTTTTTTTGTTTTGAGAGGGGTTGTTTGGGTTTTGTTTTTGTTTTTGTTTTTGTTTCTGTTTTTGTTTTAGTAGCAACGTATCATTCCACAGAAAAAAAAAGAAATCACTATTTCCTGCTTTCTTTATTGTAGTCTATCAGCTCCTGGAGAAAAAGGTTCTCTTCTTGGTCTTTCCAAAAGCTGCGAACCTTCCTGCTCTCCTTCTCTTGGCGGTTCCACACTCCTGAATTGGCTACCTTTCTCTATGGATGAAATCCAAGAAGTTGTTTTCTGGCCAACTCATCCCTTCACAGCCCTGTAAAAGCAGAATGACACAGGTGTTTTTAGCCACTTACCCATTATTTAGAGGTTTTCAGATGCTAATGCCACTGAATACACAAGGAGACCTCTCCTTGTATTCCTCTAATACAATTTTTACTTGTACAGCACTAAAGTGAAGATACAAAGAATTTACTGGAAGAAAATAGAGTGTCATTTCAAAAGAATGCTTTGTGAACTTCACTGCGGGATGAGAGAAAGATTATACATTGAATGAAAATGGTAAATTAATTTTTCTTTCAAGGAAAGATAAAGGACATACAAAATTAAAAGCAGTATTACTTAAACAGCAAATCACAACATGTATAGATCACAATAAGTGAAAATTCATATTTCATCTGTTCAGAAAGAACCATTAGGGCAAAAATGGTAAATTACTATATAGAAAATGTAGAAAAAAGGACCTAGTGCAGAGAAGAACTGTTCATTTCTTTGCATGGCTGTTAACATTTAATGCTCCCCCTTCTTGAATCTGCAGAGATTCCAACAGCTTTGCTTTCTTTCTTTCAGCAGGAAAGGCTGAGATTGTTTGTGCATTAATGTTTAATAGTGATTGCATTGCAGCTGAAAACAGAGAAGAGTACAAGCAGAATGACTGAGTTGTCCTGTCCTGCCACAGGATTCCTAAGTGTCCTTGTGCAACTCATGTCAGACAAGATGAAAGGACAGGGCTGTAATAAGAGATACAGAGATAAAGCTGAGCATATGCAAGTTGAAGCCTCTTCTGCAGAAAAAGGTGAGAGCCCAGCACATCTCAGCTGAGATTTCATTGCACCATCGTACACCAAACTGTTCTCAGGTTCCCAGCACTATCAACTCTGCCTATGCCTCAGGATCTCACCATTCTTCTGTCCAGAACCACTCCCTTTTTAAGTGAGCTGAGAAATTCATAGCTTAACCTCATTGGATATCCAAGTCTTCCTGCTGTGTCTTTCAGGAAGTGTATTAAGGAAAGAGACCAGGAGGCCAGCACAAGCCACAGTAATGAGCTCCACATGAGTCTGAGAAAAGTTTCAGTCATAGTATATAGATAAGGTCTTACAGATCTACTCTTTTGTTACAGATTATAATATTTTTCTTCTGTTTAAGTGCTGGCTGTGCATTCTGCAATATTCTATATACATTTATAAAACTGCAGTTGCAGCATCTTAGCAACATGGCAGGAAGTGTCAGAGGGAGCTACACCATTTTGGTGGCCTATATGAATAAACATTTCTACCTGGCTCACCTTTCAGTCAGCATCTTGCTGCCAACAAACGCCATCTATGAGTGGTAAGAATGGAAGGAGGGGGTGCAACATCACTGAAGGTCATAAAGCTTCTCAACCCATTCTGTCACAGGCTCACTGAAGAAACAGGCAATCAGGGCTGGTCCTAAGCGCAAGAGGTCTTCTCTGCGTGTGCTTCGTAATCATTATTGAAGAGCCAGAACTGGGTAGAAACAGAGGCCCAGAAGTATGGAATTCTCCTGAGGATTGTTACCCAAGGCTGCACTGGGAAAGTAGAGGCAAGCATCCCAAAATCAGAAGGGTTATTAAGAAAACTAGGCTCTTTCATAGACTGAAATCAAGTTAAAGGAAAATAAGTTTAATGGTCATTTTTCTGAGTGGAAAATATTGGGTAATTATGTCCCTCAGGTTTTAGTTAGCATCCTCATCAGAAAACTTGGGAAGCAGCTGAATAGTGAAACCTCCAGTCCTGCTGATGATAGTCTGATAATCTTTCAGTCAAATGCCACAGTTAATGATGAGGCAGTCCGGAATGACCTTTCAAAACTGATTTAGTGGACAAAAGAATGGCTGATGAACTCCAGCATAAACATGAAACAACATGTCTATGGAAAAATAATTCTAAGCCACGTTGTTGTGGCACTGAGAGTGGAACTAGCAACTATAGCTCAGGACAGAGCTCTCGGAGTCACTGCAGAAGGTCTCTGCAAACATTGCTTCAGCATGCAGTAGCACCGAGTTGAACAAAACCCAGAAGAATGCTAAGCACCATCAGGAAAGGATGGAGAACAAGATGGGGGGAATAATTCTTTTGTACATAAAACCTCTATCTCCTAACCACTGTGTGCAATTCTGTTCTGTACCCCTCTAAATGGGTCACGGTGAGGATCAGACATGTAAAGGCAATCGAGTGGTGGACTTCCAGAGAAAGACTGTTCTACAGTCCTAGAGCAAAGGGAGACTCCATAAAATTAATATGAAATTGGTCTAAAGAAATAAAGGAATCCAGTGGGGAACAAATTTGTGGAATCTGCTGGCATAGGAGGATAGAGAAGCAGACCATGTAAAAGTTGCGGACAATAAGCCTGTAATTATGTAGTTTAACTTTAACTTCCCAGTTCCAGTGACAAGCTGAATAGGAGAGCTGCAGAAAACAGCCAGGTTTCTGTGATTTCTCTCAAGGTTCACCTCTGCCAACTCTCACAGCTGCCCACACTGACACTCTCCAACAGGAGAGAGCAAGCAGGGAACAACACTGAAATGAGAGTGGAGAGGCTCTCTCTATGGTAGATAATGGATTTTCTAGATATAGAGAGTAAAGATGGATGATTCCTAGTTATGCCAGGTCTCTTGAAAGCCTGGGAATGTGCAGGTGGCCTGACCCCTCATATGGCCAGGCAGAGAAGGTTAATCCAGTTGACAGGTAAAAACTATCTGCAGACAACAATGACTGGGTGAACCTCGCTGGTGGTTGCTACATAACAGAAGAACTAATTAAAGCAAAAAATAGAAAAGAACTACTGGAAGATCACAGGCATATATAAGCTCCGAGAACAATCCACTTTGGAAAACAAAGAAACTCCAAGAACAACAGCAGAAAAAGCATCTCTTCCCCCCCCCCCCCCCCCCCCCCCATCATTTGTCTCAGAAATTGAGATCTTTTGTCTTTGGAAGTATTTTGGCCCAAGAAAATCAGCTTAGATACTTATCAACAATATTTGAATACAGAAAAGGAGGACAGTAAGTTTGCTGAAACACTACCAACCCAAAGAGAACAAGCAGTGTTTTCCTTGTACTCCAGGAAGCTGCAATTGCTCAGCTTCAACAGCATGGAAATACAGATGCTAAACACATTACTTCCATTTTGCTAAGGACTGCCAATACTGGAGGGAGGAAGAGAAGGCAGACTATGCAGCTGCTACCTGCAGCAAACCTTCCCCAGTGGGGAGAATACACTTGGCCCAGCTGGCATGAATAGGCCTCTGCAGGCTTTGAACCCTAAGTGTATAGGAGTAGGTGGCAATAAGTAGTAGCTTGGACATGCTCTTCTTCCTAAGCTCAGGCTCTGCGCTCAGATATGCAACATATCCATGCCTTCCCAAATGCTGGAAAAAAAGTGGGATGATCATTAAAGAGATTTGGATCTCAAAGGATAGCACTGTTCTCATAGGCTCTGCTCATAACTTCAAAAGAGGTGTCGACACTGGCTGCAGAGCAGACTCCTGGGTAGAGAATGGCGCTTCACTCCAGAAGTTCTTCAGACCCTTTCTGGTATCCCCTTTTGAGGTAGAAAAATTGCTCAGGGATTCCTTCTCCTTAACTGCCAGTTCTGTTTATTCATCTAATTAGATCCAAATTCCATTATTGGTGTCTATTGCTTTCTATCTGTCTGTGTATAGTTGTATCTCTAGAAGTTGTTAGGAGCTTCTTCTTCTGTATAGTTAATTCAAACCGCTCTACATGTATTCCCTGCTCTGTTTGGCTTTGTGAGTCCAGATTAATCTGAGTTACTGTTCTACACATTATCTAGGTGCCCCATTCCGTGTGGGACCACAGTGAAAGGGAAATCCGTGTGCAAACGGTGAAACTACTCAGGAAAGGGATAGGAATTATCAGCCATTTATTGATTGCTTACCCAAATACATGAGTCTGTCAGTTCCCTACAGAGAGTATTTTGTATCTAAACAGCCTCTAAAATACATGCTGGCTTATTGTTGCATAATGTAGGCTATACATAGATTCTAGCTGGCAACAGTCCTTTATTGTGGTTTGAAAGAAATGATCAGTACAGAGTAATCTTACACCCAGCTGGATCCAATGTATGGATCCAACCCACTGACTGCAAAATACTTTACTTGATGAGGAGTCATGCAGCCACCGAGCACACCAAAAGAATATGTTTCATCTATAAGGCGTGTGTAATTTCAAACAGACAAGCTAACTGCTTGAATGCCAGAATAATAAAGATGGTTTCAGGCCATTTCAGTCTGATCTAAATATCCGCTTTCTATGAGAGTTCTTTTAAGTCCAGAAATCAGACTTTGCCTTTCTTCTCCTTCATCTTTGAATAGAGCCATCCTTTCAAAAGGCATAATGAGGATTGTATCTTGTTGATACTTTGCAGCTCTGGAAGAAAGAAAAAATGCTGTCGTTGTCATCATCATCATCATCATCATCATTATTAATAATTTCTTTTATTTTTATCTAAAGAAAATTTTTATTTTTATTTAAATGAACTTTTGCCTTTAGAGAAAATAGAAGCAGAACAGGAAAATGGGCAAATGTTACAACCTGAAGCTGTCACAGCAGCTCTCCTGAGAATTTTTAGTCTGCCAGACTTGTCACAATCCATCATGA
This sequence comes from Amblyornis subalaris, assembly GCA_018881555.1. Taxonomy (NCBI): domain Eukaryota; kingdom Metazoa; phylum Chordata; class Aves; order Passeriformes; family Ptilonorhynchidae; genus Amblyornis; species Amblyornis subalaris. The sequence goes on from JACAXG010000229.1 coordinate 763,665, forward strand.
TTGCTGTGTCACCTTGCATCTTGAATGAGCTGTTCTTGGCAAGAAAAAGCTAAACTTTCTTCCCAGGCTTTGCCAACCCCTTTCCCTGCAACTATGGCACAGAGATGATGCCATTTATCTGGTCCTTCAGCAAATTAGGAACGTCTTTACATTTCTTTCACACTGGAGACTCAGAAAACACTTTGTAGTGGCACAATTCCTTCTTTCCACACTGCTCTCTCTTCTTATTCTGGGAGGAAGAGATCTGGCATGTGGGGCTGAAGAGCCAGAAGGGAAGTGGCGTGATGGGCTAGATATGTTTGCCCTGCATGAAACAGAACTGGGAGCTAACAGGTGGAGCAGGCAGGTGATGTGTAAGACACGCCACGGTCATGATGAGGAAGGGAAAGACAACGAGGAAGCCAAGACCAGTGTCATGCTTTTCAGTTAACTATTTGCTTTCACAGCTAATTTGTTTTCCCTTGCTAGTGTGCTAACAAAAAAGACGCATGCCGTCTCCCCTGCAGCTGTCTTCAAAGAAGGAAAGAAAACCTAACTTTCTTTTATACATATGGAGAAATTAATGTACTACAGGAAAGGCAGCTGTACCATTGTTCCATAATAAATAAAACCCATCAGTATCTGGAATAATCACACAGTACATACACAGAACATATAGATGCACTAGATTATCCTTGTAACTGTTTTAAGAATACAAGACCACTGAGCTTTAAAGTTAAACAGCATGGAGCAAACCAATAAAAATTTCTATGTAAATTGCACATCTAAACGTTAAAAGGCTAATGCCTTGTGCCAAGACACAGAGCAGCAGCAGAGGATGGAAAATTACTTACTTTAATTAGTTTAAACAACAGAGGAAGATTATGAGGATTTCTGGATGATTCATAAATGCAATGCTTCTTTTAATCTAGTTATTACAGGACTGAAAAAGAACGCCATAGGAATTTTCCTTTATGCTCTGAAATTGGGGATTTTTTTAAAATAAATGTTTCAACTATCAAAGAAATCTCTGATTTACTGACCTGGAAATATCTTCTGCCTTAACAGTGTCTCAGACTGATTGCTGTTACTGATACAATTATTAACTGACAGCAGAAGAGTTGGCGAGAGCAAGGAATCCTGGCTGGTAAGAATCTACGGGCCCCAGGTACACACATAGTTTCTTTCTAGACTACTGAGTGCATCTGGATCAGACACCTCTCATACACTTGTATTTTCTCATCAGAAGCTCCCTTCTCTTTACTCCTCTCCCTTCTCAGTTAGCCCATTTCTTTTGGATATCAGGCAGGAATATGCCAGTGAAGATTTTCTAACTCTTGTTCACAACTTGTTCACAACAATTTTCTAAGTCTTGTTCACAAGCTGACCCGAAACTTTCTAAATAGCATTTAGCCAGAGCTATGCACCTGTCATGGAAAACTATCATCCTGCACTCTGAGCGTATAAAAAACCATTAATTGTGTCAGGTGGCTGTCATGGAAAACATCTGTCACAGAGCACACCATCTGCTCTCACAAAAGTCACAGAACCAGTCATTGTGATTTTATTTCTGTCCAAACTCACTCTATCTCTCTTTCTTTGAAAAGCATATGTCAACAAGTGGCATATCTAATGACAAGACAGTCAGTCTATTTGAATACATGTCTTACACTGAGATCTTCAGAAAAGGGTCTGCAGGGAGATATGTCTGAGAAGTGGTACCAACCTACAGATGAGAAGTGCTAGACTAATCAGGCACATTTATGATCTTAGAACCTCATTATTGGTAAGTTTGTGCATATTTGCACCACTGCGGAAAGAGGTTCAGTCAGATGGATCACACTCATTTTGGGGCAAGAGAGATATAAATGACATAGTGAATTTTGTCCCTGGTTTTCTGATAAAATCTAGGTGCCTTCTCCAAACTCTAGCACTAAGGAGTCAAGATGAAATAAGTTGGATGCTGTCAGATTCATAATACAATCCTAGCAGTCCTAATGCTTCCAAAGACCTGGAAGTTTGTAGTCTGTTCTCCCTCCTTTCCTTTGTGATTTCTGCTACCTTTCCCTACCTCAAGCCCTTGGGACCAGTTCCACGTGTTGGCAGAGCATTCCTTTATCCTGTCTGTATACAAGATAAAGGAGACAATGCCCTACGCACAGTATTGAATTCTGTGTATCAGAGGGGAACTGCATAGTTGATTTCCCAGAATTGTTGGCAAATGAAGGTAAAATAAAAAGCTCTGTGCAGATCTGAAAGCCTCAACAAGTTAGGACATCATCATCTGCCTGTCTGAAGCAAGTTTGAATGTCCTGGCCTGCTGTGCTGCAAATTTTTTTTCTTGTGTAGTAATTCTCACAACTCTGCCTGATCATTTCTAACAGAGCAAGAGTAGTAGCCTGGAAAAACCTCCACAAACTGAAACTGAAAGGTATGCAAGCAGGTGAGAACAGCATGTCTCAAGTGCTGATCTCATTCTGACACCCTGAAACACTTAAAAAATGTTTTTTTACTGGGATATTTGAGCCCAAATTGCATCTCACTGATAAAATCCAAGACTAAGTCTCAGAAAGATGACAATTCACTGTCTTTCCACCTGCTGTCCCTGGGACTCAGCAGCCAGGTTCTAAGCAGAATTGTGCTTGTCTACTTGCCCTTGCTAGTGGTGGCAAGAGTCTGTTAATTGAAACGCAGTTATCAGTGCCATATTCATTTCAGCCTCTCAATTTTGTGAGGAGAATGAAATCTTTGCTGATGGAGTGCGTAGCTCATAGTTTTCCCAACATGGCTTTGCCACAGAGCAGAACCTGGCTGTCAAACCTAAAGAAACTTGGGTTTGGACAACACAGCTAGACTACATTCTACTGGCTCATCCCAACCTTTCTCGCCCTCTTCCCCCAGTGATTTTATTCTCCTTCTGGTGATTTTGTTAGTAACTAAAATATTCCCCCCCCACACCCTCAGACCAATTAATAAAAGAAAGAAGGATACAAAGAACAAGGGAATCTGTTGTAATAAGAGCTAGCAATTACTTTGAGGTTTTGTGAACATAAAGACTCCACGTCAAGCACACAGTTCAAACTTCTTGGACATCCTCATCTGCGGTCAGCAGATATTTATCCCCTTTTTCATGGAAAATGCCACCTGTGCTGGAAGATAGGAAGCTAGAAACTGCTGTAATAGCTTACCAAATGCATGATTAGTAGCAATTCTTTACCTTGACAACAGGATGAGAAAGAAAAATCATCTGTGTCGGCAAGATAAATCTCTGCAAGCAGCTGTATACTGAGGCACCAGCATCTTCCGTCTCCCTCCTACCAGCAATGTGAAGGTGCAGATTGCAAACGTCTTCTCCTCAATGAATTACTGGGAAAAAGCTATGGCTGGCTCAAGATTTCCACTTTATTCCTCCCAGCAAAATGAAAAATTTATAAGTAAAGAAAAACAACTATGCAACATGTCAAAAACTCCGTGCATGTATATTGTGTTAAAACTTCTTCCTTTCTTTCCCCAGATTTTCACAAAAAACGCTCCAGCCCACTAACTTATGGGGCTCTTTGAGATGATCCCTCACAGGTTTACATTATCAGCTGCTCACATGCATAATTATATATTTCTTATTGTATATGGCACTTAAATGATCTCTGATGTGATAAAAAACACATAAAAGAAGGAGCCATCTATTTCTGCAAGAACTGGGTTCAAAACTGACTAGCTGTATGAAATTTCATGTGTACTGTCTATTCTGAAAAGAAATTTTCAGAAAATGATACAGAAAATTGTGCTGTAAAGGAAAAAGCATAACTTTAGAAATCCCGCATTGTTTAAGTAGCAACAAAACCAACAAAATAACTAAACAAAATCCCAAGTGAACACAAAAGAGGAGGAAGAAAAATAAACGCATTTAGACTTCAGGAAGTAGATTTAGCTTCTGAACTTCATTTTTTTTTCTCAAACTGATAAATTTATGCAATTTTTAAAAAAAATCTGAAAATTTTGCATTGTGTTCTCAGGGTGTTTATGCTGCAATAGTGAAGTTACTTCCAGCAGAACTGGCTGAGCTTGAATCTGCTCATCTCGGATACTTCTAGAGAGGACAAGAAGGAATAAAATCCACTACACTTGTCCCGAGAGGTAAATGAATGTTTCTCTAACTCCCAGTGTCTTTGACCTCCACAGACTGTCAACAATACTTACTTTCTACTGTCATCTGTAAAACTGCCCTCATCCACTGGCCAGCTACTGCAGATTTGGGCTGTGGAGGAGGAATTTGAGAAGTCAGGGTAGTTCTTGAAACCGCATTAACAAAAATTTGGAACTAATTCTCATTCATGCAAAAGGATTAAAATAAGGTGGTCCCAAAAGTTAGTCGCTCCTCCATGGCACAAGAAGCTGAAAGCAGTTTTAATATAGACTTCACACTGGTTTTCAGGCCCTATACAGTTAGAACAGTAAATTCACCCTTTCAGAGTTCTCATACAGCAAGCTAAGCAAGAGCAACATAGATTCATCTTCTTTCTTGATTTAAAGCCTTCCAGTTTTCATGTTAACTGTTAATCACTCTCTTTTGTCAGCAGCTCTTAAGTGTAGAACATGGCCTGTTTCCCTGGGTTTGTTTTTAGGATTCTTTGCCTACTCTGCTTGGAGTCAGTAACTTAGCAAGGGTAGCTTTGACGTGACTCATTCTGTCTCCTGCATGATCTAATAGAGTGTAAATCTGAATATGATTTATGGGGAAATACGTTGGGGAGATTGTGTCTGGATGTTTTTATCATTAAAAATATCGCTACCTTCTGTTGTTTCTGTCCAATAAGGCAGACTTTTATATGTAAATCTTTCTCTAAGTGTGCTAATGAGGAACATAAAACTGCCTCTTTCTTTTGAGCAGCCAGAGTCCATGGAGAACTCCCTGTTTCAGCTCTAAGTTAGGAGCACCCTGGAGGATGCACTAACATATCCAAAGAAGCCTTCATCTTTATGGAGTACTGACCTATCCCTTCCACACTAAGCTCACTTTCAAGTCTTTCGAACTACAAGAAAAAGCAGAAAATATTGAAGTTATTAACATATTCTTTGGTGAAGACCTCTTGATTAAAAACTGAAATCTATGTCTTCTGCTTAATGAACATTCCTAACTGTCACAGGTGCTCCAGTGGTAACATGACAAATTTGACTCCTAGTGTAGACAAACCTCAAGTGCTTTGTGCAAAAAGCAGTGACTGGAGTGGGACAGATGTGCATTCTTGAAGGAGTTGGGATAGTTCAGCAGACATTCCCAGTGCTCTTGGAGCAACACAGAAGCTTAGCAGGCATCAGGAGTTTCTAACACAGAGATGGGCAACATCGTATAGGAGGGTTTGGAAATCTGTGTGTTTTGGTCTCTGATCTTAGGACATTGTCTGTAGGGCACACCAACTCACTTTCATAGAAAGGTTTTCCCAACACAGGCTCTGAGCAGTGCTTACTGGAAGCACAGCTATGCCCAACCCTGCAGGACGACAGCCTTTTCTGCTGTGACGGGATGCCCAGAGATCTACATGTGTGGTTTGAATGTCCATCACCACTACTACAGACCAGTGCTGCCCAGTCTTGGTGGGATCTGGCCGTAGTGCCCTGTGGAGCTCTAGACCACTGTAATGATTCACACAGATGGGTTCACCCTGTTTTTAACCTGTCTGTAAGGGCTGTAGGCAGACTCAAGTTCCTCCCATCAGAAGGCCAAACTAACCCAACAACAAGGCACGAGGCACTGTGGGCATGTGGGGGTGAAGGCACAGGATGGGACAGCAAGACTCACTTTTTGGCTCTAATGTTATAAACCTCCCTGTGCCTATGTCACTCCCCAGTACGACCGTACTTGAATGGTTGAGGAGTACATAACTATTCAGTTCTGACTTCTTCCACTCCAGGAGAAGTTGATATTCAAACTACCAACTACACTGCTCTCATGGGCGTAAGGTCTGGTTATTCTTTATAATATACAGCCAACCAGACAACAGCTACTCTGGTTCCCTCACCTAACACAAGCCTTTCTCAGGCTGTAAGAGCTCTAGGACATTGCCCAGCAGCCTGCTACCTGCATACAAGCAGCACAAGGCTCTCAGCTGGCGTAGCCAAGGAAAGAGGTAAAGGGCATAAGACAAACATCTTGTTCATGAAGTAATAAGGTATCATTAAAGCTGCTTTGACCAAAAGGCTGAGCAGCATAAGTCAGAAAGATCTGGTGACTCACTGGTGTGTGATAACCCGAAAGTGCATTGTCACTATCACTAAGAGGGCTGATAAACAGAGTCTTAAGAGCAAAGAACCCTTTCACACTGGAGAATAGGATGGTGAATGAAAGATTTTTCCTATGATTACTAACATAAGCAAGGATGCTATACCATGAATATTGAGATGTAATTGGTAAGACAGGTGAGAGTAGGGTAAAGTCCTAAATTATGGGTCAAAACAGATACATTTCTTTTTGTATTTAAAATGCAAAAAGAAAAATCCAGAATTTGTTAGAAGTCAAAAGGTAAATGCAAGTCTTGATCCCTGGAGACAACAGTGAAACAATTGGAAAATTAAAACAGAAAGATCAAAAGATGATAGGAGAAAAGCTGAGTTTCATAAAGCAGAGAGGCATATTAATTAACCAAGTAAAACAACCAAAATAAATCTATCCTTTAAAGGAGTTCTACAAGCATGGGAAAAGACTTTAAACATCTCTATTATAGGACTTCTCCAAAAGAAAGGCAAAACAGAGAAACACTGGAGACTCTGGCTGAACAGAACAGATGCAGCCCTTCTCCCAGGTGCCCCCTGGTCATCAGTTATGTCAGTTAGTGCACAACTGAAAGGCGTTCAGGTATCAGGATAAGGAGGTCATCTCTCTACCTGAGTATATTTTGAAGTGGGGATGACAAAATTGTTTTGTATTTATTAAGCAAATTACAATCACATAGTTACAATGGCAAGAGAGAGCAAAATATTCCATCATATTTCTCTACCACAAATAATAACCAGCATCTGAAATTTGAGGAGAGCTGCAACATTGTGGAAATCTTAAGGATTGGGTTATTCAACCCTGTTCACACAATGTCTTCTTTTAACACAAAAATGGCCATTTTTGGTCTAACTCAAAGGACCATTTAGCCCAGCTTGTCTGTAACACTAGACAAAGGCAAATGTATTGGAAAGAGCAGAACAGGGCAAGCTTGCTGTAATACTCTCCTGATCATGAGCAATTTGCAGTTCAAGAACTTCGCTAGCCAAAGGCGATGTTTTTATATTTGAGATCCCAATTAATTTCTTTTCCATGAATTTGTCAAGTTGCCTTCTGAACCTGTGCAAACTTTTAACAGTCACAGTATCCTGTGGCAAGGAGTTATACTGATTAATGGTAAATTGTATAAAGAACAAAAGAAATTCTTCTGTTTTGAAACGGTTTCCTTCTAATTTCATGTGTTTCTCTTTGTTTTGAAGGGACAGTGAGTACTTAAACTCCATTCACCTTCTCCAAAACACATTAGACTTTACAGAACCCCCTCACACACCACCTCAGTTTTCTCCTTTCCACGGTGCAGTGTATTAACTATTTTTCACAGCAGTAGAAGTCTGTTTACTCATTTCCAAAGCCCTCATAGATCTCCTCCAGTCATTCCCCTTCTCTGTTCTGTACTTTGCACTAAACAGGTCCTATACAAAGCAGTTACAAATGGCTCTTGTTCTGCATGGGCAGAGACCAGTGAATTGTAAGGCTTAGGAAGATAGGAGTGAGTGACAAGGTTGTTCAGGAGCTCAAGGTATTCCGCAAGAGGTTACCTGAAACTGAACAAAGTGAAATATTGTTAAGTAGCAAGAAGAAATGATCCATGGGCAGGAAAGAGACAGGCCCCTGTCTTGTCCCTTTCAGTATTGTCCCTTTACCATCTGTAGCAGATATTTGGGCCTGCTTTCAGGTTGTTTTTCTATCGGTAGAGAAATGGTATATACAGGATCAGGGTATTTTCTCAGTTTAGTTAAGAAAACCCAGTCCTGGAACAGATTTCTAGAAATGCCCATCTGCTGTCTCTTACTTTAAACAATTGGGTTGACAACTTCTAAAATACTTCACTACATTTTTTTTCCCCCCAAAGTTTTTTCTTTTGAGCTTTTAGGACCAGGTGTTATTAGACAAATTCTCAGACTCGGTGATATCTCTGAGAACCCTGGAAGTGATGTCTGCAACTGCTGACAGCTCTGTGAGAGTTGATCTTTTCTCTTAAGGCTGCTGAACTGCTATTAATACATTAAAAAAATCAAATTTTACAAAAATTACAATAATATCTATCCTTCAGGATCATAGCACAGAGCTAGATAACATGACTCAACAATATCACAAGAGCTCTAAAACCGTAAGGCAAATAAAATTAGGCCAACATCTGTAAAAGTAGCAAACCGCAAGCCAGTCTTGTGATCTCATGGAGAAGGACACAATTTTGTATATTTCAGCTTAGCCATGCATCCAGCTGAGTTTCAAAGCCACAGATAAACACTTCCCAGAATAATATCTGAGAAGAGCATAATTGGCAGTGACTACTGTATGAGTACAAAAGAAGATATCAAGAAATATAAAATGATTTTCCAGATGAGAACTGTCAGAGTCTGAAAATGAAAGGGCAGCTCCAAACCCATCTTTTCTAGGACAAATTCAAGTATATGGCTTATTAAATTCTCTCACAGCTGGAATGCCCAAAAGAAGAAAAATCAAAAGAGAAGCACTATCTGCTCTAAATGGATGAGGAAATTTAAAGCTTTGCAGGAACGTCTGTTTTGAAAGAGCAAGTACAAGCTTATGACAGCCATAAGCAGAGCTGGATCATTCTTTCAGTCTATCCACGAAGCATGACCAGCACATGCAGCAAGAAAAGATCAGTTCCTTCCCTAGGTATGAGTTGTTTCTTGAGAAGAACCCACTGAACAACACAAAACAGTACCAAACAGTGCGGGCAGTATACAGGCTCCTGTTGCTTTCCTTAAGAGGGGTGTGTTCAGAGGTGCTCTGTTATGCTCACTCAGGGTGCCAGTCTCCCAGGTACATGCATAGCAGTATCTGAACAATTGGTCAGCACTGAAGACAAACCAAAAGAAACTGGGATACACACTGGGAGACCTCCTCAGAGCCAGGCTGAGAGTTGAAGCACACTGTGCTTTGTGCAGATCATCCAAAACTGAGGGTATTCTGGAAAAATACCTTAATCCTGTTAGGATTTTAGAGGAGCCTATCTGGAATCTCAGATGTCTACTTCAGCATGTGAGGAACAGCTCCAAAGTTCAGATGGGCAGCTTCTGAGAGGTTCAGTTGTATCCTGTTCTTTCTTCCATTTTCTTGTTTTCTCTTTCAGCTTTTCTCCCATCAGTCTGCCACAGGTCTACCACACTCTTACCTTCCCTCAGACTCCCAGCCTCCTGGGAAAAGGCTCTACTTCTCAGTCTGTGCACATCACCACAGTGCTACTGGTTGAGTCACAGAGTATATTTAAGCCAATGAGTCATCCACAGCTCTGTCAGGAGGAGATTTTTCCTAAGACTGCAATTACTGACACAAGCTATACTGTGAATATTGAGACATAATTGGTGAGACAGGTGACAGTAGGGGAAAGTCCCTTATTATGGGTCAGAATAGCCACACTTCTAATTGAAATGCTTTAGGTGAGGAAGAACTTATTTTGGAGGGAACAATTTTCATGCAATAAGTGGCACTTTTCTCTTTTTTTAAAATTATTTCATTTTCTTCAACATCCAACAATGCCACTCAGATTTTTAGGGATTGTTGACATGAACTAGAAAACTGTGTAATGAGTACAAAACTAAACAGAACTAAATTACTTAAGTATTCTTAAAAAACAAAAAAAACCTATGTATAATGCCAATTAACAAACACCTTTGACATTCAGTACACTTAAAAACATTTTCTTTAAGCTATAATCAAAGATGGGGATGGTAATGTAATAAAAATTACTCCAGAGTGTTAACATAAGTTTGTTTGCAACTAACAATGAAAGGGAACCTGCACGTTTCAGAATGCTTTAGTAATAACTTTCCTCTGTTTCTGATGCAAGTGAACTTTCTCAGAGAAATTTAGTCCAAGGTAAAATCACCTATGACAGAAACACAAAACAGAAGACTGAATTAAATCAGCAAAAGTTTCCAGCCTGCAGAAAGAAACTGTAGTGATAAAATTACTTACCAAAAGAATATGACAGCAATTAAAAGAGAATATAACTAACAGTAATTCACCGTAAAAATTTCCATATCCATTCATATGCAGTTTCAAATAAATGGTTGTTCTTTATTTCTTTGCTGAGCAGGAAGGTGTCATAATTGACAGACAGTCCCATTAACTATTGTTCCCAACTGTCAGACTTCAGGAGAAGGTTGCACCTTATCAAACAAAATAGTCAAACTCAGTTTTTTAGAAAGTTTTTCAGGGCAATGCACAGGCTAAAAATTAAAGAATAAAGAGGTTTTCACAAAATGGAAAACTACATCTTTCAATCCAGCCTAGCACTTGAGGTTTTCAAAAGAACAACAAAAGCAATTTTGACCTTATCTTTGACTGCATTCTTAGAAGACAGCTAAAGAAATTAGTGTGAGTCAGCATGAAGAAATGCGTGTGTTTTCTAAATTCCCAGTCACATAAAAGACAGTGGAAATGCAACTGAATCGAAGGAAAAGTACCCAGTCAGATCAAACGTGGGGCTATTAAGAGATGAATCTAAAGTAAACCTACATAGGTATCTAAAAAAACAGTAAAAAGAAAGTTTAAGACTATGATATTCTGTTTTCAACCTGGACAAACAACTTTCTGTCTCTCTCTCTGTCTCTCACCTTAACAATAGGTTCTGAATAGACCCAGCTAATGAATAATAACTATCCTTCCTAAGCAAATAGTGTACATAATAATAGAAGCTCTTGAATTTCACCTTTTCTGCAGCATCATGGTATGAAGTTCTTGCAAATTCCAGGGTCCAAAAGCCAACAATGCTCTAGAGAAATCAATCCACCTCAATCTATTGAAGAAAGAATATTCCATGAATATATGACTTATAAAATAATGAGAGACTGAAATTAAATGGCATGTTTTCTCATTAAAAACATTCACTTACCAGCAGAAGAATCACACAGAACAGGCCTAATGAGGACCTGTTGATACAGCAAAGTAGAAAAATATGAAGCACCTGAAATTAATAAGTAGGATGGGAAACGAAAATGGTAAAGCTGCTCTTGGTTAGCACAGGTTCTCCTCTCACTGACTGAGCTTTATTACCACGAGGGTAGTGAGTCTGTTTGCTACACACTGTGTCTGTCATGTTGAACAGCACAACCCTGTTTCTGTCATTTCCAAAGGCTCACCAGAGCCTATACTTATCTAGAATGTTAGGTTTTTCTAGTTTAGGCATCACTTTTCTCACTCTAGGTATCACAGATCTTGGGTCATGCATCTTCTAAGGTCTGACTCCCACAAAAATTCACCTGTACATTACTCAAGTAAATCAAAGCCATCTCAGGAAATAAGCAAGTGGCACACAAAGCATTAAAAAACTGCTTGTGTGCGTATCTTTCCATCTGAGCATACAGTTGTGTGCAGCTTTTGTCATTGAAGAATTCTCTGTTCAGTTAGATGGAGGAAATTGTATCCTACAGTTCTTTATCAAAGTACTTCCCCTAAAGCTGAAGGCATTCCAGACGCAGGACGCTAGCTGCATAAGTAGCCTTCTGAGTCTCACTAATTCTTTCTTCCCATTGTGACATGGACCCAAATCAACAGTTCAAGTTTCTCACTTATGACTGAATTTTCTCCAGGGAACCATACGCGTTGCTTTTGTCTGTGTATATGCCACCCGCAAAGAATTCTTGAGTAAAATTGCTCTGTCTGCCAGAGCCTGTTATCACTGCCTTTTCCTTGCTGACTGCTTCATATTATCTTTTCCATGAGAGTCAGACCATCTCTCCTTTCAGACTGTTGTACACTTCTGTACTGTCTGTACAGTACTGGCTCTGTCAGTACACCACCAAACAGGAAGAGAACAATGCAGGCACACACCCTAATTCATCTGCAGTGCTCACAATGACATGGTACTCTCATAGATCTAAGTGGAAGGGTATCATGCTTGAGATATGACCCACAAAAATTAATGAAAACATTTGCTCTGTCTTGAACAACTGGATAAATTGAAACCTAAGAACCCGTATCTGATCTGCAAACCTCTGAATCCAAAAAGATGTAGACCAAGTAAAATCTGCAACAGCTGTTTGCTGGGCTGTGAAGTATGCCGAAGGCCCATCAACCACCATCCAGAGGAAGCTGGAGAAAGCATTGAACTCTGTAGATGCACTGCTATAGAAGCAACTTCCGTCATCACATCTAGTCTTGCATGGGCAGGGAGAGTCTGGAATTAAGGAAGCAGTTATCTAATAGAAGATTACTATGAATGGAACATGGTCTGGATGATATCCCACTGATGAATGCAGAAGGACATGGAACTTGCCAAAGGTGAGCAGCTACGGAAACTGGGAGTCACTGGATAGCTGACAAGTGAGTGGAGCTGTAGCCTGTGGAAAGAGCTGTGAGGCTGGCAAAGATCCATGGGTACCCTCTATTGGTCACTTCTGGAGTGAGGAAGGAAAGCCCTTTGCAGAGTGATGGGCACATGGCAGGACAAAAGGATAGCAAACATTGTCCCATCTTCATCATGCGCTCAGTTCCACAACTGAGGTCCAACTAAAATCTACTTTACAACAACTGTGGGATGACCTGGAATTGTGTGTGGATGTCAGGCCCTGAGGGCCCAGTACAGTCAGTAGAAGGTTCCTGTCTCAGACCCTTCAGATGTGGACACTCTTGCTTGCACATTTTACCATGTCTCAATTCGTCACAAGAGGAGATACAGGTTGCATGTTTTTGAATGCTCTCTTTGTCCCAGTCTCGCTGATCAACTCTTCATGTCTCATCTTTCTGCTCTGGCTTTGCTTTCCACTTCTCTTAGGTCAAAGAAAGGGAGCAATGGCAGAACTGCTTTCTCACTAGATTGCAATGTTCATTTGCACAGGGCCTACTGTGATTACAGGGACACAGAAGCAGTGTCATGTGCTTTCAGCATCCTGTGGTTTTGTTTCTGTTTTAGCTAGTGAATATATAAAACAACCTGTGCTTACCAACCCATACTTCTAATTAGGATGATCACCCTCTTGGAATGGAATTCTTCCACTGGAAAGAAAAAACAACAAAAAGGCAGAGCACAGAGAGTTGTACGGAGATTTTAAACAAGAGGAGAAAGCAAGAAGAGACAGCCTTACTAAGACTGTGAGGTCTTCTCCAGCTTTACAGGGGAATAACTTCAGAGCTATGAGACCGCAATAATATCATGGAAGTCCAACACTTCCAGCGCTGAGAACGGGATATGCAAAAACATCAAAGTGTTTAGGTTCCAGTGGTCTCGCTCAGCCCAACTGACCAGAAGCTTCTGCAAGGCTCCTCACCTCATGGTGCTGAGAATTTAATTCCATTTCATTTCAGGTTAAATGCAAACTGCTTTTTATTCTCTGATGTGAGCACAGGCATCCTCAGCACCCTTCTAGCGAGGATGCTGAGAGGTAAGAAGACAACTTGCTCTGACTTCTCAGCAACTACACTGCTGCCTTTATGGTGAGCAGACTAGCAGCCTCATATATACCTTATACCTGCAGCCACATATGTGCAGGGAACAGTAGCGGGAAGTAAAATGGGAGTGGACAGAAGACAGTGCTATGGAGGTGATTTTGCAGTACATCTGCCCTGATGCAACTCTCTGCACCAAAGAGTTACCACTTACTACAAAGCCACATAGCAAAGAGATCTGAACACTCCCAGTGGGAGAAAAACACCGTTAAAAGCTTGCCTTGTAGTCACAGAAGACATGAGTCACAGCCATTTGACAAACCTGCATATGGGAGAGAGAGATGGAAAACAGCTACTGTCCGCAGGTGTTCCAGCAGCAAAAATCACAACCAACGCTGCTAGGGTTTTCAGGGATCAGCTTTTGAGTTCCGAAAGTGACTGTTTCCATGTAAGTGATGCTTCTGCAAAAAGTGTGACAATCTGAGGTGATGTGAGGCTGACTGTAACTGGTATGAGAGAGATTTTTCTTTTCTATGTTAACAAAAAGCTCTGCTGCAGTAATAGGGCAAAATATCATGCACAGAGGAATACATCACTGATTATTCATATAATACATAGAATACAATAGGGTGGTAGGCAGCCCTGTGTCCTCCGCAACGTGCCTCCCTTCCATTCCACCAGAAGCAGACCATTATTAAAATTTCACAGTGGCACACCATGAGAATCATCATAGATTTATCAAACCATTCAGTGTGTACAGTAAAGAGACAATCTTCCTCCCCAGCAAAGCCGTATAATTGCTCTGTAACATGTCCTTTTCTACTTAATGGTCTTCTTTCCTTTTTCTCTGCTTAGTCCTCATTTCTTACCTCTGTATCAGGATCACTTTATATGAGGGATAGCTTGAGCCTCCATGATTTATGATCTTAGTGGGCTTAACCGAAAAATCTTACTTCCATACTTATCTTGAAATTTAATTCATACCCTCACTATAAGACAGAACTTACTTTAATTTATAGTTGCTTATTTCCAGAAATGCCTTATAATGTGCACTATAATTTTGTTACTGCTTCATATAACTCATTCCTGTCTAATGATCTTTGGTCTGTTCATGCAGGAAGCAGCAAGAGACCACATTCTGTCAAAAACATTTAATACGACCATGAGATTGAAAGTGCACTTCCCTACATACATTCATTTCATAAACAAGTTTCTGCAATAGCATGCAGAAAAAAATCAAAACCAAACCAACCAACCAAAACAAACAGACCAAAAAAACCCCAAACTACCCAAAACCCCAGCCCTCCTCTCCCTGCCAAAAAACAGAACTGCCCCCATCTTAATTTGGAAACATGCTGTCCTTTATAGAGCATGTATTTCCTCCTCCATGATCTAGATCCTAAAGGAGAGACCCTGCTCTATGCACTGCTGATAGCTGGTTCACAGTCTGTTGGCAGACATTAAACGCTTATGATTCAACAGAAGAATAATATTCCTTTCCACTGTGCAGAAAAGAAATTGTCTCCTGGCAGACATTCATCACCTGCATGATTTTAAAAAATAACAAGCATTAGTTAAAAGATAAGGAACATGCCAATAATTTCCTTAGAACACACAGCATGTGATAAGACTGGGGAATGTTAAAAAAATTCATAACTGTCTTCCCCATTTCACTCTTAAGAATCCTGTGAAACTCCCTTAGTCACACGTTTGACTTTCTGCCTTAAGCTCTAGGTGAAAGGTAATGAAGGTGAGAGATGAAACAAGAAAAGTCATTATTGTGCCTCACTCATGCCAAAGTCAAGCAATTAAGGCATTCCAAGAGACTTTACTGGAGCCTACCTTGCAGTCTAACAATGGTTAGTTTGGCCTGAGTGTTCCTTAAATGACTTTGAGTGAAAGGAGGTATAGGAAGCAACCTGAAGACCCCCAGACTAAATGTAGCTGCTCTTTGGGTCATGTGCAATAAATCTACACAAGAACCAAGGTGTCTCAGGATTTGTTATATAGATTTTCTTAGCCAGAGAAGTCCTAGACACTTTTCTTGAGATACAAACTCCAGCAGCTCAAAACCATTCTTGAAATCATACCAGCTTGCTATTCTACTGGGTTTTTTGTATGCTGGAGGTATTGATTGTCTGGCAGAGTGCTACTACTCATTCATAGTTTTTTCTGCAGCAGAGGTGTTAATAATCTCTCATTCCTGGGTAGTTTCCTGATGGTAGGACACTTCACCTTACAGAACTTTAAATACCTAGCAAGTAGGTGACTCTGTGTGAATTAGACTGACTTAATGATCAGCCTAAAGTAGCAAAGTAGGTCAGATGAACTGTGTCCTGGAAAAAAATACCGACTTCTCTCTCACATCCTTTGGAATTCTGGTGGTACAAATTATGGAAATACATCAGTTTCCCAAGAGGCAGCTTGAAAAGCAGTTATAATCAAGAGGTTAACAGTTTGAATAACAAGGTAGGACATATGGAAATACTACAATGACAATTCTCAGTGTGCAGGCAGCCACTTCCCAAAGTTCCCTCCCCTCTTCCAGTCGTGAGGTTTGTGTGCTCCACCTGTTTTTGCCCTGAGTGTCACAATTTGGCAACACATGATACTCCTAGTGCTCACAGGCTGCCCTGTGACTGGCCGGCAGCACCAGATGTCCCTCCCTTCCTATCTACCCTATAAGAACTTCATAGCAAGAAAGTCCGTACATTACATATGCAAGGGTGCACCTGTTTCAGCCACAATTTCATGGCAAATCACCTCCATTTGGCTGTGCCCCAGATGTTTTCATAGTGGACTGTGATTGCCTGTGTCTTGACTCCACCATAGCACAAATATATTGGTATATAGATACTTAAAGACATAAATTAAATATATATGTATATATTCATAAGAATGTAGAAAACTCATAACCAGCAGAAAATACTCTTTAATCAGAGCTACGGACATTAATAACTGAAGTCTGACTGTGAATAGAAAGGAAATAAAAGAGATGCTCAGTCCCCAACCTGCTTTACAAGGCAGTTGGACAAACCTTCACAGTTCAGGGGAAGGGTAGGATGGCAATGGGCATTACAAGAGTGGGAGACACAAATGAGGTACAGCATGCCTTGGGCTGTGAACCCATCCTCAGAGGCCAATCAAGATGTTCCCTGGGCAAGATGGAAAAGAAATCAGTTCTGTGAGCTGAACCAAGAGGCCCTCGCACCTGCCCACAGCCCAGCTGGGTGATTGTACAGTATGACTTGGGCAGACTTTGGGTTTTGCACAGGCAACTCTGCGCATGAAAATGGAAAACAGAAAAAATGCCAGTGTCAAGAGAAAGCAGGGGAGGGGGTACAGGGGGGAAGGACACACCTCAACAAAAAGCCCCTAAAGACTTTCTGACACAGTCCACACAGACTGAGAGAATTGGCTGATGGGTCTAAGAACTGGTAAGTACAATTTTAATTAAGTTTCACCCAGACAGGGCAGGTGGTCTTGGTGAGCACCCTTTTCCCATGTTGCAGGTCATTCTTAAAGCTACCTGTAAGATCACTATGCAGTGCAGGCTTGAGCAAAATTTGTTTCCTTATCGGTAAGTTAATGACTGTGTAGAAAGTTTCAAAAAGCTCCAGCTGACTGACAGAGCAGGTGAAAGTAAGAAGTGTGTTGTAGTCTGCTGACATTCCTGTCCAGGGCCTGGCACAGTTACAGAAAGGAGAGTGGGCATAAATGAGACAAAGGCATTCTGGAGGAAAAGACTGAAGCAGTTTAGCAACCAACTGCCCTTACACTGCTGTTAACAAATTTTATCTGTACGTGAGTTCAAATGATTGTCAGTGTTGCATTTCTAACACAGTTACAGTAGCAGTAGGTTGCTAGATATGCCTGCATCACTGCTTCCATTAAAATACATTTACTGTGTTCCTGGGAAGGTGGAAAACTTGGGAGACAGAAATTGTTTCTCTGAACAGAGGGCAAGTGGGAACCTGGCAACCTAGCTTTCAAACCAGGACTTGTAAAGCAAGGTGGCAAGAAACTCCTTTAGAGGACCAAGTGATGGTGACAGAGGTGGATGTGCAGTGGTAGGCAGACTTGATAATATTCAGTGGTTTCTCACATATGATAGTGGTGTTACGTACATCTTTATAATACCTTACATTTTAATCAAACATTCCTGGACATCAGTTCAAATGGTAAAAGAAGCTCTGAACCACTCAGAGCTTTTAAAACTATTTTAGCTGTTGGCCATACACCTCAGAAATTCAGACTGACCAGAGAAAAGAATTTTTAAATCATGTTCTAAACAATCTGTTAAAGAAGTACAATATTCACCATTTTCCTACTATCAATAAGTGCAACAGTTGTAGAATATTTCAACATGACACTTAGAATGAAGATGTATGATTTATTTTACCACGTGCAGTACTTTTTTTTGCTACAGGGATGCATTATCAGAGTTTATGAGGAGTTATAACTTCCAGGGACCTCTCAGAGTCAAGTCTGTGGACGTGAACCCTTACAACTTGTGGGAAAGGATGCTCTGACAAGTGTCAGCAGAAACAAAACAGTGGGCTGTGTGTGTCTAGTGGGATGGCACATCCTGTGGTGACATCGTTACGAGGTAAACATGGAGGTGTAGCGACTACTGGCAGCCAGTCCCAGGCAACCTATGAATGCCCTACGGCAGCCTCCCCTGTTCTGGAAAGCCTCCTGCTGACATGCATGGGTGTTCCATTAACATCGAGTCCAAGTTGCATTGTGTGGGCCAGTGTCCTAGGTACAGCTAGGGTAGAGTCAATTTCTTCTCAGTAGTTGCACAGTGCTGTTCTTTGGATTTGGAATGCGAATGGCGTTGATAACACACTGATGTTTTGAGGTTTTGCTAAGTCTCGTTTATTCTAAGTCAAGGACTTTTTTTCCTTGTCTCATGTTCTGCCAGTGAGGGAGTATGCAGAAGAAACTGGGAGCGAGCATAGCGGGTGGTGAGCAATTGCATTCTGCACCACTTGTTTTTCCGTTTTGTTATCATGATTATTATTATCATTTCTCATTATTATCGTCTCTTACTTTATTTTCAATTATTAAACTGTTCTAATCTCAAACACAAATTTTACTTCGATTCTCCTCCCCATTCTGCTGGTGGGAGGGGGGAAGAGACAGACCTGAGTGAGCATCTGTGCCGTGTTTCGTCTTCAGCTGGGCTTGAAACCGTGACAGCCAGCTACCAGGTGTTTCTGAAGGCAACTCCGAAAGGGGCTGTGGATGATAGTGCCAGACAGTGTGCAGGTAGCGAAGTAGTTCCTATTACCAGGGCAAAGAAAGAGCAATGGAAAAGTTGCAGAATGCAAAATTTTTCTCTCAATGCCAAGGCAGGCAACCCCCATGAATCCAATAAACACAGTTTAAGGACCAATTTAGAGCCTTCAAGCCAATTGCTAGCGTGGTCAGGGTCAACTACCCACCTTCAAGCAAGTTATCAGACAGTACCTGAGCAGCCTATCCATTAGCACAGACACTGTGTATATGAATAATATCATGAAGTTCATGACATGCTGAAGTGAAGACTTGTTCAAGACCTTAACTGTGCAAAAAGGAGTAAGAACTAAGACCGGTAATCACAACAAAGACATGGATTATTTTGAAAGAAGCTGAAAATTACTTGGAAAAAAATCTCTTCAAACAGGAAATAATGGGGGGTTAGGTGAGGCAATTATGATCGATTGTAAGTTTACATCCAGTGCTATCTGTGGACAAGGTTTTGAATTCAGACTCATTCGTGACCTTGCTTTTCTATATTCAGTACTTCATCTCATTTTATTTCTCATGGTCAGTTCCAGAAAACTGAGAGTGAAAACCTATTCTATTTTCCTAGTGTGTGGGATAAGCTTTCAATTGCTTACCTACTTGCATCGAGAAATAAATGGATGGAGTGGCTTGTGAGTAACCAGAAATAAATCATTGAATATTTTAGATTGGAAGAGACCTTTAAGATCACTGAGTCCCACCACGAAGAGGGGTTAAGTAATGAGTTCCATTCTGAAAGTGTTGTGGTACAAAGTGTTTAGCCGTGGACACGGAGATGTCACAGCTGTGCCTTCCAATCTTTTCCGAGATTCTTATTTTGTCCCTTTAGCTTTGTCATTGGAAATGATACATTTCCAAAGGCTTGGTACAAAAAGCTCTTCTGTCACATCTGCTCAAGAGGTTTTTATAAATTGACCTTAATTGTCAGGTTCATTCAACTGCTTTCAGTACCCTCTTCTGCCCAGATTTTCCCTAGAATTCAACACATCAGAAACAAGAAAAAGTACAATCAGGCTGTAAATGCCATCAGCTCAAACACTACATTTAACTCAGATACCCACATTTAAAGCTGTACTCTGTGTCTGCATGAGAAAAACTGTTTCCTTAGGCTTCCCTTGAGATTCAGTTTCATCCCTTGTCTAGCAAATAGGAGCATTTTGGAAGCAGACACACTTACCATGCACTTGGAAAAATGCCAGCAGTCTGAGATGGTGGCAAATGTGAGTCATCATAGAATCACAGAATCGTTTCAGTTGGAAAAGATCTCTAGGCTTATCCAGTCAAACTGTTAACCCAACACTGCCACGCCCATGACAAAGCCACGTCCCTAAGTGCCATATCTACACAGCTTTGAAAATCCCTCCAGGGATGGCTACTCCAGCACTCTCCTAGGCACACCTGTTCCAATGCTTTCAGTGATGAAATATTTCCTAATATCCAATCTAAACCTCCGCTTGTGCAAGTTGAGGTTGTGTCCTCTCATCCTATCCTTTGCCAGAGATCAACACTCACTTCGATACAAACTTCTTTCAGTAAAAAGAGAAACACAGCTTCTTTAACTCTCAAAGGAGTTAACAAGGAGGAGCAATAGGTGAGTAGCGAAGCTGTAGTATAGTGTTAAAAGTCATGGGCTCAGCAGTCTGGATGCATTTGCTGCCATGCTGCTGTTGAATTTACCGTCAGGAGGTGCAGAAACACCATCGCTGACTAGCAGGATGAAGAGAGAAACTCATGACCTTGGCTACACGTCCAGTCAAATAAAAATCAGAACTTATGTCCTCTGGATTGCTGCCTGGTACTTTATACATTAGGTTCTCTTTTAATGTGATGCAGCTACTGAAGCTCATGAGCTGCATGAAGAACATCGGCTTTCCTATATCTAGCACACCAAGCACAGGCTTTACTGCAACTAAAACTTTTCCACTGGCCTCCCCAACAGACTCCTCTCCATAAAATTCCTGTCTTGCCATTGGAACTGCACTAATTTCGTAGGAACAACCTGTCCTCTGAGCACTATATGTAAACTGAGTGCTAAAAAGCCTCCATGTTCTGGAAAAAGATTGTGACTCGGTCACGAGCTAGAGACTTTAAAAGAGCGCCTGGAAAAATGGTAAGATCTCTCCTTTGCTCCCACTGCTGAGTGTTCTCCCACTGCCTCTGCAACTGCTAAGAAATCTTCTGGGTTACTCAAGATTTCCAAACTGCTCAGTGTAGCTAAAGAGATTTCAGAGATTTCACATCCCAATTGTGTGTGCTTGACCTACTGGCAGGCTAGAAAACAGCCCCATTACTTTCAAGGCATAATTTCTGTTCACTCTACAGACGGCTACTTGCCATCAGACTCATGACTGTCTTGGGTCTGAGAACTGGCCACAGCTGAGTGACACACAGTCTTCCTTACCTGAAGAAAAACCTCGAAATGAAATGCAGACTTCTGCTGTTACACATTGCATTGTTTCCTCCAATTCCTTCTCTCTCAAGCTTTCTGTTTTAAGCCATAATTTTTTTAAAAGCTGTAAATTGAATGAAAATGTCAAATGGTTGAGGCTGGTTTGCAGACAGGTGATGTCACCTGGTTTCTGTAGTCACTTCATTTCCATTGGGCACTTTCAGTTCCTAATTTCCTGACAGTTTTATTAATTTAGACAAAAATATTACCTTGTCTAGTCACAAGTCTATAAGGATGGGCCAGAATACTACATTGAGCTCAAGGGTCCTTCCAATTCCGGTGTCACAGCGCTGCTTTACATATTTGTTTCCACCACTCCATGTCTTGTTTGGTTGTTCACAATATTGCAGAGAGCAACACAGGTCTGATACACCACTGTCTTTGTGGGAAACAGCCATGGGGAACTCAAATCCAGACACACAACTTGGGTACAGTGGCCTCATATGTTCCCCATGTGAGCTGCCTCACAACCATTCACCCTGTTAACCCATCCCAAAATGAGGGAAAACCTTTTAACTTAAGCTTCACTAAAGAGGCCTTAAATAGCTATTTATCTTATCCAATCTACAAGATCCAAGAAAATGCACAAACAAATCAAGTGTGCTGCCACTGTTGAGCTAATATGAAATAACTCTGAAAACACCAAAATCAGGTGATACCTGAGCTGCTAGACAAAATGTTCACTTCTTGTATAAATGCAGACACTGTTTTCAATATTTCAACAGCAATTCTGGCTATGCACACCACCTTCTCGCTGTTGAACAGGTTCTCCTGGCCCTCACAACTTTGGATTCCTCACATGGGTGCATAGGCTACTTTCTCAGCTCAGTGAAACAACTCAGCAACCATTTTTAAGTTGGTGAAATGATGCGGATTTATGCTTATTGATGTACTCAGTTACCTACTGACAAAGAAAGGAATTTTCAGGTAAAATTAAGAATGTTTTTGACTGCTTTCTAGCATCCACGGTCAGGCAGAAAAAGTCATTTATCCAGTAAAGATGTTTCAGCAGTTTAGCAGGGGAAAGGAATGATTGCAGATTATAGCACTTTCTTGTTGATGTGTTCTTCATTGGGATCATATGTTCACACCAACTATAAAGCAGTATACAAAACCTCACTTCTATGCCATTGCTGGCCTTCCCAAACTAGCACGACAGAGGAACCTTGAAATGCATTTGCCTGTACTTGCTTTTGACTCTACTTGCTCCACTTCCAATGTTTTAATTGCAGCTCCAGCCTAGCCACAGTGTCACCTCTCTCAAGGCAGCAGAGGTCCTGCTGATGTAATCACTGTTGTTATTTTGTGCATTTTAATCTCTTCAGAAGCTGAGAATGCAAGGGGAAAACACGAGTCTTATCAGAAGAGGTTTACATGAAATATGGCAGAATATTTCCCCCTCTCACAGTAAAGAAAACTGAACCACAAACAAAAATCTGGCTCACCATCACCTAAAAAATCCCCAGAAGAAAATGGCTTTTAAATTACTTTTTTCCTGCTTAGTGTTATTTAGCAGATCTACAGACTTCCAATCTCCTTATGGCAGGAAGGTAGGAACCTAGTGATCTTTAAAGGTGCCTTCCAACCCAAACCACACTATGATTCTATTCCATGCTGATTGACACTGGGGTTGGGACAGACATGATCTTGGGATGAAACCCGACCTACAATTCACGTGTCACAGAGTAACAAATTTCACACATTTTCCTGCTTTTGCATGGTCAGGGTGAAGGTAGATGTTCCTGAGAAACTGAAACTAGATGCAGTATGGAGAGCTCACGTCTTTCAAAGCACAATTGCCATGACAGGCATATCTGTGCATTTTACAGTGAAAGGAGTCACAATGTGCTTGTGCCTGTATTACACTCAGGTCTGAGAGCAGGGTACAAGAACTTGGATAGAAAATGAAACTAAGAACCTTGAGAAAAGCTGTTGCTTCTTGCAGGCTGCTTCCCATCAGAAGCTTCTTCTTTTCCTTCTTAATTTTTCTTTTATGAAGGCTACATTGCAGGTCTTACCCCATGCCTTTTCTGCTCTGAAAGCATGCATAAAATGGAAACTTGTGTGTGGTGTGCAGTTGTAATATAGCTGGAAATTTGGGAAATACTCAAAGAATAACCCAATACTTCAAGTTTCTTGTGTGTTTGTTAGTAAAATCCATCACCTTGGGGCAAAAATCAGAGAAGTTGAATCAATCCATCTAATGTTCTAGGCATCTTTTGGTTAGGATGCTGCCTGGAGTGATCAAGATTCCAATTTAATATTTCCTGGTTTTGGCTTTGTACATGAATGAAACAGGAATTCTTTTTCTTGTATATTGTCAAATACATTCCCCATGGATAAACTCTTCTGAGGGTAATGATAGCCTGGGGCCTGGGGTCTTGCAACATTGATCTTATTTAGGATTTTTATACTTTCATCAGTTCCCATCCTCAAGACCATACTGAAGCATTATTCATTCCTGTTTCAAGGTTTGTTTTTAAATTAGTGGTAGATTCATTAATTGTTACTTCATAAATACTTAGTCATTTACCATACAGGTGTGAGTGTGCTTCCATTGCTTTTAGGAGAGTAACTTCTTTCTATTTTCCCAATATTTTGTAAAAATGACAGCATATTTTACTTCCTTTCCCAAAGACATAAGGCTTCCATTAGCTACTGCTGACTCTGTCTGACCCTGTGTACTGATTCTGGTTACGTCCTAACAGCTTCAGACACATTGCTACTCACTGGATACCTCTTTAAAAAGACACCTTTCAGTGAATGTAAAGCTGGAAACTGGATGTTTACAAACACAGTATTACAGGCTTTGCATCAACAAGAGGCTTCCCTTGCATTTCGTCTGGGGCTGATTCCTGCCACGAGGAACAAATAGTTTCACTTTCAGGGACATTTCCCAGAGCCCATGGGATAAAAAGACCCCTCTGAGTTCATTCTGCTGATAACAAAAAAGCATCAGGAATAGTCTTTTGTTGGCAACCTCCTCCCAGGCTGCAGGAGCATTCACTCCGTGTGACGTACACACTAACTGTGGTGTACACACTAACTACCAATACAGAGCACAGCACTGCAAGGGCTGCCATGGGCCACCAAATAAATCTGAAGCAATCATTGTGTGCATGCAAGCACAGAAAAAAGAAAGAAAAAACCACAAACCAAAACATAATAAAAAACCACAAAGGATTTTATTTTCTACTTCCCACCAGCAAGCAATGTCCAGCCACTTCCCGAGAAGCAGGGCTTCAGTGCACATAGCAGAGACTCCAAGAAGCAAACACCATACGTAATGAATGCCTCACCTTCCTCCTCCTTTTCCTTAGGTTTTGTACCTGGACAGACATCCTGTGGTATGGAATACCCCTGTCCCAGCCATGTTCCCTCCCAAGATCTTTCCCATCCCAGCTTACTGGCCTTTCTGGGGTGGAATGTTGTAGAGAGGCTGGTGCTGTACCAGCACTGCTCAGCAGCACCCAAGGCACTGGTGTGTTACCAACACCTTTCTAGCTACTGATGCAAAGCACAGCACTGTGAGGGTTGCTGTGGGAAAATGAACTCAGTCGCCGCCAGACCCAGTACACTCTGACATAAGGAGGTGATATCTTTCTGAGCAGAGATGGAAGAATAGTGCAAAGGCATCCATTAGGTATAAGAAAATGCTGAGAAAATATGAAATAAAGGAGAAAAGAATGGGAAGGGAGGAAGGAAGGAAGGAAGGAAGGAAGGAAGGAAGGAAGGAAGGAAGGATAATAAATTAAAACATATTCTTTCTAAATAAAGAACAGATGTCATACACCCTTCTAATGTCCATGGGTGAGATAACTTCTCTATAATGAGCAATGTCTGATCAAGACTGGCTTGACTAACATAGTAAGGCCCAGAAGGAGAGATTTATTCCTGTTCCTCTTCCTTTTACCTCCTAGGAAATCAGAGAGCAAAGCAAATTGCAACAATTTGTGACTGTAAAGCAAACACAGAGTTCTAATTATATTGTTTTTCACCAACAGTTTAAATACACTGTCCCGGCTTGTGTTTGCTTTTCTAAAGCCCATTAGTTCCATCAGTAGTGTTTTTCCTGGAGGAGAAAGTTATTCTAGCTGAGAAGCCTTTGATTATTTTCATTATTATCTGAGACACTCTCACGACTTACAAAACATTCACTCTGGCCTCCTGCCTCTTCAAATGCTGCTGTCTGTCTTCAGCATCACTTGATTTTGTTTAAGAGTTTCATCTAATTCAACTGACAGAAAATAATTTAGTCAGGTCTTAAAGCAGGTTTCTTTCTTGACCCACAAATCTAATTGCCAATCAGCAGTTGCTCTTTGGTTGCCTTAGAAATTTAGACATAGACAGACAGATAGACAGATGCATTCTATTCTGGTGCCCCCTTATTTACTGTGCATTCTGGATATGATGACATATGCTCACACAGCACATCCTTACACATATTTTGTCTTTCAGAATGCTTGTTGTATGTGCATTGTGAACAGTAGCTGATTGACCACTCATTATCGTCTAAATGTTAAGAGGAGAGCACCAACACCAGGGCTGTTTCTCCAAGGGTGAGTAACAATGGAAGAAGGCAGATAAGACAATTTTAAGTTATGTCTGTGCTGAGTGGCTCTAACAGACTACAAAAACAACACAAATTTTGGAAAAGTGCTTTATGTCATAGCTTACATGAATGTCCTTTTCTTCCAATTTTTTAAGCTGCTTCCATCTTGCTCAGGCTGTAAGTGACTGCATCCTTGGTCTCCAGATGTAAAAAACCAGGAAAGGAAGGCAAGAGTGGATGGATAATTTGACACCTACTGGTCGAACTGAAAGACAAGAAGGAAATGCATAGGCAGTGGAAGCAGGGACGTGATGGTGGTGCTTTATCTCTACAATTTCCTTTGTCATGAGATTAATGTATATGTAAAGTCATTTCCTCTGGCTAATGCCAGATGAAAGAACACCTCCCATCAGAATATTGTTGCAGTTAACTTAAGAAATGGCAGTTGTAATTATGAACAGCTTTTCCACCAGAGGGCAGAATGGTGCATTTAAGATGCTCCTTAGTTTGTGACCTTTCAGCCTGTTACAGAGGCGTTGGGAGAAGGCCAAATGTAACATTTCAGGTTGGTTATGAGGTGTAGTCACTCCTGGTGCTGAAACACCTCCATGTGGGATGAAGACCAAGGGCCCAGGCAAAGGCTAAGTCATCTTTTCTCTAGCCTACACTGTGTACCCACTATGTAATCTTTGCAGGTGGAGATATGTGTAATTGACACCAAGAACATACGAGTTGGCTGAAGGACATGGTCTGGTAGAAATAGAATGGTCCCCTTTTTGTCTCTGAAGAGCTGAGCAGAACTAAATGAAATTGTATGACCAGAACTTTGAAGGATAGGATGGGCAAAATGAGGCATAATCCTGCCTCATTCAGGATTATTTAAATATTAAAATGTACTGTATGCTAGTAATCTTAATGAAGTACATGTTACCACAAATATGACTATGTTGCTCAAGTCTCTGTATAGATCACGCTGTATGTAAAGAATGGGAGGAGAATAAGATTAGGCTGCATATAAGGAGGGTAGAAATTTCACCTAGTTAGGAGGAAGACCAAAAAAGACCTTGAACACAATTGATGAAGACAATACCTGCATCTTCTCACTAGTCCTCCTCCTGCAATCCATCTCGGATCATTGTAGGAAATCCTCTCGGTGCATATTCTGCATCGGAAAAAAAGTGGTTACTAGAGTATACAGGGGATCCTGCAGCCTAAACTTCATTAGCAGGCTCAGATGGGTAAATATAAACAGGAAAACTACCTAAGAACATGTTGCACGCACAATTGCATGCAAGTTGGAAAACACAACAACCCAATTCTACTACAATTCTCCATGTCTACCAGAAACCACAGACAAATTCAGTAAACCAACATTGTCCTGGTATCCAGTGAGTTATTCCCTGAAATGTACAGAGGTGGACAAGTCCATACTGCTGTATCCTTGCCAATTTTGACTGGCAGGTCTCAGGAACAGAGACCATCTTTTGGCCCACAATTGCATAACTAGTAATGCTTAGCATATTATATGGGATATTACCTGATGCTTGGTGTGCCAAAGAACTGGGCATCTATAAAGGCATTGTTGGAGTTTGTCTAACTCCAGGGCTCTGAAATTATTCATGACAGATTGCCCTGTTCCTTTGTAGATGAATTAAATCAGGGCCATAATTAGAAGTTTGATACAACATTGTGGGTGTGACCTTGCAATGCAGAAAGTCAGAGAAAGGATCAGAGATTCAGAGAATTTGTTTTCTAATTTTCATCAAAAAAGTCTTTGAAATGCAAAACAATTGTGACTAAAAATGGAACATTCATTCTAAGTAACGTGAGAGATGGTTAATAACTTAGACAATGTCTTTTATATCAGATTCTGTCTATGAAAAATAGGAAATAATATGAATTCAAGGAAGAGAACTTATCAGTATGGGCTTTGTCTCTTTCTGGGATAATTTCTGTTTGCTTTCTATCCCTAGAAGTTGCTCATTTTTTAACAGTGACACAAATACAAATAACAGTATCCAACTCATTGCCTTATTTTCTTTCTTTTAAAGAGTTAGTGGGGAATACCACATAAAGTATGATGACTTAGTCTAACTATAAACGAGAGTCCAGTATTCTGAAGGTAATTGGTAATAACTTTGTAATGTGGATGACTGAGGAATGAACAAGGGTGGTTGCTTCCGAGCAAGAAAGAATGGATCAGGGATGTGAATGGCGGGAGCTGCTGGACAGAACCACTGCAGAGAAGGACCTGGGATCCTGGTGGACAGCAAGCTGACCGTGAGCCAGCCATGCACCCTCAGGCCATCAGTAGCCTGGACTGTATGAGGACCAGACCTGTCAGCAGAGCAAGGGAGGGGATCCTTCCCTTCTTCCTCTCAGCACTGTTAGAGCCATGGCTGAAATGTGGGCATCAGTTCTGCATTCCCTAGTACAACAGACACATAGACTTTCTGAAGTTCACTTTCTGAAGTGAAGGGACTGGAGCATCTTTTGTACAAGAAGAGGATGAGAGAACTGCGACTGTTCGGCCCAGAGAAGGCGTAGGAGAGCGTTACCAATATCTGTAAATAGTTGAGGGAATGAAGAAGAGGCAGCCTGACAATTCTCGGTATTACCCAGTGACAGAATAAGAGGTAATGGGTCAAACTGAAACACGAGAAAAATAATTTAAACATAAGAAAAAATAAATTTATTGCAAGGATTTCAAACAGTGGAATGGGCTGCCCAGACAAGTTGTGAAGTCTCTGACTTTGCAGATATTCACAGTCCAACAGAAAACGGTTTGGGATATCACAGTCCTTCAAACTCTGCTCTGAGCTGAGAGATTGTCTGTTGTCAATTATAAAATAGAATGGGAGCAGTCCTAATGCTGTCGTTAGTTTCAGAGATTGTTAGCAATGCAAACCCACGTGATTCAAACTCATTAGGAACAGGCCCAAAAGGTCCCTGCTAAAGTCATGATGAAGTGCATCTGTGTACAAACAGGCACCGGATCCTTTGCTTTTATTCCGTAACACAAAGTCATCCTCAGACCCAAAGATATCTTGTTCTGCTATCTTGCCAGAATACCAAGAAACCAAGCAGTCACAGTAAACTGAGGTTCCAAATATTAAGTCCACAGCAATGGTGTTACCTCCTTTTGAACTGGCACCCTAGGGTGTTGACCTACACTGTGCAAGACAATTTGTCTTCATTTGATGAAGGCATATGAGTTGCTCTGCTTCTCATGCAGGCTTCTAATCATCTAATCATGACGAGAAAAATGAGCGCTATCAGGAGGCCTACTCTTCACTTCTTTTGCACTACCATTTTTTTAAAAGTGCAAATTATTACAGCTAATGTGCAACAGAACAAAACACTGTTTTTTCTTCAGTCAGAAAACAAACCCAGTCAATTTGGAATGGTACTTCTTTTTCTTGGTGTGTGATTTAGATGCTGGACCAAAAGTCAGGTATTCAGAGGAACTTTTTATAGAGAGTGAAAGAAAGCATAGAAGCCATTTATCCCTGTTTTCTGTTTCCCAGATATAGCTTCTCTCTCAGGGACTGTACTGTTCTGGAATAGCCTCTCTTGGTCCTGAAGAGTTCTGTGGCATTTCATTATACTCTGACTTCAGTTCATAAAAAATTTGTCAAAGCTTTCACTGCTCTAATGAGTGGGAGCAAACATTGTGATGTTTCAGGCAGAACTGTTTCACAGTTTTATTTTCTGGTTTGCTTTCGCCTTCTAGACTCAGACACTAGAAGAACAAAACTTACATCACTCAAAACAACTGTAGATGATAAAACCACTGTTTTGTTCAACCATGCGGAAAAATACACTTTCTTTTCCTGATGCAGTCAAATTGCACACTCTGTAGCAACTGCCAGGGTAGCTGATTAGATAGTCCAGGTCTTTTTGTCTTCTTTCCAGAAAGTAAAAAATAGAGGCCAAAGTCTTGTTTATTCTCTCCCTGAGGTAGGTGGGGTTTATTATTTTCTGGATTAGTTCAATTTATTTGGATGTTTTAAAGCAAATCACCTGCTAAGTTTAAGCATTCTGAGCACCATTCCACTTGAAATTGTCACATCTTCCTTTTGAGAGAGGCTATAAGGCAAGATCCTTGAAAGAAGAGACTGACGTGCTCATTGTACACATACTGATCTAGCCTACAACATTTGAATTATGGAAAAGCCACTGAGAAGGAAAGTGAAATGGAGTCTGAACACCCCTTTTCCCTCTGAAGCTTGTTTCCTTCATGAACAAATTTTGAACAATTTCGTTGATACTACTTTCACTCTGTTCCTTCAGAGCCCCCACCTGGAGCAGTTTGATAAATTTGGGGAAGAGTTGGACAGTCTACACAAACAGAAGAAATGGGAGACAATAGTGCTCCATCACAAAACCGTTATTGGTATCATAGCATGCAATTCTTGTTGTTACGGCTAGTAGTTTCTCTAATTAACTATTAGTTTTAACATCTTAACATTTGTGTTTACCTGGAAGCACATGAACACATCACTCAAAACAATAAATACCTTGTTATAGATAATATCCCTAGGGTAGCATCAGGCAGGTTGGTATCCCAGGCTTACCCCATTCAGGCTGAAACTCCAGTGGAAGTCTTAAATATTTCTTCTTGGCCAGTGCGATAATCTCACCTGTCTGATATTCAGTGAATGCTGGTGGAAGATTTGCAGTTAGTAATTGATGGAAGGCTGTCTATTTTCCTTGGTCAAATTACACTAGATTTAATGGGAAAAATAATAAATATCATTAATTACCAGAAGATTTCCTACAGAAAATGCTAGTTTTCACTGGCAGTAAGACACTTCACACAGAAGACTTTTCAGGCTGACTGCAGCAATCAGGCTTGGCAAGTTTCTGGTTTAGAGAATAGAAGGTCCTCTTCTACTCGTTTCCAAGAACATCACCCACTTTGAGCTCTGTTCTCACTATGTGCTGTGACCAGAAGAAGAGAAGAGATTTATGGCATCTCCAGCATTGTGGCCTGACAGTTGCCCTTCTTCCCCACTGAAGACCACAAGCTTACAATCACTAAATAGCATAAATAATGCCGTGGGTCAGCCAAGTTTTATAACATACAAGTGAAGTTATATTCTGTTTGATGTTCTTTAAGGAGTCTGGAAGTCCCATTCTTCTACTGACCTGTCCAATATATGACCCTGTAACATGACTGTGTATTGTCCTTAGGAGCTCACCTCTCCAGTAAGTATTGTCTTGACTTACAGGAAGAGTTTGTTCGTAAAATGTGAAACCTAGAAAATTGTATCTAAGGTAACAGAGACAAACAGAAAATAAGTCCTAGCTCTGCTGATATTGAATCTCTTCAATAGGTAGAAAAATCACTTCTTTGTACCTCCTGCTCAGAATAAAAGAGTCAGATATCATTATAGTGTAAATCACCAGCAAAGATGTCTTTCTCCCATCCTAACAAATCTCTTTCCCTCAAGTATCCTGATTCTTTTCTCTCGCAAAGGTGTGGGACTGTAATAATTTTTTACTTTAAAAATGATTGTCAATCCATTTAAGTTTCTGACAGCCAAATTGAAGCTCTCATATCCTGATAAATGGAATAAAAATGGAAACAATCTTTCTATATTTTAAACTCCAAAATGGTGAGGCAGATGTCCATGATACTCTAAGAAAGGTTTCTTGTCAATGCTAGTAACATGCGCCATGAGAAAGTCACATCTCCAAACCTGTCTGAAGAACACAGTTTCTTCCTGGGGTGAAATGGTTAATGAGATGATGAGAGTAGGAGGAAAGTCTGACAAGTGCCTTTACTGCATTCATGCAGAGACAAAAGGATGTCACTGTAACCCACAGACTGACATGTCTTTCCTGCTCCATACTGATTCTCCTCACTTGACTATAAGCAGCTGTCTGTGTGGTATGGGATGGTCCTCTGCTCTGCTTTGGGTCATTCCATAAAGCATTGCCTTGTTTGAATTCAACTCATACCCACCGGCTTGTCACAGGAAAAGTGACCCACACCATAGAAATCTTAAGTTCCTTTCTCCAGTCTAGAACAGACTCCCCCAAGGCAGGAATAGGTGTGTTCAGGTACATGATGTGACAGATATTCCTGAAGTATATTCCCAAACTATAATCCCCGAAGAAAACCCCAAAAGCAAACATGATCAGGTAATGTTGCTGTGTCTCTGAGCTGATGGCAAAAGGAAGAATATTGCATACAATCCCTCAGTCTTTGCAAGAGCAGCTGAACAATTGTCTGAAGTTAAGTAACTCAGATGGCTGGAAAACATTCCCTTGTGTCCAGTATCTCAATCTGCCCCTTTCCTTGATGCTTATGACATCTTTTTCTGTTGTTTTTTTCATTGTTTTAAACTACTCATTCTGGGGACTCGTGCATCATAAAGGATAATGCAAATGTGGAATGAAAATCTGCAGAGGAGACTGAAATTCCTTCCTCATTCTTTCGAATTATGGCTTCAATCAGGAATGCATGTGAGATGTCCCAGAGCATAGCTAAAGGCAAAGTTCACAATTTAATGTGGTGCATATGTGCTCCAGTGCACCAAAGGTCAAGGCACATGAGCTTTGAAACGGTTCCCAAGAAGTGTGAAAGGTGCCAGGGAAATGGCACATGCCAAAAGTTTCACATGCTGAAACTATAAAGTACCAGAACAGGACATGTGCCTTGTAGTAAACTGTTGTCTGGGCACAAGTGGCCAGGCAGGAGGGAGGGTGCAAAGGATGCTGGGAAGCAGACAGATGTCAGAAGTTGCATGTGGGAAATGAAATGGAGAGAGGCACTCAGGTGCTGGGGGATTCTGTCACTGCAGGCTGTGGAACAGCAATGAGGGTACCTTGGTGGTTGAGGCAAACCTGCTGCAGGAACAGCACTACTGGGATTAGTTTAGGTAGACAGGCATCACTTTTATCAGTAGACCTTAAATAGTGTGCAATGACATTTCACTCAGGGAGGTCTCTAACCTTCAGCAGGTGGCAATTTCCTTGGAGAAGGTCCTCTCATTCCTCTGGTCTGCTAACATCCACCTCAGGGACCAGAGGATATCCCTCTCCTAATTTTAGGCAAGAAAATCAGTGTGGAGCAGAGCTATCCAGTACAAGAGCTTAGCAACAGTGGCTGTACACGCATTCAGAGAGAAGAAATTTTCCAGAGATCAACCTAAAGCCAGAGAACAAGAGGGAGATGCTACCTTTGCATCTGAGTTCACAAAAGGGATCCTCCTGTTGTTTGTTTTTCAAATGTCAGAGCTTTTAAAATGACAGAAATTGGAGTCGTTGTGTGACAGGAGAAAAGAAGCTGCAGAATCCTCAGTAAATTAGCAGTGATAAATATTTGAAAGATTTTTAAAGCTTACTGGCCTGTGATGAAAAGCAGAGTTAAGCATTGTAGACCTTGTCTTCCTTTAGCATCAGGAAGAGAATAACCCATAGAACACTGACATACTGGTTAAATTAAAGCCTTCCTGAAGATGTGTTAGAGGCTAAAAGATAATGCTTTACGGCTCATCACTAGAAAATAATAGATGGCATGACTTCAGTCAGCCATGCTGTGGCTCCAAGCTAGCAAATATCCACTGGAGTCTTCAACATTATGTATACAGGTAGATGTAATAAATACAATGAGACTGCTCAGCGTTCAAATCAGGCCTGATGGCTGCACCCATCCTAGTAAGTTAGCCCAGGAACATCCCAGGCACCTCTAGCAGCATGGCATGAGCTAACCTCTTAGTAAACTTCTTAGTTTCCACAGTGAGAGGCTGGATGCCAGGTGCCTATGGCAAATGTTCACTGAAAGATCCTGTCTGGGACAGTGTTCAGCCAATGAGAAACAAGGATAATAGTCTATCAGTCCCTGCAAATGAGTTCCAGGAATGCTCCCCTACAAATCCAGGCTCATTAATATAGATACAGCTAATATTATTTACAAGATCAGAGCTAAGCTGAAGAAGTAAGATCATGAAAAGTCTACAAGTATCTCAGTAATCACTATGACACAGTGGATTAGAAACACAGTCTCTGATCCCAGGTGTAATGAAGTCAACAAAGGGGATCCTTGGATTATTTCAGTTGGGTTTTGGCCATCTCCCTATGTCTTCACAGACATCTAATCAAGTGATAGTCACTTGGAATAGAAATGATCACCTGAGATAAGTTCTTGAGATAACTACCAAGTTGTCTTGGTTTTGAGACAAATTTAAAAGAGAACTCTTTGGACTGAGTCCTTCTCTCCAAAAAGATTCCAAAAATCCCCTTTCCACCAATAGAGAATGAATACTAATTGATGAAAGTAAAAAAGAAAATGGTTTAATAATAAACAGAATGCCCACCCACAAGGCAGGGGAAAAGGTAAATAACTGTTAAGCACTAAATCGTCAGAACCCACTTCCCACCCCCCCCACAGAAGAACAAAAACTCAAAAAGTGACCGGAGAGTGGGGGCAGTGCAGGAGGAATACACCTTTCCCAACACGTGGTCCAAAAATGGCACAGGCTTTCCAGGCAGAGGGCAGCAGACCCCCCATGGAGCAGTCCTGCAGCAGAGAAAAATTCAGTGGCTACCTGGTGTCGACTTTTTCTCTCCGACAGCAGTCACGGCAGGTGAAAACAGCTGGGCTGGAGCCTTTTGGTGTGCTTTCTCTCCCTGGCTTGGCTCCCCGGGGCTTGGGGCTGGGCGGAGCAGCTCCACTCCCGGCGATCCCGCTCCTGCCGATCTTGGAGAAGCAGCCCATTCGGTTCAGCTCCCAGCAGTCAAAAAAATGTTACTCCAGTTTCTCCAAGTAAGGGAAAAAGAAAAGTTTTTTGCCTGGGCCAAAAACCAAGTCAGCCATGCAGAGAAACCACGCTGCTCCGACCCCACCGGAACCATGCTGCACCGAGCTGCCGGAAGCCTCAGCACATGTAGTGCTGCTGCCCTGATCCCCGGGACTGGAAGAAAAAGGATGCAACTCCCGTCCCCCTCAACTGGAAGAGAGAGACAGCAACTCCCGGCCCCACCCCCACCAGGTTCCTGGCTGGGCTCACCTACCGGCTTGGGGATGGAGGGAGGGGCATAGAAAGAGACAACAATAACAATTTTTGGGCATAAGCAGAGAATCATGTAATAGACTAGATCAAGACACAAGTCATTAAAACTCACAACCAAGTAGAATGCTTCCTGGGCACCACTATCTGGCTGTCAGCAAACCCCCACGTGTAGTTTCTTATGTTGTCTTAGCTGATGCATGGAATAGGGGTGAGGTATACTGCATGGTCTCTCACACTGCTAGATTTTGTCTCTCCTGCATTAAGCAAAGCTGCAGCACCGGAGAAATTTTTTTTTTCAATATTACTAAGTCATTGGAGATATCAAAGGGAGACAATCTCTCCTAGATTCAGGGTTTGTATATGAAATAAATGTATTTTTGTTAAAGAAGGTAAGTAAGCAGGAAAAAAGCATGCTCAAGAAAAGCAAAACTACATTGCAGTTACTTAAAAGTCTAAAAGAAAATTTAACAAATTAAGGTTGGAAGAAAGTTTTGGAAGAGAAATAGAATTTAGGACTGACTTGCAACCCTAATACTTTAAATTCAGTTATGTTTTCTGAAAAAAATTATATTTAATTTTTCTAAGTTATAAAAAGGTGTGGTTGTTTTTCCCAGTAAGAAGATAACTTAGATTGAATAAGTGTTAAACAGAAAATGATAGTCACCCTACCCCAAAAAAGCAAGCAAGAAGACCAAGAAACAGAAACTCATTATGCATGCCATAGTTGTATTACATCGGTAAGAAATGCCATTATTATAAGCTGCCAGGAATGACTGATACATCAGATGGTTGTGTCACAATTCATAGGGAGCTTGTCAGGCTGGAAAAGTGGGCCAACAGCAATCTGATGTAGGACAGCAAGGGAAAATGCAAAGTCCTGCCCATGGAGAGAAAAAAATTCACACACTCTGGGGGGCAACCAGCTGGAGAGCACCACTGCAGGGATGGACCTGAGGGTCCTGGTGGACAGCAAGCTGGCCATGAGCCATGAAGGAAGATAGTTAAGGGACTGGAGCATCTTTTGTACAAGAAGAGGATGAGGGAGCTGTGACTGTCCAGCCCAGAGAGGTGAAGGCTCAGGGGAACGTTACAAATATATTTAAATAGCTGAACAGAGGGAATGAAGAAGAGGGAGCCTGACTCTTTTTGGTGGTGCCCAGTGACTGGGTAAGAGGTAATGGGCACACACATACAAAGAACACACATTTTTGCTCTGGTTGTGGTTGAGCACTCAAACAGGCTGCCCAGAGAGATTTTGGAATTTCCAAATTTGAAGACTGTCAAAGACAAACTGGGCAACGTGTTCCAGCAGAACATACATGAGGGAGTGAACAAGACAGTCTCCAGCTGTTCCTGCCAACATCAGCTGTTGTAGTTCTTATGTGACTTTGTGAGTTTGTGATTCTGTGAAGTGGATCACAGAGTGGAAACTACATTTTTCCTGATTTCAGCCCCAGAAATAGAAAACTGTCAATGAGATAGAGGTAGGTATTGCATAATGTGATTTTTATGCCAGTTCAAGTTAAGAGCTTAAGTTAATTTTATATTACCATACAGAAGCCTTGTGTGGAAAGGTTACTGGCTTCATTTAAGTCAGTTCTAGACCCTATATGTTAATAGGAATGTACACACACCATCCTTTAGAATGCTTAGTTTACAAAGCAACACCTTTCATATTTCATCAACGGAAGATATTTATCAGATCACAGTATTTAGAAAGAAAACATTGTTCCAGCTATTCATTGGCTGCTTCTACAGGGCAAAACATGGCAGGCTGTGGCCCATGGCAGTCTTTCTCCAAATATCTAACCTGTTGTTGTTATGTCTGTGTAAAGCAATGGTGCCTTTGACCTCTGGCATACCCATTTTAGCATTCATTATCCTTATGTCAGTACGTAGAAGATTTATAAAAACCAAAAAACTAAACGAAACCCCCCAAAAATGCCTAAACTGTTTATAAATATGGACCAAAATTATTGAAATACTGCTGTCTCTAAATTAGTTACTGTTTACTTTACTAGGGGGAAAAACACCCCAGGGAATAAAGCACTTCATACTGGTATAGAATGAGGTCACCTGCATAATTACTAAGAGTTACTTAATAATTACTGCCAAATGTGATTGGTTTATATTTGATCACTTAAATACATGATTGTTTAGAAAAACTAATTCATGGTCTTTACCATTTCTATAAACTGAACCTGGGTCTTTCTTTCTTATCTGTCTCAAGTTCACACTATCCTGTGACGTATGATCCCCCATCTTTCGCACCCTACTGGTCTCTTTTAACCCTGCTTTTTAGTACTTGCAAAGTAGTGAACAGTTTTGGTTCCCATTTTTCACAGGCTCCAGTTTGTATTATCCTAAAACAATATTTAGCATAAGGGCCAGCAAAATTCCTAAAATAATGGTATGTAATTTGGATTCTGTGTGGGTATCTCCACTAATGTAGCCCATTTGCTCTATCTGGTTTAATCAGTTTTTTGTTTGACTAATTTGCTGTTCCCTCTGCAGCCCGGTCCAAATATCTCATCTGTTACAACTTTCTCCTGATAATCATGTTAATCAAGGTAAACCAAATTCTCAGCCCTCTAGCTTAACTGTTGAAACCCACTCTTGCTCCACAGGCATTTATGTCAGGTCTCCTTAGGAGGTGGAACTTTTATCTGATATGGATAAAATCTTTAGAGCTCCTGGAATATATATAAATTTGAGAAAACTCCAAAAGAGTCCACTTTAAACCAAAGAAGAGAGCTAAAACGAAAGACAGAAACACTTGAAACACAATAAGAACATAATCAATTATCCATGTAGGCTTCTTTTGCCTACCTCTACTCATACTAAAAGCTTGCCAAACCTCAACCCATCATCACAAGTATTCTTGTTTGCTTTATTTGAAGAATGGAATTGTGTAAATTGTTCTCTTCAACCAGCTGGTAAAACCCAATAAATCTGATATAGAAGAAACAATATGAAAATACTGCATTGTTTTCAAATTGCTTCTAACTGCTTTTTTTCTAAGAGCCTGTAACAACAAGCCTTATCCCAAATGAAATTAGGAAAACATGCTTCTTTGAAGCACACTGTGATTTCCATCTTACAGTACTAACAGAAGCTACAGCTAATGCTACATTTCTATTTATATTCTAAAGTGTTCCCTTTCCATTCCCTTTGTTCTGATAAGCTCTCATTGATTTCTTTGTTCTCGCACCCAGGAAAGTGGATGACAAAATCTTTGAATGACTTTTAGGGGAAGGACAAAGATTTTTGCATTGTAAGATCATGAAAAATGTTTAAATAGGAGAATTACAAAGCAAGTCAAAGGACCACACTTAAGTCTGAAACTAGATGCATGAAATTGTGAACTAGCTTACTGATGTTATCTTTTCAAGGCCCACAGTTGAGCTTCAAAACAGGAGTGAAGTCAGTCCCATACATGTTCTGTCTGGTTTAACGACCTTTCCCACTGTCACTGAAGTTCTTTCGATAATCAGTATAAAGACATATTCTCTCCTGAATTCTGCTCAATATTTGCCAGCAAAACAATGCATGACAAGGGAACACAAAAATATACAGGACTGCACTAAGCTGATCTAGCTATTTTGTATTTTGACTCTTTCAGTGACACGGACAAGGTGCTGTAGATGAAACTGCAAAGACTTCTTAATGAAAGGTGAGAGATAATCCCCTTTCTTAGTGTCTCTTTGGAATAGTGTAATCTAAGTCTGCAGACCTGAGGATGGATTTGAGCCCAGAAGCTTGATGTTAAGCTTTCCTTCCATAATGTGCATTCAGATATATACAAGCACTTTGTGATGAGAATTGTTTAAAAATGTGGCTTGAAACAAAAGTTCTCATTGATAACCTGTTAAATTCAAAGGGCTGTCGAATGAGATCCCACTGGGTTTCACTTTGATCCCATTCTTCTCAGTATTTTAATTGTCAGTTTGACTGGTACAATCTGCAAAAGCTGTACCCAATCCAAGAATAAGGAGAATGTATATAACAGCCATTTGACCTCAGGAGCCAAGATCCCAACAGAAGAGGTAGTCATTGGCTGTGATCACAGCAAGCACAATAATAGATTCCAAAGAAAAGGAAGAGTTAAATATGCAAATAAATGGGGAAGTGACAGTTAGTCAACAGAAATGCAGAAAAGATTCTGAGTTACACTGGATAAAAAACTAAGTCTATGTATGTCAGGGAGATGCAACATGGCAAACACCGATGTATACTAACAGTAATGCTTTATCTGAGAGGCAATTACTCTCTTCTGGTCCATTCTTAGGTTGTGTTAACCAGAGAAGTCAGTATTTTTCCAGGGAGATTCCAGAGCCCAAAGAAGATGAAGAAAAACTGAAGAACATAGTGGCTCAGAAAATGTGGCATCTCAGAGAAAGCCGGAAAAAGCTGAGTTAATTTCAGTTCAAAAAAGGGATATAGAGTGTGAGTAATTTGCTAATGTCTTCCTAATGCTCCAGTTGAGGCTGACTAAACTCGATTCCTCCTACCTCACTAGGAAATGTCAGTAGCAGTCAAATTAGTAGGGAAAATATGGCTGGCACCTACAATACTAAAATTAGTGGGACCTTGTATATCTTTCAAAAATACAGAGGTTCCTCTTCTAGGGGTAGAGGATCCTGGGATCAGGATATGCACAGGTAGAGACTGTGTCCTCACTTAGAGGACACACACTTTCAGCAGTTCCTTGTAATGATGAGTTTAAAGGCAGCATTTCACCCAAGATACAAGATTTTTTGTCTCCCCGTTCAGGAATATCCACCCCTTCCTTACCTGCAGCATATGGAGTCCTGGTGTTCTACATTACTCAGGAAGATAAAGTGTAAATAAAATGAGCAGCATAGATCTGAGATACTCAGATACTCAGAGTATTTAAAACAAAAGCATAAACAAAGGCACACCCTCTGCTGCTGAATCAGCACACTCCATGTAACAATCCTAGTTGGAAGACCGTTGTACATAGAAGAAATA
Organism: Amblyornis subalaris; assembly: GCA_018881555.1. Taxonomy (NCBI): domain Eukaryota; kingdom Metazoa; phylum Chordata; class Aves; order Passeriformes; family Ptilonorhynchidae; genus Amblyornis; species Amblyornis subalaris. The sequence goes on from JACAXG010000229.1 coordinate 803,576, forward strand.
GTGGTCCATGTAATAGGCAGTGTGAGTGGACAAAAGCCAGGCCTGTGCTGTGCCCTGCTCTGCTGAGTGACGTACACAGCTTAGCCTTCAGGCTGTCTTGAGCTGTGTTCATCTATCAGCTACAGGATAAACTGACCTGGCTGACTGTAACAGAGAAACCTACAGGCAGGTCCCACTTACATCGGTGATTACGCCACTTGCATGCCCTTGTCTTTATCTAACACTGAAGCAACACGTTCATGTAGGAACCCTCTTTTCTTGAACAATGAAAATTTTGAATATAATTATTCTCCTTGTAAGAAAATATTGTTAGAGGAACAAAAAAGAATAAACTTTCCATGGATGGATCTGCACAGCATACCACACCCATTCTATACTGCCTAACTTGAGACCACCAGCACCTGAAGTAAGTTTTTCTGTACTTTGATTTCTTTCTCATTAGTATTATCTCTAAAAAATACATTCTTAAGCAGTACTTTACAGAGTGTCAGTGTCTTTCATACAGGGATTATAAAAAACCAGACCTTTCTGGTGCTAAACAGTCCTGTCATTCCTTTATCTGTATTTTCCACTCCAAATCCTGATATGAACTATCATTTCTAGTGCTCCTCAGAGACAGAGGATATAGTGCTGTAGGATGTGTAATTATGTTGCCATGCATCTTCAGGGAGACACTGGAGTCCACGTTAAAAAGGATTGGGATGCCAGAAGAATATTGCTTAATCCATTGTACAATAAGAAATAACCATTTTGCACCTTTCTACTCAAAGAACTTTTTTCTTAAACTCAAAAAGTAGAAAAATGTTTCTGTTTGTAAATAAAAGATTGTCTTTCTCAGTTTTTTACAATACCAGATTATATTTGATTGGTTCATTCCAGTAATAAAACTTCTCAAAACTATAATTTATCCAGTATATGTGAAATCTGCATATCCTTACAAACCTTCTGATACAAGGTTAACATCACTCATGGAGTGAAGAAGGGATTCTGCTATGGAGGTGGCCACCTGCTGTTTGCTTTAGGTGTTGTGAGGTTTGGGCAAGAAGCAGGAGTCATAATAAGCAAATTTTTTCATGTGCGGGAAAAATAATACAAAAAAAAAAAAGGAAGCTGGAAGCCTTTTTGTGGAGGCAGCAATGCTTTATGATTGTGATTAGAGGAGGGATGGGGCACTGCTTCCAATTTCAAAGAATGGCATTACCACACCAGCTGTCAGTGTCCACTCACAGGTGAAACTAAATGAATCAAAGATCCAGCACCTTTGCAGCTGAACCCCAAACCACAGTAACATAACTATTTCATGGGAAGGTGAATGGAAATTCTGTGTCTAATTAATGTATGTGAGAGACACACATATCCAGGCAGTGTATCTGCCTGGAAGAAGATTTGAAATGGTCTAATAATTCCCAGGGATGTTTTATCTGTTGTCTCTTTATAAACTGCTACCTCCTTTACAGATCTCCTTACCAGAAGCTCTTTTAGTTTCTTTTCCTGACCGAGATTAATGAAACTTCCTAAATTTCTTGAATGAAATTATCAACTGATAGTTACATATAGAGACACCAATCCAGAATTCTCCAGGATCAAGAGGATTCTTCACATTTCCTCCAAAGGATTTTGCAAAAAGCTCTAATCTGTGAGAGAAATGTTGTGGAGTACACTTAAGGATTAAATTAATGCACTGTGCAAATACATTCAAATTTTGTACAACTTCCATGATTATGTTCCTACCAGTCAGCATGCATTTTAATGCATTCTTCTGCACCTGGTGCCTGAATAACAACTAAATTGCACACTACCAACAGAGCTTATTTGCTTTATTGGGTTATAGATGCATGAGTGAGAGAGGGATCCAAAATGTTTGTGCTTCATGTAATTCAGATTTTCACTTCAGAACTGACTGTTCTTCCTTCCTGCACTTCTTCCAGCGAAATAGTCCAAGAACCTGCTAAGCATCTGCAAGGACTCTCACTCCTTTTCTACCACTTTATTTGTGTGCATATTCGTGGGCACACTGTGGCACAAGCTTGGCTAAAGTGGAATAAAGTCCCAAACCAGCAAGTCATGTGCTGTACTCCAGGTCAACTGAGTAATCACAAAGACAACTATTTCTCTTATCAGACAGACAACACCTGCATTTGCACAGGAGGAGCAACAGTGTCCACAGTGGGTTTCTCATCCTCACAAATCAATTGATTAACTGCAAACCCCAGTGAACCACAGTGTTTACTCCAATTAGCCCAGCATGGACACAGAGGAAAGCACAGGTACCTTGAAGCATTATCTGAGAGAAAAATAGAAGTCATTCTACATCCCTGAGCATCTCTGTGAAATGTAACCATTTGTTTTCCTCTGCAAGTATTGCTGTTTGCCCACCTGTCAGACCAGGATGGCACACTCAGCTCTGCAAGCTCATAACTACAGCTGCACTGAAGAATATGTCTTAGTCATGAAAGAGACAAGCAGGTTCCATCAATGAGCAAGTGTTAGTAATACAATCAGCTATTGAAAGGAAACGCAAGTGCTGGAATAATAATTTCTTTACATATTTGGCAAAAGAGAGTCTTACAGAGCCACATGAAAGGAGTAAGAACACACATCTTATGTTTTGTTGCCCAGAAACACACCTGCAAGACTGAGCTGAAGGATTTTTTTGCACAAACTGAAACTTTCAAAGTGAATTTAAAGTTCTATATAGAACATTTCTTGAAAATCCAAAATTAGGCCAGTATGACAGAGGTGATAGGAGAAAGAAACAAAAAGGCAGAAGAAAGAGTGAATGTTTTCTCCTTGGTGGAGAAAGCTCTCTCCTTGAAGCCTGCAGAGAGAATACCAAATCAGCCAAAATGGACCACAAAGCACAGGAGGATCCTGAAAATAGGTGTAAGAGCTACGCATGTTAGTAGGAGGTGATCAAGACAGCACTCCATTTGAGCCCACTGGTTTACATTTACTGTGCTTCAGGACACTGTGAATTACTGCTGAGTGTTGTCTAGGCAGCATTTCCCATCATGTTTCTTTGGTATGGAATCTCTTTTAATTTGTTAAAACACAAACAGTTATTTCTCTGATTTCAAAGTCCTATAAAAGCTTTGTCAATCTAAACCATTCAGAGTCCTCATGCTTTCATCCTGAGCATGTCTTTAGGCTCTAGTCCATGGAGTAGCACCATGAGACGAAAAATCAGCTTCCACTAACAAAGAGCTAACTTACTGTGTTCCTACAGTTATAGTAATAAAGACCTAAGCTCTACATTCTAACATTTCAAATTATTTAATTTTGGCCGCATCTAAAATAGTTTTTATGTGTAAGGTTTGCTTAAAAAGAAAGATTTTGAAATGATGTATCATTTCCCTTTTTGACTCTGTGATTTTTTTCTGGTCTGAGTCTTGAAAGTTTAAAATGTTACATTTTCAAGCTTTCTGTGTGCTGAAGACCTCTAAAAGCCTGTTATTTAAATGGAAAAATAAGAAATAAACTCCAGAAACTGGTATTTTAAGACAGGAAATCTGATGAAATGTGAAGTTCCAGTCATTCTGTATTGCTTCACATCTCTTCAGGCACAGATGCCTACCACTAACACCATTCTTGCAAGACTCACCAACCTGTATTGGGGAGTTAATAATCCCAGGGAGAACCATGGGAGCAGGTTATACAGAATTTGCATAACGTATTACCAACATACCTCAGAAGATGCACTTGACAATTCACTGCACAAAATCTGTCTTATTCCTGCTGAGACAATGCTAAGGAGACTGCAACTACCTTCTATGTATGAGTAACAATATTTACAATTCAACTCGTGCTTTATTCAGAGGATCAGATTTGTTTGACAGTTTCACACCCTCGGGCATGATTTAATTAATATTAGGAGGTAAGCTAATAGTTGGTTTTTTCTTTCTAGTGACTAAATCCACTTAGGTGATGAAAAGCAGTGCTATAACTTAGTGCTCCATCATCTGGTCTCCTTTATTTTCTATCAAAATCATCAGGTGTAATAAAAAGCTGTGTGGTTACTGTAAAGGCCCTGCTATCTGGTGAAAACTGAATTTCCAAGCATATTTTTAGGGTTTTCTGGTTTCTGCCACGCAGGTTAATATCAATGGATAATGATCACATCTCAGTGACTGGAAACAAAGAAAGAGTTTGAAGCCGTGATGGTGTACACCTCACAGTTCTAGCCACACTGTCTCAACATGGACCATTTCACCGCCAAAAGATCAGACAGCAGCTTCAGTTTCATCAGCAGGGTACAGTGCCCTCCTCCCTGGCCCACAAGTAAAAACAAGCATCAGCATCTCCACCAAGAAAAAAGACATAGTGAAAAATAATCTGTAACCTACAAGCAATTTAGGGTTCTTTCTAAGACTTTCTGGTGTGTATGAGATACTACCTGCAGACAGAACTAGGCCATAAAATCTGTATCACCATCTCAGTAACTGTTAAACTTGAATCTATTATTCCGTTGATATTGTGAAAGCATGGAGAGGAGAAGTGTCTCTGGTAAGACTCCAAGGAGAGACACAGTCAGAAGGAACCCCTTCCCTGAAGTGTCTGCACCTCAAACAGGTGACACAGGATAGGATTTACTAATGCCAGGCATGAGTTTAGCAGAACAGGAGACCTCAGGATTAATGGTGTCTTAATGATATAACAGTGTCTCACGTATTATGTAGCCTGAATGACTTTGGTCTTATTTCATGATAGACTCAGTTGAACCAAAAAAACCCAAAACCCACAAGATAACAAAGCAGTAACATTTCAAGCCTCAAAGCCAAGAACTATAGAGTCTCCGTCTCCTGAGCTTTATAGCACAGAAGATTCTAATACACCTCAAGTCTGATAGCGCAAAAAGAAAAGCTTAGTTGACACCCTAGCCTTTTCCCACTGCCAGTGGGACAAACACTAGATGTTAATAAGTCTTGGAAACAGAGGAAAAACCCGGAGAGTGGAGTGCTTGCAGCCTGCCAAACTTTCCCATGCTACTAGCAGTAGATGAAAGACCTGTAAATTCAAACCAGGCATCAGTACATCTCTAAATTACTGAATCGCCTAGAGCCACTCACTAGTGCTTGAAATACATAGGAGAAGTGGGAAGAAATAATTTCATCATAAATTGAATGTAAGCCACACAGTAGGTTAAAGTTAGATGCAATTCATTTCGTATCCTGGTGGACACAGAAGAATCTCATCTCCAGTGGGACTTAACCTCCCATTTAATGGTAATACCTTCTCCAGTGGAGCCTGCAGCATACTTTAATTTTCAGTGCTTGGGGTAATTCTGTTGCTTACTGACTTCTTTTGAAACCTTTTCAGAGCACGAAGAGTTCATCTTAGCAAACAGCTCTTTTGCAGCTCCTGACCTGCACGAAAAGGCCGAGCACAGCCTGGATAAGGGCCAAATATGTAGGAACACACAAGAGAAGGATTTTGAGAGAATACAGACTTCTGCTGCTAAGCCTACTTCTGGGTACACTCCAGCTTGTTGCTGCTGTCATCTTAACATGCACATCATACAACAATGACCAGTTAAGCTGCCAGTCAATTTTCAGATCTGAGCTGTAAAGTGACTCAGACTTTCCTACTTGACAGAAATAAAAAATAACCCTAAGAAAGAAAACCTGAGTTTACTAGGGAAGTACAGTCATCCTCAGCTCAGCTGATGCCTTTATCTGCTTAAAATCAGAAGCTGGACGATTGTTACGACGGTGGGGAAAGCAGTTACCTTTACTGGAGGTCCTCCCACGGTACAAACATACACTGATCAGTGTTGTGTCCCATCCCAAGTGTCCGTTCTCTGTGTGTGTGTACCCGTAGCATTTTCATAGGTTTACATAAAATTAAAATAGTTTACAAAAATCTCCCAATTATAAATACAGTTTATGAGGTGATTTTCTTTGGCTCAGCCTTGTACCGAAATCCCCACCTAATGCTGCTAGCTACTGTTGTTTGGGCTTTTAGGAGACACGGGACAAAGAAATGTCCCTGGTCCCCAGAACACTAGTGGTGATAAACTGGACATTGGAATCTTATTTTGACTATAGGGATAGGGACTACGGGGTAAGGATTTTGCTAGTTAAGAATTTACAAGATTATAGGGTAAAGGCTACAGGGCTACAGGGTTACTAATATGCTTTTAATATAAAAAGCATAATAGCATAAAAGTAAAAATCTCTTTGCCATCACAGCCATATTCCCATGAAAACCCTCTTAACCATATCTAAACCTTTTTCTCTCTCTCTTAAAAGCCATATTCTGATTCAGTGGCCAGTGATGGAGCAGTCAGCTTTGCCTCCATTGCTGCTGTAGAGTTCTTTGGCTGTGCATGGCTTGTCCAGGCCTGATAGCCCAACCTGCTCTTGACCATTATCAAGGGCAAGATAAGTCTCTTGCAATGGCACAGATTTTTCTACCTCACCTTCACACAAAGAATGCCAGTCAGTAGAAACAAACAGTCCTGTTCCAAAAGGCAATTAAAATTGCCTCATGGGATGAATCACAGTGATTCCTCTGACTCTCTGGAGGGCTATTTGTTGTCCACATTTTCTGTCAAAGAAGTCCGGGGAAACCAAGTTCAGAGGCTTTGTTGATATCAGGAACTATCACATTGGTAACTTTCCTCTTGCCTGTAACACCAGGTGCACTGTCAAAGGAGAAAATTGTATTGCTTTGATATGATTTATTTTTGACAAATCCATAGCAGTTGCTTTCTATCCTTATAACGTACTTTTGAATGCTTCCAGAAGTAATTATTAATAACGTGCCTAAGAATCTTTTCCCAGGTTCAAGTTGTTCCCCATGGTCCCATTTTCCCTTTTTAGAAAAAAGAAAGATGCCTGAACTTCCTGGGCTCCTGGGAATTCCTTCAGCCTTTGTGACTCATTAAATATTGTATTTTGGCCTCATGTGTCCCTAGTAATAAACTCTGGTAGTGAAGAATTGGATCTTAAGAGCTGCTTAAGGGATCTTGCCACTCTGCCCTCTCCCTCAGTTCAAATAGTGATAACTGGCTCTTTTGTATCTCAGGTAATTTTTAGTTCTCTGTGGTTTAAAAAAATAATTGCAGAGCCATCAGATGGGACAGCACTGGCAGTAGTGTTGTGAATGAATCCCTTTGAGGTTAGCACAGACCAAACTATTCAGGCAGCCAGGGACTGTGTCTCAGCTGTCTTGCAGGCAGCTCGTTCTAATGCAGCTCAGTTAGTAGGTACCTATCACTCAACAGCATGTGCTGTAAATCGGTTCCTCAAGATTCTTTGCATAATCGAATGTGCAGATTGATTCCAAGCCCTGGGATAAACTAAAGGAAGAAAGAACATCTGTGACCTAAAATACTGAAGCAGCATATGTTTCGTAAGTATTTCTGTGATTTCTTTCTCTTTTCGAGCTGTGACACAATTTCCTTCTCTGTTCTGTTAATGCAGCAGACTTCAAAGAACCCTAAGCCTTTCAGAGAGTCTGTTTTTGTCGTCAGCATTTGATTTCTCTCCTATAGATTACCAGGACTGAAAGACCATATATATCAGGACAGTGACCACTGCAGCATGGCATGATTTATTCATTATCCAAGCATGATGTTAAAGTCAGGTCTAAATCAGTGCAACAGGACAAGCCACAAAACAAAATGTTGTATGTATTTTAATTATACTTACAAAATGTGTGCAAAATATCTAATACATGGATAATATAATGTAAGTATATCTATATATGTTTTATGATCTATTAAAATCTATACCTAACTTCATTGCTCTGCACAAAGTGTCAGATAGCCTGTGGAGGTTTGACACCGGTTAAGCGCCAAACACCACGAGATATTATTTCACAGGGGAATTAGAACTCGTTTTCACAAGAGGAAATATGGATATTAAGGAAAACAGAAAAAAACTACACAGCAAAACAGACTCAAAGTTTAACAATAAAAATTAATTTATTACTAACAGAACTAAAAGTGAAAAGAATAATAATAAAAAGATATTAAGGCAAACATGCAGATACTTTTCTCTCCAATGCCTTCCCACTTCCCAGTGACTGTGCAAGGGGAAAATACAAACATGGGGTTTTGAGAGTCCTTCTTTTTGCTTATGGAAAAGAATTTCTTCTGTTGTAACTTCACAACAACAGCCCCCGCCTGGAGTGCTGTTGCACTGTGGAAAAACCATTTCTCTCCCACGAAAAACTCACAGTCTTTCCCAATAGCTGTCAGCACGGGTCAGAACAGTTCATGGGGTTAGTTTTAAGGATGAGTTATTCCAGCCTGGAAGTAAAGTTCTCCAAAAAAGCTTCAGCAAATCCATGCAGTCTGGCATAGGCAGCCTTTCTCAGGCTGTAACATGGAATCCTACATCCCCCCAAATACACTTTCAAATAAATTATAGAGAAGTAGTCTGTTACATTTACAGCTCTCACCAAAGCTTGCAGGAGAAATCTCAGTTCCAATGTTCAGTGTATCTCTTCTCTTCTGTCCCTGACCTTGGAGTTGCCATGTTAGCTCCTTCCTCATGGCACCGCCATGTTAGCTTTCTCCACATGACCGCACCCTTCCATTCTCTCTAACTTGGAAGACGAACTAGTACCTGCAGGCCGTTGGTCTTATTTGGATTCCTCACCATGTTTCCCGTTATCACCTGCGTGGTGGTCTTTCTGCCTGATTTAGCATACGGCACACTTGGCCACACGGAAAGGGCCACGCTGGCCCCGTGTGCACATGGCACGTGATCCGAGTACGCTGGCTGCCGGTGGCATGGTGATTTTCCTGCCTGGATTAGCCTGAGCCATGCCAGCAGCGGGGGAAAGCCCCGCGCCAGGACTCGCCGCAGGCTGCCAGCGGTTCACGGTGGTTTTACGGCTGCTGGCGTGGAGTATCCTTCTCCCAGCAGCCGCGGTTTTTTCGGCTGCTGCTTGCCTGGAGGGGGCCTGCCGTCCACCCCTCGGAGGAGCAAAAGCACAAGATGGCTGCACTTCCGGCTTCTTCTTCCTCAAAATATGCAAATCACAGAGGCGTAACCAGCTCATCATTGGTTTAACAACTTGTCCATCGATTCTGGACTCTGATCCAATCAAAACCGTCACACAGCCTTCCTCTTCAATGTGGATCTGCACCGGCGATCTAACAAGTCGTCACTCCCTCAACAACACAGATAAAGTTCAGAGTACTGTGGGCAATTTTCCTGTGGTTGGATAACCAAACTTCATTTAAAGCATTAAATGATATCTGTGAGATATAAATCTTGCCACAATCTTTTAAAAGTTGTTGAACCTCATTTCTAATCTGAATATAGTCTAGCTATATTTTCCAGAAACCGGTTTCTTCTGGCAAAAGCCTTACTCATCCAGGCCTGTGGGTCCCAGGAGTTGTTATCTAGGTCCTGGTTCCTGACTTTTTCACTAATTTAACTAGGGTGAAGAAAAAGTAGGTTTCTTCACACTTAAATGAACTTTTTTTGTCCTCCCTTTTCCTTCCAGGTATCACCATTTCCAGAAACTGCAGTCTTAACCATAGCCTGAAAGTCAGTGCTGGATACTACTCCTGGCAGAAATGATGGTCTTCCTCCAAAGAACACTTATGTCTCCTCTGACTGAGGAGAAGATGAACTTGGGGTAATAACCGCCATCACACTTTTTTGATACTGTTTTTTTTTCACATTCACAAAAAAATATGTTTGTTTTGCTTTAATTAGATCAAATTTCTGTGGAAGTTTCTGTATCAAGAATATTTTAAAAAATAGGTTTACATTTTAGTTCCATCTGCAAAATTTGAGTTCTCCCACTGAGAAGAAAACTCTAATCAGTTAAAAAAAAGGTAAAATCTTGGTTTGATGTGCGTGTCATGTCTCAACAACACAGTATAGTGCGTTATATTCAGTGGTCTACAATGTTTAATCTCAAACTTCATCAATACAGAACAATGTTCTCTCTTTTGTAAACCAAGTATCAAAAGTACATTGCCGAAACTTTGAAATAAAAAAAAAATTTCAGAATATACACAAATGACAAAATATATTCCGGAATTTTTATCATAGTACACAGGAAATGTTTACTTGTTCTTTTTGACAATATACCAAGACATGAAAAGATATTCACTTATATACAAGTCCAGCTCCAAGAACTAGAGGATGGATGGATGGATCGACAGGTGTATGAAGGAACAGCTGACTAACAGGATGGGAAGATGGAGGTGTCACCTGTAGTTCTCAGGTCCAAATAAACATGCGGAGACAGCTGTCAGGGTTCACCAACAGGCAGAGGCCAAAAGGGAAAGAAGAGAGAGCCGGCCTCTGCCCTCATCTTTATTTATATGTTTTCAGAAACCACCGTGGATTGGAGGATGGGAATACTACCTCTTGCTGTCCACTGGTCAACAGAATTGTCTATCATATAGGTTAGGAATTCATAAACAACTGTGCCGGTTACAACAACAAGGCTGTGTTTATACAAAAGTGCGTGAGAAACTATTTGCTGAACTAAAAACACTGCACAACTGAAGAACTGCAAAATGCAGGGCTACATGCACCATGGGAACTGCCTTCAAAATTTTAGAAAGAGACAAAGAAACAAATTAAAATTTCTTTTCAATCTATGCATCTAAAACTGGATACAAGTGTTTTATTCATATTATGACAAGACTGAGGTCAGGACATTACCAGAATTACGTTGAAAACAAAAACTTACGTCACTGAACATTGAGAATTGTGTTTTCTCTGTGCCACATACCATCTCATAAACAAAAGATGTAAACTTTAAGACTGTCACTGATAAAACACTTGGGCTTGTCAAGGAAATATAACCAGTAAAGTTTAGAAAAGTGGGTCAGAGGCCATTCTGCAAAATCCAGCCTTCTCCAGGAAAATATAGGACCGAGGATTCTGATCTAAAGGCACCAGGACAATATTGTGCAAAGTATGAACTTAATCTGATATTTGCAAAGAGATTAGTGTTGGATATAACAACAAGTACAAACAAGAGACAATCTTGTCTCAAGCATCTTTGGGGAAATAATGTTACTCATACTTTTCATTATTTAATCAAATACAAAGGCTCAAGAGTACTCAGTATCTTGAGTTAAAAATTATTCTTCCTGGAATAAATAAAACCTACCTGGACTTTTATTCTCCTTTCTTAGCCCCTAATACAAAGAAAAGACAGGTCAATGCTCTACAAATTTTTTGGTTGAACAACCATTTCAAAAGCCTGGTTTTGAGCACACAACATCAATATGTGTGTATATGTCTGTTGATTTATTAGTTATACACATGTATTACGGTAATAATATACTAGGTACATTATAAAACAGTCACCAAAATTGAAATTGAAATAAAAAAATTTTCACAAAGGTGGAAAATCATGATATTTTAATATTTGTTTAATTTTACTTTATTTATAAATGACACAGAAAGTATTTTCTTCATGGAAACCAATGGATTGGTTCGTGCAACCCCTGCAGAGTGTCCAACACCCAATGTTTCTCCACTTTAGAGACCATGTCCTTTAAAGGATGTCCTTGTAGACAGAGATGAGGACAAGTGACAGAACTGGAGAGAGGTAAGTCCCAAATACCTATGCAGAGAGAGAGGACAGAACTTGGATTTAGGCAATGGAAATGGAAACACTTGTCAGGATTTCCAGGTAAAAGCAGCATTGTCCTTCAAATTCAAATCTTCAAATGAATCAACCGCCTTTAAAATGTAGAATTTGGGTGGTCTTTCCCTTTGCCATCCAGTTCATGCTTGCTGCTTTGTATGGTATACTAAGGTCTGCTTAGTATACTATACAAAAGTATGCTTCAAGGTTTGCTTTCAAGTATTCTCATCAGCCATGAAAGCTACATCAAAGTTTTCTTGAAAAGAAAAGAAAATCTGAGTGTCCTGCTCTCCCTGTTCCTAGTTCAGTTGTTGGAGCTTTAAGAAAGGCTTCACTCTTAACCCGCTCAATAAAATCCCAGGACCCAAAAACAGTTGACTGTGCCCTTTAGAATCTTCCCTTCCCCTTCCATCTCACTAATAAATGGCATACTTGGACTTAACAATTCATAAGCAACAAAGGGAGGACATCCAGCTACTGAAGCAGATGGAAAGGAAGGTAACTGCATGAATGTGCAGGGTTTCTTCTCTTGCCATATGTTCTAATTATCCTTGGTGATATAGAAACAGGAAAAAATTGGCTCCCTGAGCAATACCTGAAAAGCTATTACTTTTCAGTAATAAAGATGGGTCATATTGAAAATATGTCAACTTTTTAAGGTATCATTCAAAGAAATACTAGACTCCAAGCTAAACAGGAAATTCTCCCATTGACACAAAAGTTTTCATTAATTCAATAATAAAGTAGAGAGGTTATCAGCTGCCCGCCATGTTTATTTTGAAGTCAGAGAGGTAACTGCATAATGTGTGTGATAGGCAGAAAAGCAGCATGAATTTCACACAGTAAACCCATTTGATAATCTCCTAAAGGCCTGCTGACAGCATAGCCAGTGCTGTGGCTTCTGCTGCCTCAGTTTCCCTGCTGCAGCACACATGCTTGCTAGATGGATGTTAATGTGGGTACAAGTCATCTTGGAAGAAACATGTGCTCTGGATGTTGGCGTCACCCTAACACAGGACCCTGGTCATACCTAGGTAAAATGCTTTCCTTTTTTTGTGCAAAGCTGCTGGGCCCTGAATAGTGAAGAGTAGACAGATGACATCACATTTGCACATTACAAAACTCATTTACCACGAACCTATAGCTTAAGTAGTACCTTCAGCACACTTCTTAGGTTTCTATTAAGTGACCGTTAAGACGGAGGCAATGTCTGGGGCAAAAATGATGTTGGACAAAAAATGAAACTAGTTTCCAGTCCTTTGACGTTCTTTTACTCCTCACAAAGGTAACAATGAAATAATTTTGCTGCTTCACTGTTAAATCCTCCTTGAGGACCACAATCAACTCCCAACCCCAGTTCCCATCTTCATTCTCTGTTAGCCAACTCCAGAAATGCATGAATATTAAACACAAAACTAATTGAAAGCAAGTGGAAATGAGGTTGATTGGGCAATCCAACAAAGTACTGATAGAACTCTGCTGTAGGACCTAAAGGAAACCTAATGAAACAAAACCAATCTTTATTATTAGTATTTCTCAAGAGTATCATTTCTTGGTGAATACTGCCATTCCTTTGTATGAAATATTCAACAAAAATCTGCTTCCACATTCTCAGGAAAATTAATCTTGGAGATTGGAAATGCTATAGCATTGAAAGCTAGAACAAAGTAGGCTTTATGTTCTGGAGGATTACTTCTCATTGAATCCCATGGACTTGTTTATGTTCAGGTTCCTCAGCTGGTCCCGAAGCTGGACTTCATTCCCTCGGTTCCTGCCTTGAGGCTCAGGGGCTTTACAAATGTTGGAAGGAAGTTTAACTTTTAAAACTGAAACAAAACTAATTGCTAAGTAACACAACTTCTTCATATTGATTGCCACTAGTTCTCCTGTCTTATTTACTGAGGGGACACACTTTCCTTAATCTTCCCTTTCTATCCAACACACCTGTAGAAACCCTTATTATTCTTTGAATCCCTTGACAGCGGCAGCTCCAACTGTGCCTTAGTTTTTTTGTTCCCTTCTCTATATATCTAGACAGTGTTTATATGGATATCTGTCCTTTGCATTTCTGTCTTTAGTTGGACTGGGAGACCAAACTGAGCCATTCTGGCCTCCTGCCTTCCTTCCCTGATTACCTACAGAGAAACAAGAACTTTTGAACTCTGAGGAGAATGTCCTTAAGGAGATGATAGTAATTTTTAGCTCCTTTATCCCTGAGGATGATTTCCCAGGATCTCAATGCACTAGGTCCTTAAACAACTTTTGCTTTCCTAAAGATGGAGATTCTTCATCTGGCCCATATCCCTGAAGACTGTAAATTCAATCACAGAATGATCACAGCAAGCCAGGCTGACACCAATTTTGATGTCTCTAATTACTTCGTCTATGTTGGTAAATAACAGGTCTGGTAATGCTTCTCCTCTGGTTGGGCAGTCTATTATCTGGATTAAGAAATTATCCTCAACACATTCCAGTACTCTCCCAGCCTGCTTACAGCTTGCTATGTACTTTTCCAGCAATGTCAGAGTGGTTGAAGTCATCCATCAGGATCAGAGCCGGTGAGTGTGAAGCTTCCTGAAGCTGAAGTAAGAACATGTCACTAACATCCTCCCCTAGATTTCATTGCCTGTAGTAAACATCAGCCATAAGGTTTCCCTTGTTGGCTTGACCCCAATGTTTACCCATAAGTTTTTACCCATTTTACTAACCCTTGTTAGTTTCCCATGGCAGCTCTGTGTAGTTTGTCCATTTTTCACACAGAGAGTAACATCCTCCGCACTGCTGCCCGTTCCTGCTTCCTTGCCTGTCCCTTTGAACAGTTTATAGCCACTGATGCAGTGCTCCAGCCATGCAATTTGTCGCTCCACGTTTCAGTGACAGTGATGAGACCACAGTGTTCCAGCTGCACAGTGGCTTTCAGCTGTTGCTGTTTGTTACCTGGGCACTGGTACACAGGCATTTCACCTGGGTTAAAGGTTGTTTCACCTCTTCAGGTGAATACTCCCCAGTGCCTTTGAGGCATTTCACAGGTGTTTCTGTGTTGGTTTCTAATACATCAGCAGCCCGTAATTCTTCTGTGTTGCTCAAAACTTCCTCCCCTTCCCCACTAAATCTAATTTGAAGCTCTCCATATAAGTCTGGCCAGCTTGCTGGAGAACAACCTTCTGCCCCACTTTGTCAGGTGAATCTCATGAGCTCACAACAGACCCAGCTTCCAAAGGTATGTCCATGATCACAGAAGTGAAAACCTTGAGTATTGCATCAGCCATGCAGCCAGCGATTCACCTTCCAATTTGACACATCCTTCCTGAACTCCTGCCTTTGACTGGGAGGATAGAGGAGAACATAACCTGTTATGCCCCAGAGATAAGGGATATACACAGTCTTTTCTGAGTGTTCAAAGTTGCCTTGCCACAGATCCTACACAGAATGGTATTGGAGCAGATGGTAACTTGTAGGGTTCACTAGGCTCAGCAGTCTCTCAGTGATGTTATGAACACAATCTGTTGATGGGCAGCAAACTTCTCTAGAGAAAAAGTCTAGGTGGGAAATAGGTGCTTTGGAGCCTCAGAGGAAGGAATCTCTGATTGCATCCCTTTCTGAAGCCACTGTTTCTTGCACAAGTGATGCAATTGAATGGTTGGTTTTTTCTGGATACTGTCCTTTATTACTGTGACCTTCATTCTGCATCCCCAGAGCACAAATCTGTTGTGTACAGGCACTTCAGGCAAAGGTTCTCTATGCAGAGAAAAATGTGCCATCTCCTCTACCTCGAGTTACTACTGTCAGAAAGCTTGAGGTTAGATTCCCTTGCACAGCCTTAAGGCAGGGCTGTTGGTCAGTCTGGGACAGCATGCAATACCACTTATTGACCTTCTTCTCACATTTCCAGGCACTGCACTCCTCATGTAACAGAGCTAATTGTTTGAAGATTTCTTCCAGCTGGGTTCACTTGCAGCTATGACATCCACTGCTAGGGATGGATGCTAGAAGGATTTCCAGGTACTGGAGCAACAACGCCTATTCTGGACAGGTGTTTCAGTTTTTGGCAGATCTCTTCGAGTGGAGACATCAGCACAGGTCTAATGCTTCTGCTTGGGTTTCAGCCTCAGCCTTGCAGCTGGGGGGAGTGGGCACCATTTTCTTGCCACAGGCAGTCTTGTTCTAGATGACAAGAGGAAAATAAAGCAAACAATGCCAACTTTGTAATGACAATTCTTTTGAAATACTTTGTCCTACAAATTCAAATTCTCTGGAGACCTCAAGTTTCTGGGTAGTCTTGAACAGCCACCAGCGAGCTGGGGTGGCTGTCAGGGCTGCAGCACAAGGATGCTGCTGAGCAGAGTAGGCAGCAACCCAACTGCTGTCGGTGCATTGCCCCTCTTGCACCATTTCTCATGCTAACGCCCCTTTATCTCATGGACAGTTCAACATCTCCAAATTGAAGGAGTTACATTTTTGAAATTCAGTTTCTGTTTTGCATTTGCATAGTTCTTCTAGCAGAACTATGGACTGTGCTTTATTCCAGAATTCTCCGCAACACATTTTTTGATTTTTTAATGCATTTCATTTCACAAATATGACCTTGTTTTACAAGGAATGAGAAGTCATGAGACAAATAAATTTCAGCAGATAGAATACAGTGGTAAAATCCCAGAAGTCTAAATATTCTTATTCATGTATTTTTAAAACCGTTCTAAGGGAGAGTGGAAAAAAAAAAAGTACAGCAAACCCTGGAACTCTAGCTTTAATTTTCTCAAGTTCGTTTCCTGTGGAAATGTTACTTTACAGACCACACACAACAAGAATGCAGAAACGTTATTAAGTATTGGAACTAAAGCCAAGAAATGAAAAATGAGTGGACATCCTTGTGAGTCTCCGCAAAGGGCTAAAACATTGTTAAACTCACTGTGGGCGTCTCTTCCTCGCACCACTTAGCATCTAGTGTAAAGCGACTTAAGACTGATTATTCAGTACCTTTCCAGTATTTGCTTTCCCTTTTCTCTTTCCCCAAACAACATGTGCTTTGTGACATTTTGCTATGAAAGCAGTTTGTAGTAGTTTCACATATGATGTGACAACTGGCATTTTCTGCCAACTGTCATCTTTTCATAGAAATAGGAAGTAGAGCAGGAAAGATTCAGCACCTATTGGTGCACTATGACTTGCTTCTACCATACACTCCGTAATGCAAGGTTAGCAACGTTCAGTAACTTGGCTGAGGTCAGAAGAAGCAGGAGTATGTTTTATGCAAAATAATAAAAAAAAAAATTACGGAGTTAGCACATATTTGAAAGATAGTAGTACATTATACTCTGGGAAAATACTGAATGTAAAAGCTGTCTGTCTGAACTGTCTTAAAGTAATTCAGTTTTTCTTCTTTGGTTAAGAGGAAAACAGAAAGCAGTGCTCATTATCACAGCACAACCAGAGACTCACAGCTGTCCCGGAGTACAAACAGAAATTAACACAAGGAGTGACAGCTCTGTTACAAGATGAATCTACTCAACTCAGTTCTTCTATAACCCTCAGGACAGCCAGCTTTGTGGCAAAACAGAACCACTTAGTATCATACCTCTTTTCAAGAAAGCTCATGCACAGAATACTTACTCCAAGGTAAAACTGAAGTGCCATTTTCATAAGGCATTAAGTTCCATTCCTGGGCACTAACTCACTTCAGAATGGACTCAGTGTCTTATGAGACATAAGCCTGACTAATGTCAAACTTGTCAGGAACTAATCTGTTTCCCATCCCTCTGTTTCTCTATCTCTGTTGTTCCTATTTGAGCAGCAGACTTTGTTGTCACAAATCAGAAATCCTTCAGAGACAGGTGTCATGAAGAGAATGAACAAAAGGAAGCGGTGTCCAGAAGGGGTGAGTAAAAGATGGATACATCTATGTGTTGTGCATTAGATTTATTGGTGACATTAGTGTTTGACTAAATAGTCCAGACTTAGAGAAGAACTTTTATGGAAAACCAGGTATTTTTCAGGTATACTGTTGAAAAGATCATGACATTTTGGATCATGGAAAAAAAAACATGACTGAGATAAGGGTGCAGATGCAAGAAAATAATTGAATGTCACTGACCTTGAACGTAGCAAGAATTTCAACATGGTTTCTCACAATATCCTTTTATACAAGAAGGAACTTTATAGTTTACTCAGGCAGATAATTGCCTGGATGAAATATTGAGAGGATCACTTGCTTCCAAATAAGGTGACTGATGTGTACTCCACTTGGGTTGACTCACAGGTGGCTTTTCTCAGGGATTTGTTCTGGGTCCTATCTGATATTTGGTATTGTTAGCTATGAACTGCATGAGTAGACAATGCTTCTCATCACATCTAAGTATGACCCCAAATTGGAGTTGTAGCTCGTATATTTGAGGGCAGACCTGTCATTCATTCTGCAAGACCAGAGAAACGGTCTTGCAGAAATATCATGAAATTCAGTCAAGAGAAATGCAGAGTCCTGCACCTGTGAAAAAAGCTTATTCAGCCTGTGGAAGAAGACAGCTTTGGAGGTGCCTAATAATTGTCTTACAGTACCTACAAGGTCATAAAGAAGACATAGAAAGACTCTTCACAGTAGTCCATGGAAGAAGAATCAGCAACAGTTGTCAAAAATTAAATCAGTGGAGGTTCAGATGGATATAAGGAAAAGAAATGGAAGAGTTTTCCTAGAGAGACTGTCCAATCGTCTTTCTTAAAGGTTTTCAAGATTTTTTGGATACAGCACTTTCAACCTGGTCTGAATTCAGTATTAGTCCTGCTTTGAGGGTGAAATCGGATTATATACCTTTGAATCAAGTGTAGGATTCTATGAATCTTGCAAGGAATGAGAAATAATAATATCTATTATCTGGCTTCCTGATTTCCCAGACTCTGAGGAGCCTCACCAGCCTGTCCAGCCTTACACGAGCTTTGTCATTGTGACAAGGATCAGGGCTAATCCTCCTTCTCCGGAGGAACCACCAGAGTGGAAGTTGTGCAGTGAAAAGTCATACCATAGTTTTGCATAAAGAGGTGACACTCTCAAAGGCCACTTCAAAGAATGTTCTCTGAAGGGACCTGCCTTAGCCACCAATAGCAGATCCAGGCTGTACACTCTACCAAAGTTAATCGTCCATGTACTATGGCAAATGATGATTGCAAATTCCACAGACCATCTGACTCTGTCGTAAGCCACATGTCTCATCCTTTATGTGCAGAAAAGCAGAGGTTCTCTGCTCATTGCATCAAACACTTCAAAAAAGAAACAGGCTTTTTCAATCTGGACTTGCTGAAAGCGGAAGAGACTTCTGAATTTCACTGAGTTCCTCCAACTACAGAAAAAAAAAAAAAAAAAGAATTCTGGTCTCATTACTCTTCTTTACAGTTACATCAGTCCTCTACAATGGAATGATCCTACACCATGCAAAGCATCCCTTGCCTCAGCAGAAGACATTTGTATATATCTTCCTCAAGAAGGGTTTTGTATGGAAATAATACTGAAATATTAAAACTGAAAAAAATAGTTTTAATTTAGGGCAGAGTTCCAACTGCCATTTTTCAATGAAATGTGTTTGACAACACAAAGTGAGGGGGGCAAGAAGTGTTTAACAGTCAAGTTTTTTATTCGAATGACCTAGCTTTCATCACCAGTGAACTTTCATCACCAGTTCAACAGGACACCAGGAATTTGAATTAAACAACTTGGGTTTAATTCAAAGCAGGTCTTCCATCTCAGAGTGAATACCTGTGTTTCACCATAAGGCAAAGAGTTAGTAACAATCACACTTTATACAGGTAAAGAAAACTTATTGCTGCAGTAAGATTTTAAGGTTTTTGAATGATGAAGCAAGTGATTATATTTGCTGTTGCTTGCTGTCTTTAGTCGTAGACACTCTGTTGCTCTTGGTCTGAAGTTTACCATGAAGAAAATGAAGCCAGAAACATGTCAAGCATAAAAAAGATTAAGGGTTGATGGGATAGAAGGCAGGGAGCAAAATGAGAAATGGAGAACAGAGCTTTGCCATCTTATTCCTCATATGTAACTATTGACATTTGAAAATTCAGTCACAGAGAGAATCTCTACAACTTTTTATGTAAAGAACATGTAATTAGGAGTTTATATTGTGCCCTGAATACAAAGGCCTCAACATGATCAGTGAAAGTCAAAAGTGTCCCCATCTAAGACAATGAATTTTATGTCTAAGAACTGAACTAATTCAGAAAATTAGAAAACATTTCAGACTTACAAAGTTATGATAGCTTTTTCCTTAAGTTATCCAATTCTCTTACTCCACTTATCATATTTATGGCCACACTTAATCCTGAGTTCCCTCCATTATTTATGTTAAATCTTCTAATGATACTGTAAGGAGTTGTGTACAACTTGAAATGGGAACTCATTTTTCAGGGGAAATGAAAAACCAAGTGTATCCATGTTTCATTTCTTAAGGAGCTATAAAAACCACTTTACGTTCTAATGAAATTAAAGCAAAAAAAAATAAGAGTACAGATGGAAAACAGATAGAATCAAATTACAGAGAAGACATGGGTTTCATTAGGGAAGTTCACCATAGTACACCACACAGTCAAAAACTCGTGGAAACAAACATGATGGAAACAAAGGTAAAACTGAAGCCTGCTTCCAGTTTACCTGCATTGCATCTGAACTGTACCATTACAAATCCCTTTAACAGGTGCATATGGCCGATGGGTGAAAAGCAGGCTTCTTTTAAGCCCACAGGCTCTACTTTACTCTGAGTAAGCAAAGCCACGCTGTGTGCAATATGACAGTGTGAGAGGTACCATTCTGAGCACGATCTCTGAACGATAAAAAAGAGATGTTTGGGAGTTTTTGTAGTCTGCTTCCTTTAAGTCACAACAAGACACATATGCTCCTCTATCTGCCCTCCTTCATTTCCTAAAAACTGATTAAAATGAAATGTCATCGGAGTCTTCATTTCCATCAGCACTGAAAAATAAGTATTAAAATTATTAAATGGAGTAAATTATCCATGTGGATTTATAGTAAATTGACAAGTAATATACTCTTAATTTTTCTGAGGGAGACAGTAAAAGTTGAGATTCAACAGAAACCATGTCCTATGCAAGTGTCTACTTCTTTATCTCCTATTGTGTCTCTGCAGAGGGTGAACTATTAATTCACTGAAATTTTTTGATTTCTTTGTTTTTCCCCAACTGATTTTTACTGTGGAGGGAACAGAGAAAATGAGTCCACTCTTTACTGAAATCTAAAGTGATTTCTCTTCCACGGTCTCTAGAAATATCTCCCACTGAGTTAGACACTTTTAAAATACAGACTTTTGACCCCCATTTCATACATCTTTCTGTCAAAAACTACACTTGTGGGAAAAGGCTTTCAATCTTATCAGAACTTTATGTATTTGTTCTTACAGTGATTGGAGGAGAAAAGTGCAAGAAAAAATGGTTTTCAATCAGGCACCCTTCTCCTGCATTACAGAAACATTTTTATTTTTAAATAATGGAAGCATTCTTGATAGAGACATTTGGGAAGACCAGGGGAATGCCTTATACCTAGCTTGTTCTTTTTATAACACAAACTGACACTTGCGACTAGCCATAGTTTTGCCACTTCCCTGTAGGTTCCAGTCAGATGTTACTGTCCCTTGCTGATAGAGGATCTCTGGAACAGACAGAAGGCAGGTCATGGAGGGAATGCAGCATGTGGAGATGGCTACACTCTCACAAATGTGCCATAAATGTGAAAGCTGTGTTTTCCATGACCATCATCATTCTCTGTATTGGGTGGTCATTCTGGAAACCTTTCTAACTATGATCTCATCTGAGGCAAAGGTAAAACCAGTGTTTTGATGCCCTTGTTTAGATGCTTACATGGATGGCCTTGTTTTCCAAAGCTCCCAGACCTAAAGAGTTTGGTGACCAAACATAGCCCCATTCCTACTGAGTATCTTATAATCCAGTATCAGGGTTCCTGTTCCAAAAAGGTGGCTTCCAAAAATTGACCACATATCAAAAGACATAGCACAAGGTTCTTTTGATTCCCCTCTTCTTTTAAGCCCATATCACGCACTACAAAAAAAAGGAGACGAAGTTGTATCTAATCTCTGCAGCTCACATGAACAGAAAAATATTTTAATTCAATACGGAGCATATCACAAGCCCGAAGGAATTAAACTGGTATAAGGAACATGTCACAGGACTGAAGGAATTAAACTGGTAAAAGTTTCAAATGTGTGAAGAAAGCTATCTTAGTCCATGTATTTTTAAATTTGGTCACTGCTCAGCTACAGATGTAGAAAATTAGGCATCTCAGTTTGGATTTAATAGGGAGCCACAGCGGGGGGAGCTGAACCCATCCTCTGACAGGCACCAGTTTTACTCTTTCGTCCCAAAGGAAAAAACTCATTCTGACACAAACTGGAACACACTTTTCCTTCCTGGTGTACAAAAAGATCTAGCTCACATGAAAGTAAAGTACAGGAATGACAAACAATACTTTCCTCAAAATGCTTGACTTTTTTTCTGCTTTTTAAAAATTTTGGTCTAATAACAAAGCAAAGAGTATTTCAACCCATACATGAGTTGAAAGATGTGTAACTGTTGGAGCAGGTTCAAAGGAGGGCTAAAAAAATGATCAGAGGGATCATGAGCAAATACTTGGAGCTTATATGAAAAATGGGAGCAGACTCAAACAAAGTCTATAGCAACAGGACAAGAGGTAATAGTTTTAAACTAAAGGAGGGTAGATTCAAACTAGACACAAGGAAGAAACTTTTTACTATGAAGGTGGTGAAGCATGGGAACAGAGAGATGCTGGATACCCCATCCCCAGAAATATTCAAGGTCGAGTTGGATGGGTCTCTGAGCAACCTGTTTTAATTGAAACTGTCCCTGTTCACTGCAGAGGAGTTGGACTAGACGACCCTTAAAGGTCCCTTCCAACCGATTCCATGATTAGAATATTCCATGTAAACACAACTACTCTTATCACTAACAAGGGTGTATTTTTATGGGGTAGGAAGGAATTAAATAAATGAAAATAAATGGAAATAAATGGAAGTCTGTCCTATCTAGCAAATATTACAATAATGAACTCCGTAAAATGGTATAATGAACAGAATACCTAGTAGAAGCTATTTCAATTAAAATATTCTCCCTTTATTAATTGACCATTAAACTAATGTACTTTCAATCACATATTTAATTTGCTTTGCTCCACCTTTCCTATCACCAGAGCATAGAATCAACATTTCTAGCACAGACTAATTATCTTGAATGTACTAGAACGACTTCAGGATTTTTCTGGCAACATAAAACTATTTACTGGCATCCAAATATACTTGCCACCAGTGGTAGCCTCTTTTCTCCTTTAGGACATTTAGCTGTATGTGAATAATTCGTGTCCTGTTGCTTTAAGGTAACAAAGCTCATTATGAAAGAGCCAACACCGAAACTTGCATCAGAATCCTCTGATTATAACAACCTCGCCCTAAACCAGCATCCTCAAAGGAAAGGTCTTTGTAGCTGTTTTGAATATTCTCCGATTGAAAACCAGCACAAGGCAGAGATAAAAATTCTTGTATGCTTGCTTGTAACTAGGCTCTCAGAGAATGACCACAGCCATTTCAATTTTGTACCTGCAAATATGCCAAAATAACAATCAATTACTTTTAAACAGTTTTGGTGGGATTGTACTTTGATATAATGACTAAAATATCTCCTAAATATAATTAATTCCAACATTTGACCATAATCTGATCTTCTGATTTCTTTTATTTATCTAATTGTCTAATATTTTTTTAAATGGCAAAAATTTTTATTTTCCTGTTTATATTTTACAGGCTTTGCTATTTTTTTGACATCTGTCTTTAAGACCACCATTAAGCTTTCACAGACAATACAAAAGCAAGCACACTAACAAGGTAACAGTCCTCTCCTTGGCAACTGATGGATCACAGATGAAATATTTTTAAAAGATTTAACAGCCAAATAGAGGGACAATCCCTTTTAAATATGTTATGTAAACAGTAATTGAACGGGAAATGTGCAGGACTCAAGCTGCACATACATCTGTTTTTGAGCTGTCCATTGTGTTAAAAGTGTGAGACTGGCTCTTATTTGTTTGAAAAACAGACTGTGTATTAAAAATAGGTTTCCGAAGAACAGATCTTTCTGCAGAATTCACAGGAGAAAGCATCACTCTGCAGTCAGATCTTGTCTCCCATCCTTTTAGCAAAGTACTAAAAGGTTCTTCTCTTTCCATTTCAGGTGCAGTCAGCCAAGATTCAGTTGGTTATTTGTTTATAGTGCTCAGAAGGGGCTTGTCTATTTCCTGGATGATTCAGGTCTTATCAGGATATAATTTTTCCTGCTACTGTCTAACTTTGAAACCAAACCAAACAAAAGCCAGCAGCAGAACTTGAGAACAGCCTTTCTTGTGTCCAAGCACCTGTCTGCCACAGGAACTGCCCTATGGACTGGTCACATCAGAGAGTTTACAAAAACAAGGTATGTGTAACGTCATCCTCCCCTCTCAGATACATGGCTTCTGTCTTCAGCAGTCCCAAACCTCTGCTTCTTAGCAAGACCTTCAGTGCTGCAGGGGCTGCTGCAGACATTTTTCCTAGGAGAAACTTATTTCTGGAGAGAAACATAGGCACTATTCTGGGTTTTATTCCTTTTGTTCACATAGCAGTACTCGTAGTATGATCATTTGGAGCTCTGCTTTACATAACTATCCATACTCATGTATAAATGGGGCACAGTTGCCTTTAATTGGACTTATTTGCATCCGAATATACATGTCTGTGACAGAAGTCCATGTCTAGACACCCCACATTCCATGTGGGGACTGCAACAGGAGAAGCCTGAATGATGAATTTGCTCATTGAAGAGTAGAACAGAACCATCTCTGCTGCTCTTGGAGAGGTAGAGACCCATCTGTTTTTAAATATACCTGTCCAAATATATCAAAACATTTTGTGCTGTCTTCATTAGGAGCACAGGGACAGATTATAAATATCTGAAGCCAATCCTAGGACAGGTTACCTCAACTCATAAAAAGCTACCTTCCAGTGATTCCCTCTTGGCACTGAACTCGCTTTAAGAGAACAAGACTGTACAAAGATGCTACAAGAGCAATATCCCTTGAGCTCACTGACAAGAGCAATTAACACGTATTCAAAGAATGTGCTACAACAGTGGTCTGCCCCACAGTGCCCTTGTCATCTGCTTCCAGTCCTAATATCCTCACAGAATTGCCATCAAGTGGTTCTGATCAACAACTAGTTTAAAGGTGCTAGTTTGAAGGTGCCAGTTTTCACCCATCACAACCACCAGTAATGGTTAAGGGTGTGTGGAAGAAAGGAAAGAGTTGTCTTACCTCAGGAAGACAGCTCTAATGCTCCTCATGCTGCCAAATTAGCTATTCATCATCACCGTCCCACAGCACCAGCCCTACGTAGCCCTGAGAAAGATATAGGAAAAACTTACAGATTCCTGTTGGATTTTCCTTATGAAAGCCAGGTCGTTCAAATAAAAAACTCTCAGCAGTCCTATTGAACAGGATTTTCTTTCCCTGTGTCAGCTCCCTATTTTGTGCTGCTGCTGGTCTCTCCTGCCTTTCACCAACACCACAGGGAACCACTAAAGGTAATTCTTGGGGGTTTCTGCATTGTTTTTTCAAATGATGCAGCATGCAAACTGCTCTGGGGCAGCACTCAGATGTATATGAGAAGGCTGCCAAAGCCAGTCCCTTTTTCTCCCATCTGACAGGGAAACAGAAGGTTGATTTTCGTTCAAGCCCTGTGGCTCTAAAAGAAACATTTGCAAAGAACACAATCTGCTGACAAACAGCAAAACAGGTTTAATCCTGCCAGTGAACACTTTGCTTGTTCAACCACATCTAACTGCGGCTTTTCAAAAGCTCAGCATCTCTGCAGTGTAGCCTTGCAGGCTCACACTGCAGCCTCTAAAGTCTGCATTGAGAGCTGATGACCGCGCACTGCAGTGTGACGCACTCCTACCACAGTGCTGCAGTCTGTACAGACCGAGTAAAGGACAGCAGCAAAACAAGGGCTTCTGGCAGAGCTCAGTGTTCCAGTCAACTTCAAGGGCATTGCTTTGTTGAAACAAAGCTTAATTGTTTTAATGCAAAACTCAAATAGTGTAATGCCTCTGCTTTGATTTCAGCTGTAACAAATTGAAGTCTGTTTAAGAACTAACCCTAAGATGACAGTGGGAACTTTGGAAGCTCTGTACTGCATTTATCCCAACATTTTTTCTGATGGAAAGAAGTTCCTAACAAGCCTTTTCAACACTGAATAGCTTTACACAGCAAATAGCATGTGGAGTGTCAGGACCCATGTCATACAGCCAGCTGGACGGGGGGATCAAAATGGCTTTAAACTGGTAGCAACTGACCCGATACAAACAATTTCTCATTTCTACCTCACTTTGGCTCACCTTCACATTGCAGCATTTCTCTGTCAACTAGCAGAGTCATGCTCTGGAAGGCCAATGTGATGATGTACAGTTCAGACTGCAGAAGCAAGCCCAGGACTGAAATCTGAGGACTGTAGTTGTTCCTTGCCCAGTTCCCTCAGAAGAGGAGTTTCACTGACAGAGCAGAAGTATTTTACATAGAGCAGATAATGGACAAAACAGAAACAAAATTCAAGAAATACTCCAGTAAGAGACCACGAAGGAAACACAAATATTGTTGAAAGACTTATCTGTTCTTGCTTGAAAAATCTGAATACATAGCCATGAGCATGAAGACACCTGAGAGAAATACTGGAAAATACAATCACATGAACTTACCTAAACCCTCTTTCCTGCATTGCAGGAAAAATAGAATCACTGAACCTTCATCTCTCATTAAAGTCTGTGGGATTGCCACATTTATTAACTCATGTGGTTTGACTCTAACGTTATTACAAAGAGAATCAAAAAGTGCAGAATAAAAGAAAACTCAAAGTACATTCTAAACCCGATTTTGTCATGCTGTCCTCTTACAGTCCAAGAGAAGTGCTCTCCTGTCTGACAAAGAACAGAGACGTTTCGTTTGAGGAAGTGAAGGTTCCAAGCAGTGCTGTAGTTAAAGGGTTTGAGTAAAAATACTCATTCTTGGCATTCCTTCCTGGTTCTTAACGCTGCGTTGGGTCTGGTAACAAGAAGCAAGAGAGTAGTCAGGCACTTTCAGGAAATACCGCCCAACAGATTGATTTCTCTTATAATAGCTGTTGGCATTTCAATACCTCAAACTAGCACTATTTCTGGAGGTATTCAATAATGCTGCTTTAGTATTCTCAGAATAGAAGAATCTGGCAAACTCAATGCTTGCAAACTGGGGAAAACAAAATGTTCTCAATGTCACCTGCAGAAATGACTCTGGATAGCAGGTCAGTGGATTTTTTTAAACCACAGGACAGACTTCTGCAAGCTGCAATAAATGTTCTTTTCATCTGTCTTGATAAATACTTATTTTTGCCTAGTCTGTAATTTTCTACTTCAATTTCACATCACAGGAAATCCAGCTGAATTTTTGCTTCTTTTCTCATTTTTTGGTATGGGTGTTCTGGTCCACAGGCTTCATTATGCTTACCTTTGACTTCAGAAAGTTAACACAGATTATCTTAATTCTCTTCTTTCAGAATCTGTTCTGCCTTTCATGACTCAGCCTGTGATTCTCTGGTCTGACCTGACAGCCTTCTAGATCAGAATACAAGCCTTCTACTGGCAGGTCTACAGAATCTTCAGATTCAGCACAGACAGGAGAATCCAGTGTGGAAGAGAACCAAAACTCTGTTTTAGAAGCTACGCAGATTCTTGTGACACTTATTCTTTACTCCAACGCTCCCAAAGTCATAGCAGTGCAAACAATTACAAAATTTGGTTTGCTTTTGTGTTTACATCTTCTGAATACAGCATTGGAAGGAAAGGAACATCTCCAGAAGAACAATTTGCAGTGTCATGCACAGATCCAGATCATTTTCTGACACAGACCAGAACAATAACACGGTTACAGAAGCCGTCACCAACTCACTCCTTCGATTTCTATTATGCTCAGAACCAAGGTGACTGCATCTGTTTAAAAGCTTCTTCCATGTCATGGCAGGAGTTATGCCAAAGGGACCAGACTCCAATTCTGCAAAAAAAGTTTTGCACAAGGAACCTCAGCCTTTCACAGGCAAAAGAGTTTTCAACACACATCTTAATGTCCCTTTGTTCTCCCACAAATCCTTCTAAAACTTGCCACAGCCTGCAGAAGAGCATGAATCATAACTCTCTACTGTGCTAATCAAAATTACCCACTGCTTCTTGTGATGCCGTGTCCATAGCCACCCCCCAGTCCTGTCTTGCCTCAAAATGCAATTGTCTTTCTGTTCAACACAGGTATCTGTGGCAATGGGATGAGATTCCCTGTATGGAGAATGCACATAAACAAGGATGCACATAAACAACCAGTTGTTACTATCCATTCTTGATCTCTGGGCCAAAGATCACCTCAGAGTGACAACAGCAAAACATAGGTATAAATGTACTCTTGATGCATTGAAGAAAGCAGTAGTGTTGCTGCTTGAGGTTTAGCAAGGACAGCAGTGATGCTACAAGACTGAGCAGAAGAACATTAAGAAATGTCCTATTTGGAAGAAGAAAAAAAGATTTCAGAAGCAGTATGCAGAATAAATTTCTGCAAACATTTTCATTATTAAGAAGAGCCGTGAAAATGGCAGGGGAAAAAAATTCAACAAGACTAAATGCAGGACCTGGTAAGGCACAACTACTTGTCAGAATGTCCAAATCTTGTTGTGTGCTCTCGCTACATTAGGAAACACCTTTCTGGCTACTTTTCTGCCACACAGAAAAACAATGACATGTTGAGAGAAGCACCAGATACTAGGTATGTGGAAACACCCCAAGAATTGAGCTGCAGCCCAGGTGGGTGAAAATATCAGAAGCAGTATATACAATATCAGAGAAGGAGTCAGAAACACATCCCAGAAGTACAGGCTGACAGTAAAGGAGAAGAATTAGTGTCATCTTTATGGCAGAAGGGGAACCATATTTCCTGATGTCCCCAGTGGCAGCCCCAGTGTCAGACTACCACTTCCTCCGAGGCTGCCATTCCTTTCCTGTGACAGCACTCACATTGCCCATAGGCACTGTTCATGGGCTCTTGCCCAGATAAAGTGTGGGAGCTACTTTGGGTTCTTCTCTGATATGCTGTTTCCAGTGTTGGCACTTACCGTAAGTGCATGTCATTTGAGAGGCACATCAGAGCTGCCTCCTCTGTATCCACCCAAGGGCACATGGAAAGGCATATCTAAGACCAACATCCTGCAAAGCCTACTGACTGCTGAAGCAGTGCAATGACTGAGGGACAGCTGTCATTCACCTAAGGATGTCAGAAGCTACCTCTACCCCTGTGAAACATTGCCTATTTTATGTCACCCGTGAGCACTGACTCAGTCCTAACTTCCAACTTCTTCTGGACCCAAAGCTACATCTGACCTCGATGGGGATTTTTCTCATATGTCAGAGGCATTCAGATCATGATTACTCTGGTCTGTTTTGATTGACTTTGTTAACATGAGCTCAACTGTGGCACTCTATTCAGAGGTGCTGACTCTTCTGGTAGACTACAATTAGGTTAAGATGCTGGCAGACCTGGACAGAAGAGGTATCTCCTTTCCAAGCTTGCCCCCTGCAGCAAAGGTTCCAGAAGTCTCATTCTCTCAACTGGTTCCAGTAGTCTCATTCTCTCAATTGGTTCCAGTCTCATGCACAGGCCTCATTCCATGCCTGCAGTGTGTTAGGGGAAAGATTGCCTAGCAAAGCTCATGCCCTTGTGCTCTCTGGCAGAAGAGACACAGAGATTTCTTGCTGTCCTTTTCCTTTGCTGCTCAGTGACAAGGCAAGATGCTGTTCAGTTTTAACCCAGGGGCAAGCTTTCTGAAGCATCTGAAGCAAATGTATTACCAGCTTTTTTAGGGCTGTTGTGGCTGTGAGTATCCTGAAAACACACTTGGCTTGGAATATTTAGCTGGACCTGAGGAGCACAGTGACAGCTAAAACAGAACAGACATCATGGACAAAGACATACCATCCTCCACAGTACAATAGTTATGGGCTGCTGCCTGACTCTAAAGATATTTTCTTGCATCAGAAGAACAGAACACAGCAAGGCTAGTAGGCCTGGACATACAACATACATCGTTCAGTGTGTTCAGTTAGGGATTGGAAATGACACTTTTGCCAAATGTCTTCCAGCAGGTATAAGAACAGACTGTCTGAACCGGAGATACCGATAGCATTTTCCAATAAGCCTTGGCAGAGCAAGAGATGTCAAAACGGGGCTGCTTTAAAAACACACTGATTGTGGAGAAATGGCAAAGATTGAATCCTCTTGCTCTTGGGAAGGACTGTGTAATGTCAAGTCTGCAAATTAGGCTTATAGGGAATTGGAGAAAAGCAAGTTTCAAAGGGAAAGTTGCTGTGCTTTCTGCCTTATTTTCTTGTCTCTGCAATGGATAAGCAGAAGAGGAAATTAAATGAAAGCTTTAAAAGAGAAACATTTGTCTAGACCTTTAAATTATTATCATACAAGTATTTATTCAATAGAAAATCTCACACTACATCCTAGATCAGCTTTCAACCCTGGCACCCAGGGTAAATCTAATGAGCCCCAATCTCACATTTGTGCAGGCACATCTATCTGATATGCATGAGTATGAACCGAGAGACCGCATGTGCAGATCAAGCACACACAAAGCCCACAGGAGCCATTTGATAAATCTACCTGTGCCTCAACATGTTTAGAAAGGCAAGCTGGATCCTGGTAAAGTTTCATTTTTCTGCCCAGGAAATCACTGGCACTTTGAACTATCTACCATAGACAGTGGACTAAATGACAATGAAAGGTAAACAAAGATGATTTTCAGTCTTCCTAAGCATGAAATAAAAAATGGAAGCTGTTCATTTAAAGAATGCAAGATAGTGAGCAGGTAGCAATTGTTTGTTGTCTCAGGAAACTCATTAAGCAGATCAATATCTCTTTATGAAAAGAGAGAGAAAATTTTGCTCTGGTTTTGCTATTTATGGTTCAAATTCTACAGCCTGGGGACTGGCTCTTGCTGTGTGAAAAGATACTTTCAGAGAGGATGACTTGCTCTCATCCAGAGTCTTTGGAATTCCTGTGATAAACTAAGTCCCAGCAATTCCATTTTAGACCACATGACTATGCTAAGCTATGCTAGTACATACCTCTTCTGGTCTTCAAAACTAGGTACTACTTTAAAAAAAATTGGAGATCAATCCTTCCTTTTGAAAAATGTAATTAAAGTGACACTGTTAACAACTATACCATCACAGGGTTGTTTGATACAGCAAATAAATTTTCTAATTCAGTGGTAACTGAAATGTATTCTTGCATAGTTTAGCCAGCAATTGAGTAGCTAGCACACTAGATAGAGGTGTAAAAGGTCTGGGCTGTAGTCCAAATTCAGCTACTGATCTGATGCATGTCCTTATGCAAGCCATTTACTCTCCATTTCTCCACATATTTGTTTCTAGCCCATCTGAATTTACATGTGAAAATTTCAAGGAGCAGGGAAAGGAACTAAGGGTGTTCATATATCCAGCACAAGGAGGGCATCCAATTCTGAGTCCAGGTCTGCAGCTGCTGAGGTAGCATAGTGCTTAAGATATGGATATGGATACGGATATGGATACGGATACGGATATGGATATGGATATGGATATGGATATGGATATGGATATGGATATGGATATGGATATGGATAAGCATGCAAGCAGAAAGTGTCCAGGGGGAGAAGTTGTACTTCAATGTTTAAAATCAAGGGCAACAGTTTCAGGTATGCTTTTATGACCTTCCCTTTTTAATCACTATGTTTTAAAGTCTTAGCTAGGCAAAACAGCAGATTGCTTTTAAAATGTCACCCAATAGCTATTTTAACTAAAAGAGTCCACCAAATACTGAAAATTGTATTACTATGAAATCAAACCCACTAATTTGACATTAAAGTAACCTTTAAAAATCATTCCTCAGAGACAAACCTAACCTTTTTAGCCAAGCAATAAGAAACATACTTTGCCTAAGTCATATTAGATCTGATACTTCTCATGAGCTAGAGTGTATAGTGAGGGCACCAAGTGCCTTTAACCTCCAAAGGCAGCTGTCTCAAATGTATCTCACAAGATGGGGTCCTTCAAATCAGAACGAATTTATTTCTCTGGAATTTTTATAGCATACATAATCCCAAATACCAGGTAGAGGCAAATGGGGAGACCCATTGATCTGTCTTCATCTGGGCTTTCCAAGGGATGGAAGTAGATGAAAAGTGCTATCTGTCACCTCACTATTCTCCACCCAGAGTAGAACCAAAGTTCTCAGTCCACCCCGACTGTGAAGATTCACACTCCACATCAGAGAATATGGGTTGCTCAGGGAGAGAACGAATTTATGGCCTGTCCTGATTTCCCTGTGGAACAAGGTTAGCCTCGAACAAGGCATAGGATGAGGATGAAACTAGGTTCTGTACATTCCCAGCACAGAAAATTAAGAGGTTTTCCTAGTTTGTTTCACTTCTAGTAATGCCAAGGTGGAAGCACAGTGAAACAGACCCTACAAGGCACAAATGGAAAACACTTGCATTGATTAGTCCAATTTAGCAACGTCTAATTTAGCAAAAAACATGACAAATGGTGTTTTGCAGAGTGTGCTGGCATTTTTATGGCTAATTCATGAAATAACATGAAGAAAACTTGCTGCAGATGGCCTTTAATTGACAAGTGAATAGGTAGAGTGCTAGCTGCTAAAATATCTGTTAAGAGCTATATTTACAATGCATGAGCTAACCGTGTGTTATCTACACCTCATTTAGCCGAGTAGTGTCCAAGTCATTTTATTACTTACCCAGGAAATTTGGCAAGGGGAACAAAAAGACATACAACAAAATACTTCACGCTATTGTTTAATGTGTTTCTAACTCTACTCTTCTGTGCTTAGAACCTGTGATGGTGACACAAAGCAGGCTGCTGTACAGCAGTATATTCTCATGATTTCTTCTCAAATACGGATAAAGTGGAGGTACCCACACCCACATATTTAATTAATTCTGAATGCTGTCCAAGAAGCCCTTTGAGTCAGAAACATCTTTTTCCCTTAGCTCAGATCTGTAAATTTAGAAGTTGCAAGAATTTTTTGGCAGAAATGTTTTTCCCCAATGTGAGTGGTCTCTTCCTGCAAACACTGGTTGCTGTGTTTCAGAGCTGTTCAAGAATCAAGCTCAGGACAACAATTACCTCTCAATCACAGAAATGCTACAGGGAAAGCAGCACAAGAAAAAGGTAACACATGACAGAGATTGCAACCTAACACTACAGTTTCTAATCAAACCCATGTCCAAGGCAGTCAGTACAAATACCATTTGACAGATGGGTAAAATAAGGTTTTAAGTCCACTACCAGAACTTGGCACCCTTGTCCATCACCATAATTGCAGTCATGTAGCAAACTGCACCTCAGTTTGGAGAGGCAGTTTCAAGTGCCACAGAGCAAATGAAGTCAAACAGTCTAGAGCGTTCTGTGTCATTTGCCCTAATATCACCTCATAAATTAGCACTTGTCCCATCCTCCACCACCTCTCACCTCTCTCCCATCGCTCCTTTTTCCCTCTTGAGAGGGCTAGAGGCAGTGTGTGCCACAACTGACTTGGAGCTACTGGAGCACTGGCTGGTGCCATCAGGATTACTGACCAGCTGGCTGCTGCTTCCAAAAAGAACTGAGCTCCACCTGCCTTTCCTAAGACAGGGGCATTCTATTTGGATTCCTTTCCTCTTGAAGATCCCCATACCTCAATCAATTTCAACTTTTTTTGTTTCAAATGTAAAATTAGGTGTGAGAGGGAACAGACAAGAGGTGTTAAAAATAGCTGGGTAAAGATACAAATAAAGCTTTTTTGTTTTTAAGAAATAAGATAAAAGTCTAAGTCCATACTAAGTGGAACAATATAATAGCAGAAGAAAAGCCAGATTAAATGTGTCTATCTACTGTTGTGACTAATCTAGAAAGGGTGGGAGAATGTATTTTCATGTCACCCTCCCATAAGTGGCTTTGAACCAACTGCTGTGTTCTGAAGAGGCTCTGGCTACACCTCTCCACTCAGAAAAATGTAGAGAAGGCAGCAAGACCAGATCTCTGCCAGACTAGTTAGTACTGACTGATTAGTGGACAACGTAAGCTGTCAAGAGTGAAATGAATTAAGAGCAGTCCTTCTGAAGTAATGGGGAGAGAAATGTGCTGGAATGGTATTGGACATCCAGAAAGCAATTGTTTTGTTAATGTAATACAAGAAAAAGCTAGGTAGAAAAAAACATTTTCAATTGATAGGAGACGGAAGAACCTGTCTTTCAATTTATAGGGCTAGAACCACACAGATGTTACAGAAAAGCAGAGACCTAGGACTCTTGGAAGATGGAGGGTGTCGGCAGCAGAGGAAGACATCATGTAAGATCCCAAATTAACTTTTGATAAAGCAATGATAACTTTACGTTCTGAGCAAGCCTTGCATATCATAAGACTATAATGAGGACCACAAGGCTTTGCCATTTTGAACGTGAGCCCAAATAATGAAAATATCTGAGGCAGAAAGGTATTCAGAGGTCATAAAACAGGAAACAATATGGGCATTTATTTTTGCTGCAATAGACACTGCAGACTGAGATTATCCTGGCACAAGATGCAAGAGCCTCATCTCCCTACAAGTCTCTTTGGGCATTCCAAAACACAGTAGCACAAAGAGCCTGAAAACAATAGCAGGGAGATTGTTTGCAGGAGCAGTAGACAGTGCTGTATCAAATGACAAATGAACTATCAGGCTGGAGGCAAATGGGGTATTTGTTCACCTCATGTCGAAAACAAGCACACCAGCCAATAGGCACAAGTCTGCCAGAAATAATGATGGAGAAAAAAGGATAATTCAATGGCCGATAAGAAGGTAAGACCCTAGGGCTTATGGTAAACATTTTGCTGTAAGTAAGTACATGAATTACATGGATGAATAAATAGCAATTTGAAAAAGAGAGTTGGAAAAGCACCACTATCAGGTGAAAATGTCCTTTATCTCAACTATTTGATGCGGGGTTTTTTCAGAAGAGACAGCTGAAGAAAGGTTTTCCAGAGAGAGTAACCCTCACTAGGACATAGCTGTTGAAAGGAAGGTATTATCTGGGAAACAGGTGTTAATCAAAGATGACCCAGGACTGCAGCATGAGGAGACAACTGCTACTGACAACAGCACACCAGTGACTTTGAACAATGGGGTCAGACCCAGATGCCAGTGGTGTGGTAATCATGTGGCCCTGTGATACCACCCTGCCATTCTCAGCAAAGACTATAAGCTTTGTAATCAATAAACAAGACCTGTGAACAGAGACCTCTCAGGTTTGCCCTCTCTGAACTTTCCTTGACCTGCCTCGAGCTTGGTTTTGCTTCTCTCAGCTGTGACAGCAATTTCTCCAGCTGACCAGCTGTCTGTGCCTCATCTGCTTTACTTTTGCTCCTCTTTGTGTGGTACAACCACAGTTTTGCATAGACAGCAATGACAAGCTGCTACTCAATGTGCAGTGAGGTTTATACAGTAGTAACATGATGACAAAGTGATGACATACCCAGACCTGGTAGGGCAGCAGAGGCCTTGAGAAGGACACAGGATGTGGCACAGAGGAGCATAGCTGCAAGCAGATTGCCCATGGCCAGCTAAAGTGTGAACCTGGAGCTGGACAAACTAGGCTCAGGGGTAGTGAAAACAAAGACAGAACACACTGAGATGGCCCGGGGCGTAGTAAATTTGGATGTAACATGGAGCTGCAGACTGCTGTAGAAAGAGAACAGCATCTCGCAAAGAGACAAAAATGATCCCATGTGATCCTAGAGGGACAAAGAAGAATTCACAACATGAGCATTCTTCTTGGCAAAGGACTCTAGATGCTGACAGCTCCCAATAGCATCCCCCCATGACCTCCAACAGTGTGGATCCTCTGGAAGACAGGGGAGCAGTGGAAGTGGGAGCACAATATGGAAAGTGGTGAAATGAAGGGGACATTGTATGTGGTCACAATTTCATAGTACTACTCCAACAGCATTGCCATTCCTTCATTTTTGCAGCACTTGGAGTTGGATTAAAACTGAATAATCCCTTGATATTTCAGTTAAACAAACGTCAGATTCCTGGCTTTACTAATAGATGAAACGTGCTTCCTTCTTGTCCACAAATAAGATTTTCAAAGTAACTGCTTGTGCATTGAAGGGCAATGAACAGCAACGACTTGCAAGGAGTAATGAACACTAAAATTTAATGGCTTTAAACAGAAGTGTGCCATTTTGCCTCAGCAAAATGAAAGTAAAATTCAAATCTGTCTCTCAGGAGGGTCAGAACCAGTTAAAACTGGAAGCACCAAAAGGCAACAAGCAGTTAATCCACAGAGTAGAGATCATTTTCTTCACAGAACCACTGAATGATTAAGGTTGAAAAGGTTGTCTTGAGATCCTCTAGTCCAGCCTGCCTGCTGAAGCAGGGTGAGTTAAAGCAGGTTACTCAGGACTACATCCAGTTGGAATTTGAGGATCTCCATAGATGGAGACTTCACAATGTCTCTGGGCAACCCATGACAGTGTTTGACCTTCCTCACAGTAAAGAAAGTTTTTTCGTGCCTTCAGATAAAATTTCCAGGGACTGTCCTTTTCTGTTTTTGTTATGGCTGAAAGTTTGGGGCAAGGAAACTCCCTACACCTGCTGCTTTCCATTTTTTTATACCTATTAGACACATGTTAAAGAATAAAGATATGTTTGAAAGGTAAAGTGGCTGTGTAGATTCAACCATGCTTGTGAAGAATTGACTCCAATGGAAATTCTCCTTTCTGGGCTAAGAGTGGATCCAGCCAGACAAAGACTCCTCTCTGAGAAGGACTTTAGAAAGCAGGGGGTCCTTTCAGCATCTTGTGACTCAATGGCGGGGTTTCTCTGATAAAATTTGTCTGAAGCTCCCATTCTGCCTGCCATAACCTGCTTATAGGGAACTCAGCATTTTACTATTGTCAGTGGTAATGTACAAATTGCTGGTTGATTCCACATCATGATAAATGATTCGTTTCATCCATAGATTAAATATTGACAGGTAAACATAAAAAAGCAAAATCTCTTCTGAGATGCATGACTAGAGAATGCAAGATGTATTCCCCACTAAGGTTTCCTCAGGAACACTGTGTACAGTGTGGGGAGCTGACATTTTGAGAAATGATGTGCCACATCCGCCAAGCAGAAGGAATAAGCAGATGTTTACGTAACTGGAATTCCCAAAAAAGACTTGAAAGGAGCTCCACCAACAGCTTCAGACTCATAAAGGGCTGCTGTAAAGAGGCAGAGAATAACATTTCTTATGTACAAAGTGGATAGGACAGGAAGCAGTGGAATTAAATAAACGTAAAGAAGCTTTGTGTTAGACACCAAGGAAAATCAGGTGAAGTGTGCTGTAGAGAGTATTGTGATCCTCACCTTCGCAAGCTTTTAAAGACTGCCTGGACAATAATGTGTCAGGCATGTGTAAGGTAGAGTTAGTCCTTCAGTGAGACATGAGAGTAGGCTACATGCTCCTTTTACAGCCATCTTCTGTCTGATTCTGCATTTTCTATCCCAGCCTAACAAATCATTAAACAGAGTTTGTCTATAATGAAATAACTGATTCCTGTAGACTTTAGCAACACTACTTAAGCATGAAGAATTAGGGGAAATTAAACTTGGCTGAACCAAGCTCTAGAAGGAATTTAATCAAGCAATGAATTAGCATGTAAAGTCCACATAAAAGATTGGGCTTGTAACTCACGTGAAAATGGATTATTTTTAAAATATAATTTGGTTTCCCTTCTCTTCCTCTTTGTTTCTTTTTCCAGAATAAATATTCCCAGAAGTAATGCAGACTTTATAGACAAACATGACATTTCTAGAGCCAATTTTATTATGTTTATAACTCTGTCAAAGTACGCAGCAATTTTTTTCAGTGCTCTTTAAAGAGGTTAAGTGGGGAAGATTCTCAGTGATCCTGGAGCATTTTGTACAGATATGAACAGGAAGGGAAGGAAAGAAGGTTAAATATCCTCTTATAATTCTATTATGGTAACAGAGCTTTTTGATATGTTTAATGCCTCATTATGGACTATATTCTCAAGCCCTATAAGACTTCTGATCTCAATATACACCTCATCCATTATATGACTCCCTCAGCCATAATACAGAAAGATCCAAAATTTTCTGATCATCTGACATTAGCAAAATGTGTAACCCAAGACACCAAAAAACTTATTGAGGGGAGAATGAACAACCAGGACAGTTCCCTTGCAGTCTAACAAGGAACTTGAGTGCATGATCATTTTTTTCCTCTGTCCACTGACATACATTTACAATAACCAGATCACACCCACCACAGCTGTCACTACACATATTGGTGCCTCATTGGGCAATCCACTGAAACAGATGAAGATGAGAGAAAATTACACTAGTTTTCACATGCTGCGTGGGAAGCCACTGAATATCCTATGGCTCTTGACTGATAGTTTCTTACCCATTCTTCCAAGAGCTGTTTTGATTACAAGATCAACATCTTGTCCTTTTGAGAGGTGCCTGACCTCAAGCACAAGATGAAAATGGCCAAGCAACACACAGTAATATCAACCCACAACTTCATAATATCATATTAATAGTAATATTTTTAAAATTTCCACCTTAATAAAGTATGCAAAGCCACCAAATAAAATCAATGTTTTATGTAGACATGTTCTCTAAAAGTAGTTGGGGAAGAAAAAGATTTATATAAGAAATGAAGACATAATGAACAACATTGTTGGAATGAGTCCTTTTTATTTATAATATTAACGCAAAGACTCTCCAGGGGATTTATATTTAAATACCCTCCTGTGAATATACTACAACTGTAAAAGATTATTTGATCTGATTATAAATGTTATCACTACAGGCAGCCCCACACACTGCATATTAATAGAACTGAACTGAGCTGAGGCCATAAACTAGGGCATCCTGTTATCCCTGTGACTGTACTTGATATGGTCTTGTTGTAATGAAACCAGTCAAAAATAGGTCTCGTGAAAAGCTGTGATATGATCTCAAAAAATTATACCGAGGCAGGGGAGTGTTCAAACACAGTGGCAGTACTTCATATAATAAAATATACTTCCATACGTTTCTTCAGCTAGAAAACTTTTCTTCTTCAGTGGGGAAATTTCCTGAAAGATGAAGACCTCATGAAGGATGCAGACAAGGCAACTACAGTGCATCCAGCTTCATTTCTTCCCTGGAAAGTCAGTTTGAGGAGGGAACATCTGCATTCTTAATTCTTCATCACACTAAAGGAGCAGCAAACAGTTTTCTATCAGCCAAATCCCTCACCTCAGAAGGAGCAAGACGGGGTAAAGGGTGGCTGGACTGCACCCAGGCTCCTTTCTGAAACCAGTGTCCCTCCTGTGTCTGGCCTGCACTTTACTCGTCATAGTTTCCTGCTCACAACATGTCGAGATCTGCCTCACTTTCCTCCTCCCTTCAACTTCTCTGTTGCTATGAGGTCCAGAGATACATGAAAATATGGCATTCCCTACAAAAGATGGTTTGGTCATCAGAATTAAAGCAGGATGGACAGGCTGCTTCCTGCTGCTAGTGTCTTTCCCAGCCAGTCTTTCCAGTAACTAGCAGGGATAACAAACCTGGCGAGGAATTCGGGTCAAGACTAGCTTGTTATTCAGTGTCTGACTGAATGACATCACACAAAAACTCCTCCTGTAAACAGAGCTGCCCTACAGTCCCCGTGGTGAAACACCAATTTACACTCACCTGCTAGGAATAAGATACCACCTTTCACATGAAGTCAGCTGTTAGTATGTGATATAAGTGAAGCCAGGGGTTAATTTTAGTCCAAGTCTGAGGAATGGTATGGGAGGATGACAACCTATTCAGTAGATGAAATGAGGACAGTGGATGTTGTCTACCTGAACTTCAGTAAATCTTTCAATACTATCTCCCATAGGATCCTCTTAGACAAGATGTTAATGTACAGGCTGGACAAGGAGGCAACGAGGTGGATTGAAAAACAAATGAACGGCCAGGTCAGGAATATGGAGATCAGTGGAACAAGGTGTATTTGGAGATCAGTAAATAGCACTGTACCCTAGTTGTAAATATAAGGCTCAATCCTAGTTAACATCTTCATTAGTGATCTGAATGGTGGCACAGCGTATATCCCCAGTAAGTTTGCAAGTTATACAAAATTGAGGAGTGAATGATACGAAAGAGGATTGTACTGGCATCCTGAGAGATGATAACAGGCTGGAGAAGTGGGCTGACAGAAACCTTATAAATTTCAACAAGGACAAGTGCAAAGTCCTGCACCTGGGGATAAACAATCCCAGGTACTAGAAGAGGCTGGGAGCCACCCAAGTTGGGAAGCAGCTGGGCAGAAAAAGACTTGTGGGTCCTGGTGGGCACCAAGCTGAGCATGAGCCAGCAGTGCACCCTTGCCACAAAGAAGGATAGCGTTGTCCTGGGCTTCGCTGGAAAGAGTGTTTCCAGCAGGTCAATGGAAGGGATCCTTCCCCTCGCCTCAGCACTGGTGAGGCCACACCTGGAGGGCTGAGTCCTGTCCTGGGCTCCCCAGTACAAGGGAGATATTGGCATGGTGGAGAGAATCTAGCAAAATGTCACAAAGATGATTAAATGACTGGGGCACCTGTCCTACAAGGAAAGGCTGAGAGAGCTGGGACTGTTCAGCCTGGAGAAGAGAAGGCTCAGCAGGGTCTCCATCAACGTGCAAAAACCTGAAGGGAGGCCACAAAGAGGACAGAGTCAGGCTCTTTCAGCAGTGCTCAGTGACAGGATCAGAACCAGTAGGTATGATTGCTACAATTGTAAGTCTTTGAGGATTTTTTGTTTTGAATTTTTATAATTTGTAAGAAATTTTGTTACGATTTGTTCTGTAACATGGACAGGAAGCGTGGCAAGGCTCTGGGCCATTCTTTGCAGACCCCTCCACAGTCATTCTTGGCTATGGGACTGTAGTCAAGCAGAGCCCTTCAGCTTTGTGGCTTTCCAGCCAATGTATCTCCACAGCACCAAAGCACAGTTTCTTTATATGAGCAAGCAAGGGGTCTTGTTTTGCTTGCAGTCATCAAGGAGAATGCCTCCAAACTAATGAGGACTGCAGATTTTAAGTGGATTTGTTAAAGTAAAAAAAGGCCCTGTTAATCTGGTGTTTTGCAGAACAACATCACCTTTTATTCAACATAATTCCCCTCCACTTTGTATGTAGTCTACAGGGATCTTCTTAAGAAGATGCAGACAGCAGCTGTATCACTCATGGAAAAACACACTGTACCACATGTCTACTACATGGATGAGACATGGTGATAAAAGTGGGACTAGTCTTCTGTTTGATAGCAATATTAAAGCTTAAGACAGGAACATTTCTCTGTGTTTCTACAGAGTTTTACTTGCTCCATAAGGTTTACCAGAAATTATAGCGACTTTTATACTTCCTTTTTTAAAGTTGAGTATTGCCTTAGATAAATCTCAGAAAATTCGGGAAATGTGCATAGTTTTTAAGTCTCATCTCATTTACCTTTTCACTCTCCCCATACATTTCAATGAAGGCACCGTTCCACTTTTGACCTCTTTCCACATAAGGTCAGTCAGCTCCTTCAGCTGGCTTTGTGCACTCTATTTCAGAAGTATGAATGATGATGTGTTCAATTGTACGGTATGCACTCACTGTACCTTTTTCATGACTTGGATGAATTGTGCCATGCAGATATTATAAATCAAACCCAGCACAGCAAGAAACACAGGCAACAACTGGTTGACATGATTTGTATCTCAGGCATAGGTGTGTTGTTGCTGCTACAGATGATGTCCTGGAGTTTTTCTAGCAGGGCAAATCTCGTTCTCTGAGAGAGATTTGTCTAGCTGTGGCACAGAGCTGGCAGTCCATAGCAGAGAAGTAATGAAGTGTTACCTGTTCTTTGTGGAGGTGCTCACTGGAAGGGTTGGTTTGATTTCAACATTACATTCTGTTTAAATTGCCCTTTCTGAAGCACACTGAAAGACTTACCGAAGCAATGAAAGCTGTCTTCCACTTTGGAAATATCAGTGACACCAAGTTCAATTCGCCATCACTGTGCCAAACAGCCACAGAAGGAACATGCAACATGAACTACCACAGTTCAGCAAAAATCGACAAATATATCTTTTTTACCCCCAAGCTGTTTGGCATATGAAGCTGCCAAAAACAAATGGAGAGCAACAGATGCTCTACTGTTGGGCACAGCCCTGGCAAGGGAGGTATACAGCTCAAGAAATCTCTGGGGACATTTGGGGTTTCTGGATCTAAAATCTCTGAGGTAGGGAAGGTGGTGTGAAATCAGGACAAAACAACAGATTCACTCTGTACAAAAGCACAAGAAAGGAGATGCCATTTGTGGCATCTTCCAAATGGGAGAAAACTTCACTAGCTACGTCTTGCACACCTAAAAGCCACATGGAGACCATCATCAGCAATTTCTGTATTTATTACTCTGGATTTTGATCTCTTGACTCTTCCCAGTACTCCAGACACTAAAGAGTTACTCCACACAAGAAAAAGCTTGCTTGACAGAACCCTCTTTACACTCAACTTAGATGTTTAAAAAGAAAAAAAGAAAGAAGACAGATGAAGTACAACAACTTCAGTTATTTTTTACCTATATGGAACTCTTTATACAACACTTTGACTCTTTAAACTCTTTATATAAGGAACTCTTACTTTTCATTGCCATAAACATACTAGAAACCAGCTTCAAAATCAGGCTCAGTGCAACTTTGCATGAACACAGCAGGACTGATGATTGCGATTTCATTTTACACATAGCAAATAATAGAACTCTTTATAGCTGTTTCATCATCTCTTTGTGCCTGAGATACTTTTGCAGGCTTCTAGCTTTGAGGGGAAGTGCCATTCCTACTTTCTCTGTATCAATTTGCATTCAAAGTTCTCTCAATCCTTCCTTTAATGTTGCTTGATAGTGGCGTGAAAGAAGAGAAAGAAGAGAAAGCAGGAAGAGACTCAGTCACTGAATCTGGCAGCAACACTGATGCAAATGTCTTCTTTCTCACCCAGACAATTAAGAATAATGGAAAAAGTCCCCCAATTTACAGCAAGAAAAGTCACATGATACTGCCTTTGGGCTTTTTATGCAATGATTTTTGTTTCACTGTTAGTAATGAAACATTATTTTAGCTGGGTGTCTGGCAGATAGAAAAGACTCTGCATCCAACTAATGCTAGAATTCTAGTAATTCCAGTATTTCTGTGTAGATAATTCTCACCAGTTACAGAAACACAGAGTTCAATGGTTGATTTTCCATGCATAAAGTTTCACATATGCACAGATTTACATATGCACTGCTTTAATACATCACTAGTTATGCCTTTATGCTCAACCCCTTCTTTGTTTGGCAGGATTTGATTTTCATCTGTTGTGTTGTTTCCTGCTTGTTTACGGCCATTAAAAACAGTAACTATGCTGGGCCTCACCAGATGGGAAAGGAGCCCTCCTGAAGGGCTATCATGGCTGAATTGTTCCTTCAGAATTCTTTACATATTTCATACCTTTAAAAACTAGCAGACCAATAACAGTAGATACAGGTGTCATGGCTTGAATTTTCCAGAGGGCTTCTGTGCTGCAGAAGGCAAGAACAAGACTGTTTTTCCCTATGATTCTAAGGTGAGAAACACCAGACAGCACACAGTGACGTAGCACACAAACTTCTGCATGATAACCTTCAGTGTGATTCTCTTACACATAGGAATTTCCAGACTTTTTTGTTTGTTTCTTGGTAAAAATAATCTGCTATGCACAATGCTGAGATAGTCCAGTGCTTTAGACTTAGCTGTCAGTTGGGTTTAAAGCCTGCCCCTCCTGCTTCCACCTTCCACATCTTGACACGAGATTTGTTCGGAGAGGGAGACGATCAAATGCACAGAGTAACACCAGGAATAAGGCAGTTGCCTTGTCTCCAA
This sequence comes from Amblyornis subalaris, assembly GCA_018881555.1. Lineage (NCBI taxonomy): Eukaryota > Metazoa > Chordata > Aves > Passeriformes > Ptilonorhynchidae > Amblyornis > Amblyornis subalaris. The sequence goes on from JACAXG010000229.1 coordinate 847,284, forward strand.
AGTAGAGGAAGAAAGCACTGAGAAAAATTCATCCATCGAGAGGGAATACTCTGGGTGTGCATATTTGTCTAGCAGAACATACTTTTGTTACATACCTGACTGTATTGGAAACTGGCAGCGCTGGTGGACTGTTTTCACAATAACAACATCACAGAGAGAGCAAAATTTATGCCCATTCTCACAGTCGGGGCCCTCAAGCTTTCTCGCTATGATGTCCCCGAGTTGATTGTCCAAAGGCAGTTCTAATATAATGTGAAGCTTGGAGCAGAACAGCTACTTCTCTTTTCTGTTGTACCTGGAGACCTGGTTGTATCATTTATGCAGGCAGAGAAAGGTCACAGCCTGGCCTAGTCACTGCTAATAAGGTGTACAGTGACTGTTCATCACACCTGCTGTGAGTTCTACTGAGTGATAAAGTGGGAAACCTCCCACTTCTGGCTGATTGGAGCTGGCTCAGACCAAAGGAGATTGATTAAGACTGATGATATACCCTTCACCTTTTTTTCATTCTCCATCCCCAAGTGCATTTTACAATTCTGCTCTAAACCATGAATGCAAAAAGCTCCTCACAAAGTACAGTTAATGGAAGCTTCAGAATGAGGAACACAGGCAGCCTGAACACAGACCAGGTGCAGGCAGACAGCTGGGCTGGCAGGACAGTAATCATGGGAAAACTCTTGGCTTGGAATTTAGCACACCACCACACACCTTCATTAGCGGCAAACCAGCACACAGAAGGAGAACCAAAGAACAGCTTTGTGACTGCCTCTTCTAGACAACTGTGAAGAAAGCAGTGAGATGACATTTAGGTCAGGACACAGAGGCTAACTTAAAATGATCCTAAATTAACAGCATGACAGAGTGGACCCCTGACTTGAATTTCCCTTGAAATAGGGACACAGACACAGCAGCGGAAACTCCGAGAAAAAAATCAGTTCATGAAAGTGCTTCCAAGACATAAAGGTTTTGCTTAAATTCCAGGAAGAGGAATATCTACAGTCTGAATTAAGGCTACCTCTTCTCTAAAGACATTTACAATGCAGAAAGAAGCACACTAACCTGTAAGAGACCTAGATAATGAGATACCCCTTAAAATATGCAGTCAATGAGAAATGTTGCACTTAGAAAATTACTTCTCAGCAGATTAATTGCTTTTCCAGCATGCATTACTTAACAGTCCCTCCAACCCATTGTCTGGATGATGCATTTCTTACAGAACTAGCAGCATTTCATTCTACATTGCCTTTCCTTTGAATCTAGAAACAACGGGCAATAAAAGAGGAGGAAAGAAATGTAACTGAAATATAGTCAGTGGGAATTCCAGCTCACCAGCTTTATACAAATAACGATTCCCATTTATTACTCCAACCTCTAGTTTCTCTGTCTCATATAAATAAAAGCAATGGTCAACTAGCAAAAATTAAACCAGCATGATTTCGGGTTTTTTTTCAGGGCTTTTTGACAAGCACTAACGTCTTTTTGTGGGCGGAATATGAGAATTAGTTCTTATATTTGCAAAAACCCCCAAGCAAGAACATGTAATGCTATAATCAGTTTGCTGCTTTGTCTAGCACTATGTCTGTTATGGATCCATAAAAACAATTATTTCAGATAGTATTCCCATGTCAGGTCAGAGGCTCAAGAGAGACCCCTGCATCCTGTTCTTATATTCTTTTAGAAAACAGTTCCTCTCACACAAGCTGAGGAGCTGTCTGAAATCAGAATATTCAAGCAATAGTAATAAAACAATTGTTTTAATGGTATTGGTAAGGCACAGGCTTCAATCTTAACACACACACTAGTTAAACCACCTCATAATTTGTCCTCCATAGCTGGTGAAATCTATCATCCACAGTCCACATATGAATATTAACTGAATTTAAACAGATGAGACAGAAATGGATATGACTCCACAGAACAGGTAAAATAAAGAGAGAGCTGATCCTCCAAAGCGAAGAGAGCCTGGTACTTCCCTCTCAGGACCCTGACTAGGAAGAGAACCCCCATTTGGTTGAGGGAAAAAAAAGAGTGGCCTTGCAGAAGAAAAGGCTTTGATGCTCTACCGCAGGGGCAGGATGCAGTGGAGGCCAACAGAGTAGTGCCAGACAACATGCTGACAATGCAAACCATGAGGAGACCTGCCTGTACCACAGGATACACCTGTCCCCAGCACCTGAGCAATACTGAAGAGACAGCTGGTCCTGTCCATGCTTCTTGTAGTTACACCACACCAGAAGAAAGGCAGAGGAAATAGACAGCTTAAAAGCTATTGAATTGTAGAGGTTCAGGGTCAGAGTTTCTGCTGATGTACATTAGCAATACGCTTCTAGGGTCTGTCCTTCAGTCTAATTCACCCCTAAAGAAAGAAGCAAATCAAGTGGTTCAAGAGCAGCTTCATCCTTTTAAATTGCCTTTCCTCACTGCCCTTTATGCCCTCCTCTCTCTTCACTTAAGCACTGCATTTCAGTGTGGGTGCCTCAAATTGGTTGCAATTTACAAGCATGTTATCCTCACAGCCAGATACTGATGGGAGCAGCATGGAGCCCTGGGGCTCTGTGGACAGCCTACAGGCAATTCTCGGGATACTGCAGGTGGATTAATTATTTCTATGTCTACAGGCTGCTGCTCTGAGGCATAACATCCGTTTTAGGCATATAAAACAGCAATTAACCATGCCAAACATGTCCAGACAACTGTCTACTTTGAAATAGTCACAAACATCTTCAGGCTGATCTGTTAAACCATTCACATTCACCACTGCAGTGGCTATGGGCTCAGCTCCAGTAAATAAAAGGTGAAGAGCAAAAGTCAAGGATCACAAATGGCATATTCAGCATGTTAGATCAGATGTCAGGGAGCCCCATGGTACTCCGAGCATCTCCAAGGCTTTCAACTGACTTAATTGGGAACAGGAAGGGTTTTCAGGGGCCCATATTATGAACTGCTACTAAGTACCAAAGTTTATTGGTCCTCTTATTGGCGGGATAGCTATCTATGGTAGCATGCCACTTATTCCAGTGGATGAGGATGAACGAAGGAAGGTTTTGAACATGGGCTATGGCCCAAAGCAATCATTAGATGGAAATAACAGGGTGGACAACGCCACAGTGCCATGCAAGGCTGCAATGTCTGGAGCAATCTGGAAGCTGTGAAGCTTCGTAAGTAGTGTTGGACTTCTGGGAAAAAACCAAAACTGTACAGGGAGGGACATACTGGGAGAAATGAGTAATATTCTGTTTCAGCAAGCCTTAGCAGAAATATTAAGACAGCAGTATTTGTTTGGAGCATAGTCCTTCAGAAAGGTGTTGAGCACTTTTGGCGAAAACCCACAGGGCAGTAATAAGGACATTCCAGATGGGTTGGGAAAATGAGGGCTACCACAAAGGAGGACCCTAGAGTGAGGAAGCAAAACTGACTAAAAGTCTGGCAAAGGAATCAACTTTATACATAAGTGAAAATGTTTAGGACAGCAGAATAGTATTCTCCAAATATATTTCCTGCTGTGATTAGAGACAAAATCTTTTAGATGTGACACTATAAAAATGATCAGAATAATATTCATTTTCCCTTGTAATTTTCCATTTCAATTAGGTTAATATAATAATAATACTTAATGCTTTGCATTTTACTCTACTACTGCAATATAAATTTAAATTATGATTAATTAAAATGATTGTTTGGGTTGCATTTGAAGACTGCTTAAACCAGTGCAATACTTCCGACTTTTGTATGAAGAACACTTTTCTAGTGTTTGCTCTTTTCATGAGATTAATTATGAACAGAAGGTGTGTCAAGGAATATTTCACAGAAAACAGATGCTTACATGACAAGAAGTCCAATCTGTATATTGGAAGTTCCTGAACTAGCATTTTAAAAAAAATTTTGAAGTTAAAAGAAACAATTAAAATTGTTCTTTGGCTGTAGGTGAAAATACCATATTTCAGCCCATAGTGTCTTTTTTCCATCAAAATACGGACACTGAGAACTTAAAAAAGTTTTCCTTTACTCACATATCCTTCCATTAGAAGTATAGAGCAAAAGCAATAGCAACTTAAAAACCACTCAAACCTAAATATGCTCAAAACACACTGAAAAACCCCATCCCAGAAACATTAGGAAGTGTGGTAGTGCATTTCTCCCCACTCCAAACCTCGGGCCACACTGTTATGTCAGAAATGCTCGTTAAGCCTTAGCCTTGATGAACAGCACATGGGCTAAGCTCCTCTTGAACTTATCAGAAACATGGTCTGCTCCAAGGAACTCCTAACGAGCTCCTGGTTTTAACAAACAGCCTTGGAAACTTATTTTTCTCACCTGAATAACAACCCAAGTGGAACAACATTTTTGTTATCAAACTTTAGAAGAAAGTTACCAACTCAAATTGTGGCCAGCTCCTCAATGTTTTAAAAGCCAATGCTCTTGTGAACCTATAAACAGCGGTCCTGAGACCCTTTGAGCTCCAGCACCTCCCTGTGATTGGGGCCTCTCAGAGCCAGAGAACTGTCAGGTTTGCTGTACTTGAAGGACCACTGCCAAACAGCAACAGAGCCTAGGCTGATACCCCCAGTCCTCGAGGCTCAATGCTTTGCCCATTGAGAAGGTGCAAAGGCATCCAACATGGGCACTTCACTGAACTTGAGAGGAAATTTTCGCAGGTGTATGCCTTGTATATACTCCTCTAGGTCTGTGTGCACACAAGTGTGAATATGCTACAGCAGATGTACTAGGAATGTTGCTCTCTTAGATTCTTAGGTACTTCAGATTCATAAGTAAGTAAGGCTTATAAGTGAGTTACTGTTGTGCTTGTAGTAAATTCTATAGGATCTTTTGGAAATTGCCTAAGTTCAGCCATTGTTTATGTGCTGTTAAGTTTAAGTGCTGTTAAAATATTTACGCCCAAACCGTTATTCACGTCCAGAGCTGAGTTTTGCACAGGAGTCCACGCTGAACCTTGAGACTCAGTGGGAAGACCTCCCTTATTTTTTTTATCCTTACCTTTCCCATCCCTACCCTTCTCCATCCCCAGGCTCCACATACCTAGCTTTTGGTTGATTTTAGTTTCAGATTAATTGATTTTACATTTCAGTCCAAATTTTCCTCTGTGTGGTTTAACCATCTAATAAGTAGTAGAGTGAATTGAGCAATGAACTTTGTCATGCTTTCACTTTTATATTAAACCTGATTCTGCCAATAACTTTGCTGGTGATTCTGGGAGCAACCTAAAACACTCATTCACACAGAAGGACACTTTTGCAAAGCAGTAAGTTTCTCTTATCTTCTTTAGAATTGCATGTCATTTTTGGCCAGAGACCACAGCACAAAACTGGTGACCTAAGACAGAAGTAGGAAAAATGTCTCTGTTCTGCTGAGCTGTTCAAAAGCTCTCAATGATCTAAAGCATAGAATGGCTAGAGCAGACTGGGAATGCTTAGAATGGTTAGAAATGACAGATGAGGTCACATGAAAATTACAGAAGAAAGTGAGCTCTTCTAGAGTGATCACCAGGTCACTATAACTTCCAAGAAGTATTACACAAGAAAGGACGGTCCAGGATCAAAATAATCATTGAGAGGTGGCTCCTCATACCATGTGTCATTGTGCTGGTAGTACTCCTTGTCAAAAGATTTAAAGATTTCTTGAAGTTTGCCTAGAACCTGAAGAATACCAGAGAAACACTAAGGACAGATTCTCCTTAAGAGAAAGAAACATTTTGTTCAGAAATCCCCTGAGCAGATGAAAGCTGATATGTTCTCAGGAAAAATATATAACTTGGCATGTTCTCACTGTTTTCCAGGCATCCATTCAAAGCCACTGTGTTTTGTTCTTGTGATTTTTTTTTTTCTCCAGAAATAGTTTTTATTTGTCAACAATGCCAGACTTCATCGGGATGCAGACAGAGCTTGCGGACATTTGGAATCATAGCATCATAGACTCCTCGTATCATTAAGGCTGGAAAACACCACTAAGATACCACGTCCAACCGTGAACCCAGCATTGTCACATCCATCACTAAACCATGTCCCTAGAAACCACATGTACAGGTGTTTTAAGTACCTCAAGGGATGGTGATTCCACCACTTCCCTGAGAAGCATGTTCCAATGCCTGATCACTCCCCACAGAATAAATTTTTCCTAGTATCTAACCTAAACCTCCCCTGGCACAACTTGAGGCCATTCTCTCTCCTGTCAGCAGTACATTTAAAGAACACATTGCCTGCTCTACTCCTCTCACAAACCACATGTACAAGACTGAAATCTCAGCACCTTGTTACTGAGCAGGGAGATAGATACCCTATGTACATGCTTAGTGGAAAGGCTGAGCTAAAGCTCTGTATACTGTTCCATCCAAAGCTTGGGTAGGGGAAAGGCATTGAAGTAACATACAATCATCCAGGGGAGTCCTGAGCAGAGGAAGATTGAATAGCAAGGCTAACATTCAGGTGTTCTTCTGGAAATATTCTAAGTAGCAGATGAAATCAAGACAACTCAGCACAAAAATGACAATTAAGGGGACTTGACTTAGCATGTGCTATTGCAGAAAGCATTAAAAACAGGCATGGTTGTGCAAGACTCCTTATCTACAGACACACAACCCTCTACTTTGATCACTTGTGTAGTAGGGCACAGGAACATTGTGGTGAGAAGAGCTTGCCAGTTCCAGACATACCTGTCTGACCTGCAGCCAAGAGGGTTTTAAATGAGGTCCTTCTCCCAGACCAGAAAAGTCTGATGATGAATGGGATCATCTGGATATCAGAACAGGCACAAACCAGAACTAAACTATCGGGTTTGAGTATTATTCAATTTCCTGTTTTCTCACTAAACAGCAAAATCTGACAATATTCCTCTCTCTTCTCGGAAAACAGCAACACGGCTGGCTGCCTATAGAAGCACACCCAAATCTGAGCGAGCTAATCTCTAATCACTTCAATGCATTCTTCGAAACAAATGGAGAATATGACTAAAGTGCTGATGGAGATATACCAGGCCTTCAGCCATGACATCAGATTGCCAATGATTTTGGAAGCACAATAACGCACATACAGTGTTTTTCTAAAAACAGACCAACTAGGCCAGTTCAAGCTAAATAAACCACTAATGTCCTGGCACTGCACCGGTAGCCTACCTTACTCCACATTTATTCAGGACAGCAAACCCTTCCAGCTCAGAACAATTTGTTTCTTTTCCCAGTATTTCCTCTCCACAGAAATGAATGCTTAGGGATGAAGGGAACTGTTGATCCACTATACATAACACTTCCCTCTGTGAGTGAAGACAGGGAGCTATTGAGTCCAGAAAGCTCCATTGAGTGTTACAGCCTGCAGAATTCAAAGTTATGTGTATCTGTATCTTTCATTGTCCACGTCTTCCACTGTGGTGAAGTTGTCTAAGAGAGCTCAGTACTGGCTGTTTGCAAGGGACAAAATGAGTCAGGAAAGCAGCAGAAATCAGCAGAATTTTTGCAGTCAGCAGAAATACGACCCTAAATGAAAACTGTTCAGAAGCAGCCCACGCAGCCAAAACGGAAAGGACAAAAAGAAAGGAAATGAAAAAAAAAACCACAACAAACCCCACAGTATTTCTAGAGTCGAGATTTGTCAATGAGAACAGAAACTGCCAGGTGCGGGGGAAAGCTGTTACAGTTCTGCACACCAGAACTAACCTAGATCCAGTTTCTCAACTAATCAACACACAAGAGATAGGGGATAACCCTGACGAGGTTAAAATGCAGGAGCTGAGTGCTAAAGTAGATAGACCAAACTGTCAGAAAATCAGGTTATTTAAGGTATCAGAAAAGAACTACCCCAAAACGTGGTAAGCAGAATCACTCAGTCTCTGCAGAACACTGGCAGCCTCTCAGGCTTATGTGCTGGTTTAAGCCAGTGGGGACAACTCAACTCAGTGGAGACAAGGCAAGAGGAGTTTAGGATGCAACTGCCTGTTTCTGGTTTGCATTTCAATAGGCCCCCAAAGCCTGAAGACTGCATAGGGTAAGAGGAAAAGATGCTCTGTCCAAATATGCTGACTGTTTAAAGGAACAAAGCCAAACAGGAGCAGGGAGACAGAGGCACACATAGGAAAAATACATCACTACTACACATAATGGCAGGCTGCAGATACAACAAACTTTTTCTGAAGGTAGTTCAGCAAAGGTGCATTTTAAAGATGAAAATTGAGAAAGTGCTGGAATCCTTCCATTCAGGATCAGGAGCTAAATATCTTAGCCTTTGTAACCCAGTTGATTTAAAGAAAGAAACAATGAGGCAAGTATCCACTTCAAAATAAATGTTCTTTTGAATGTTGCTGCTCCTGTGCAGCATTCCCATGCCTACAAATACGGGACTGGGTGAATAGTCCAATCAAACTTAGCCAGGTATAATGATAAGAGCTATTATATTGCTGGACCAATATTTAAACAAAACCCACGTGTTTAGGGGGAAAAAAGGCCTAAAAACTATGCATTTCATTTGGGGGTCTTCATGGTTGTTTTATCCGATATATTCTGATCTTTTAATAGTCTAAATTCTGTGGTTCAGGAGATTCAGCTTCAAATCACAGCTGTACTGCAGGTATCATTGTATGACCTTGAGAAAATCCACTTGACCTCTTTTCTCTTTGTCTGTGAAACAGCAACAACACTTCTGCCCTCCTTCATTAGGCAACAGGAGCAAAAATATTCCAATTATCTCTGTAGACAACTGCAGTCATGCTGAGAAACTAAAACAGAAAGGAAAAGAAACAGCAGTTACATAATCTTACCATATTAAGATCAAATTACATATATATATACACACATATATATATATGTATACAGATTGAGTAATGTACATATTTTTAATATGAAGGGGTTTTCTGGGGAGGAGTTGTTTGTTTTATTGTTTTTTTTTTCTTTTTCAGGAATAGGATTGTGAATGATTCTCTGTGATAAATGTACCTTGAAAATGATAATTTTTATGCAGTTTTATCAGAAGCTGACATACAATATCATAGTCACAGTACAAATTTCACTTTCTAGCATTCTGCATGGACAGTTTATTCAATAGCCTTACATTACTGCTTCATGTCAGAAGTCCTTAAAAAAAAACCTGAACAAATTTTTAACTCAAGATATTTGCAAGATGACTGCTAACAGTTAAAATATAAGCATATACATTTATGATCTCAGTCACTGAATAAAGCCCAAACTGTAGTAAAAAAAGATCACAATGGGAAAAAAAGCAGTATTTTCCTCTTATCAAGGGAAAGAAAGCAGAATAACCTTCAGCAGAGGTAACAACTCACAGGTGCAGGAACATGAATTTCAATACTGCAGAGGATACAGGAATTTTCAAGCAGGAAAGCTACCACTTCTCCTAGTTTACTCAAACAAGCAAGGACTGTATTTAAAAAGGGGATCCCTAGCTGTCTTCTTCTTCTTCTTCTTCTTCTTCTTCTTCTTCTTCTTCTTCTTCTTCTTCTTCTTCTTCTTCCTCTTCCTCTTCCTCTTCTTCTTCTTCTTCTTCTTGTTTTGTTGTTGTTGTTGTTGTTGTTGTTGTTATTATTATTTTTTTTTTTTTTTTTTCCTCTGGCATTTTCAAGGGCCTTGTCACAATCTACAACCCTAAGCAAGTGCGACAATGACATTCAAACTCATGGCACATGGACAGCCTCTTACGCTCACAGGCTCACCATGCATCCTAATACAACCTGCCTATTTTCAACAACAAACTTCCTAGGGGTAATTTCTGATTCAGTTCTTGGCATACTCCTGCTGTTGGCAACTGGAAAGACATGTATTTTTGATCATGTAGGCCACACAAGGTTTCTTGTTCATGTTTGCAAAATGGTCTGAAGAATTATAGGCTTTTGAATAATACAGAGTTTCTCCTTGCAACATTGTTTTTGTTTTATATGAAAAGATGCTGAATAATGGAAAAATCCATTATTTTTTTCATTAATAAAAGACTGAATAACTAACTTCCTAGGAACTACTGACATCCTTCCCTGATTTATCTCTCTTTGTAGGACGATAGGATGCTTGTAGACCTTGGAGAAATATATGATTTCTGGTTGACCGTTACTGTTAATTTACTTCTGAGACATCTGCAGTCCCAGTTAACACTAACTCACAGAACTGCAAAGCAAGGGCAAGTATCTGGCCCTTCCAATCAGCTGACAACAATTTACATATATACTGTTAGCATCCAGTTACATTCAAATTGCGATGGGAACCTACACACATCAATGGTTGTGCATTTGCTGTTTATCTTACTCCATCTGCTGGGACATGCAGAAGGGTGTCAGAGGACAAAAACTTCATTATGCACTTGTGACACCAGTGTATACTCCTCTACTTATGAAGGGAAGCCAAACAGGACCAACAAGAACTTACAGATTTCTCATGAACCTGTTAGTCAGCAGAAGAGTACTGCAGCTGCTGCCTGCCTCTGAAATCCAAATGGGAACAAAGGCAAGCACAGGGAAACTAGCTGAAAGACAGCAAGAAAATGAGGCGAATAGCTGTTAAGACAAAAAAAAATATTAAAGGTTAATATTTTGTCAACCGCCAGGAGCAGATGACATTCACCTCCAATTCCTACTTGAAAGGGAATCAAAGGAAGATGGCATGAATACAGCAACAAAACAATCCAGTAGGCATACCAAAAGAAAACAAAATATACTTTCCTACTAATTGTCACATACTCACTATTTGAAAGTGGCAACCATGTTCCCAGTTGTTCAGATCTTCATGTTGTGAATGATGAAACAGTAGAGTGAGAGGTTGCTTGCGCTCCTCTTCCTCCTGTCCTCCTGCCCTTTCCCAAATAATGGCTAAAGATGGCCACTGCAGAAATGACTAAAGAATGATTTCAGAAGTAGCATCTTCCCACCAGCTTGCACAGGGTGCCCAGGGAGGTATATGTAATATAAAACAGATTTTGTCATGAAAGACTTTCAGCATAAACTGTCAAATATGGTGGGAGAAAGGAAATGTCACTGTTACCATTTAGCAGTCAAAAAACTGGCCCTGAAGTGTAGCTATTGTGCAGGTCGGGTTCTGTGAAGGTGGCTCAGAATGGATAGACTTTCCCTCTCAAGATTCTGTCCCTGAAGGCGGAACAAAGGAGGAATCTGCGACATAGCTACATACACTTACTTTACGTTTTCTCCTCCGTCACAGAGCCTCAAGCTCTGTAACAGGATAGCATGATTTGAAATTCCCTCCAGCTATATTGTTATTAGTTAGTTTAAATTTGTTCCTTCCCTGAGATGTTTTATTGGTTTTCTTTCATGTATCCCTACTTTCTGATTGGTTAAGCTCTGTTATACCTACCCCTTAAAGCGGCAGAGACAGAGCAAGAAGCTGTCTCTCTGCTAGCTCCCCTTCAAGATTTGTTCACCCTGTCCCCACAGGGCAGAGAAAATAAACTTGGAATATAGCTGCAGAGGTCCGTCTCTTTCCTCTTTACCTTCGCTGCTGCCTTATGAACTGCCTGCTGTGAAAGGCTATCCGACCAGACAGACTGAGGCACGCAAACCTCAGTTAATTCATCAGTCACTGCTTTTGCGGGCTAAGAACCCAGAAAGCCACAGGTCTGGCCCGACCCAGGTAAGGGCAGAAAAGCGGCACTGAAGTCCCACGTTCTGAGCCCCAGAGCCTGTACATTCTGCATCAATACTCCTCACCAGTGCTTCTGAAATGCTGCCATGAAAGGGGTAAATATTATGAGTCATATCTGTTGCTAATGCTGGAAACAATAACCAACTTTGCACACGACTCACTAATTTTTTTATGCTCACAAACCTGCTGTGCAACAACACAGACAGCAAATGTGTAGCACCATCATTGTGTCTTCTTCTAAATTGATATCTAAAGTACCATCAAGTACTGATGTTGCTCAGGCTTTTTTCCTTCTGTTACAGCAAATGCAGAAGCCCCTCCAATATTCTTTACTGTGTTCACACAATGGCACAAGTACTCTCAAACCTAGTATTAGCACTTTTTATAAATACTTTTCATATTCTACTTTCTTACCAGTGCTGCAGAAAATTCTCCACAGGGATCTGAAAAACCTGATATTGCGTGAAAACATATCATACGCACATGCATGCACACGTATGCCAACCAGAAGGCCAGAGTTTGGGTAGTGTACTCAGATGGTGAATATAATCAGAAAACCACAGTCAAACAAGTAGCTTCACAAGTTTATTAAACTGGTATTCTCCTAAAGACTCTAAAAGAGTCCTCATGATCCAAAGGGACTAAGATAATTCAACGAGATTAGACAAATTATGTAAATTACAGAAGTCAGTGTAAATTTATCTCAAAATGGCTAACCTACAAATTTACCCACACCTAGGGAAATATTCCACACAACTTTACACGCAGGGCTTAGATGTCATCATGTCCTACTTTGAAACCTGTGCTCCTCTCAGTTCAGAAAGCAGCCAGGCCAGCTGGTCAAGGATTGTCTAATAAGCCCCGGATTTATTACATGCTTTACATCCATTTTCCTTATCTTAAAGCTGGAGGAGATTGGGGGAGATTCAGTTTGTGTGTACTTCTAACATCACTAAGCTTTCCTCAAGACATCACAGAAATGAGAGACCTGGAAGAGAGAATGGAAAATGCTTATGCACAGCAGTACAGATTTCCAGGCAACATTTGCCATCTCAGTTTGTTTGCACAAACCAGGCATCAAATGTACTGGTTAGTACTGCTACCAAACAACTGCTTTTTTTCAAATTGCCTGTTTACTAGTCTCCTTATTAAACTTTGGTGATTTGCCACTGTTACCAAGAAAAAAAAGGATAACTCATTAAAACAGGGTGCCGTTATGACCCACGTTTGGGAATCTGTCATTCCAGCATTTGATGTCAGGGATAAGTAAGACTCCTCTGCTCTCAAGAGGATTTGGGGCTCTCCTGGCCAGACCTGGGATGTGTTACCAATCTGAACCAAGAGGCTGCCAAAGCCAGAAGCTTGAGAACAGATGGGGACATAGCTGGTTGGAATGCATTACATGTCTCAAAAAGAGGCCTAAAAATGAAAATGTATTTACACTTTACCACTGTGACAGAGATCAGAAAAAAAGCACACCTACCCTTAGTTTACTCTAGGGACAGGCCAGGCGTGGTAAAACCTGTATGAGTTTTATTTCATAGGCACTTCCATACTGCAGGAGTCAGAGATGACCTGAGAAATCAGGTATACTTGAGACACTACTCTGAGCAGACTGCAAGAAGTACCAAGCCCCATAGTTCCATGAAGACTTCCACAAGCAAATCAGCTCACTCCATATTATGATGTGATTTTAGCAGCAGCAATGGCACTGCTGCAGCCACAGAAAATTATCATAGCATGGGTCAGGCTGCCTGATAGATAGTGGCATGGCGTATACAACTCTCAACAGCAGCAATCTGCAAAACTCCTCTGATGAATTATCACCTAAACCAGAGGTGGAACGGGTGAGCAAGGTACAGCAGAACACCAGTCCTTACTGTTGATGAATAATGCATCTGCAGCAGTTTTGAGACTCCAGTCTAGGTACAGACGAACTAGATACAGCAGTTTCAAGACAAACAAAAACCAAAACAAACCGAATCAAACCAAAACAACTACAAAAACACCAAAAAAAACCCCAAACCAACAACAACAAAAAAACTTAGTTACTTGGAATGGGATCAAAAACTGGAACAGGCTGGCCAAAGAAGTTGTGAAATCTTCATCTTGAAGATGCTCAGGACTGAGCTGGACGCAGCTCTGAGCCATCTGTTCTAGTTGACCTTATTTGCACAGGAAGGTTGGATTTCTAGATGGCCTTCCAACCTCAACCCTTCTGTGTTTCTATGAAACAAGCACGTTTTACTGCCACGAGACAAGGCAGTGAGGGTATAAAGCACAATTTTCAATCTCCAGTATTATACATATTTCAGGCAGCTCTGAAATCATTAAGGCACTACACAGGTGTTAATTTACACAAGAAGACCATGCAATTCTCATAGCAACTCAAGATGAAGATGACAGAAGGGTAGCTTTAAAGCTGCTCAGAGGTTCTTCCCTGTGTTCCAAACCCTAGGTGGTGACTCGCTGCCACAAAATTCTCCACTCCATGCACTTTCTTTAAATACTGAATTTAAGCCCAGCTTAAAAGTGCTTTGAGATAGGATTTTTTGCTATCACAAAGACTGCTTTCAGATCATTCTGCCATACTTGGACAAGATTCTCATCTAGAACAGGAAAAGCACACATCATTTTCTCCAGAAAAGAGTGGTCATCTAGGACATTCTAGCTAAAATTCTTCTGTGGGCTAGCACTAACAGTCACATATCTCTTTGACTGATCAATTTAGCATCAGTACCTGTAATCTCTGTGCTCTTACTGCAGCACTAAAAGGATTTCCCTGGATTTACTTTCCTGTAATTCTATGCCCAGAGGCAATTCAATTCCTGCTTGGTACTGCACAAGATGACTCACTCTTCTCTTTAAAGAATTCCATTACCAACAGCAATGACTCATCATGACCAGATTAGCCATGCCAAGGTTTTGTGACTGGCCATTTCTCATGGAGCTTGAAATTCTGCATGCTCACAGTGCTTGCGGAAAAAGTGCTTGCATCTGCTGAACCAGTTGTTTTCAGTTTGCAGTAAGCATGCGCTTGTACTGTTCTGTGTGCTACCCCGTTCCTCATAAAAACACTTGAACAAATAGTTTCCCAGGACAGCCATAAACATTTGGCAAACACCTGTGTGGAGCTCTTTGGAGACAGCAAAATTGATGTTGGCAAAATCAAAGTTCTTGAAACAGCCTGCTTTTTGCTTGGTCTAGCTGAAAAGCAGTGGGAAGATAATTCCTTCCCATAGTATATCTTTCTGGTAAATTTGAACACAGATAATCCCAGAAAAAAAAAAAATGTGTTACAGTGGAAGGTGTTCCACTGGTGATTTTTAAATCTTGCCTTCAAGATCAAAGTGATCAACTTCACTGCTTGCTTTCCATGCCCTCAATTTAATAGTAAAACATTTCATACCACACTGCTGGAGCAAATGTAGCATAAATAGTTTGGACATAACTTCAAGGAGAACAAGTAAAACAAGCAGAAGTCAGTCCCGAGGCAAGGACACTGGGTTAGCCTTCACTGATGGCAGAGCTGGGACCATGCATGAAAACAGGTGGGGTACTGTGCCTTCAGGGCAGCATCAGGATGGGGGATGGCATGGACCCTCCCTCCTGACAGGCCTGGTCTGAGGAAAGAAAGCATAATGCCCTCAGTACATATCACTTCCTTCATCTCCTGCTCCTCCCCAGCAGCTAAGAGTCAGCAAAACTGAGCTCTGCCAACACCGTTTACACATCTGTGAATAAAAACCTAGCTCTTCATCTGCTTAGATCTTCATCTACTGCAGCACCTCACTCCGTTCAACTCTAAATCCTTATTGTGTGCCACAGTAATAAATCTGTTGAGAAGACTTTCAGAAGCTAAAGAGAGGTCATTTGGAGACCAGCTGCCTGTGACATTCATGTTCTTTACCCCAGAGCAGGTCTGAATGGCAAGTTTCACCAAAGCAGACTCAGGATTTGACTGGTTGCTGACACAGAGCACTGAAGTGATTCATGCCAAGTGACCTTTAGCATTTCTGTTACCAGCAGAGCACCAAGGCACAGAAAGCTTGGAAAGAAATGTTCGGGTGTTTAATTCCACAAGTAACATGGTTATGGACTGCTGGATGGTATATAACGTGATTTTGCTGTTGTTGTGGTTAATTATCTCACATTGTGCAGAAACTATAATCAGAGGCAGCTGGATAATTCTGGAATGGGCTTACATGAGTTAGGATATTAAATGTGACTTTCTTAATGCCCTTTGGATCTAATACTTAAGTCCTAGGACTTTAACAGTTTCTCAGCACAGAGGACTCCTGGAATAATGCTGCTAGCAACACTGAGTAGCTAAACATGTTAGATTCACATAAAGAATTCATCCACCCTTTTTTAAAGAGACACAGATTAAAGAATAATGAAAATAACACGATTTTCCTAACAAGCATACAAACTGAGAATTCGGTTCAACCTTCAATCCTAAACTGAGGGCTCAGGCAAGACCAAAGAGCAAAAGGAAGCAGAACTTTGCAGCATTCCCTTTCTTTATATGCAAAAGGGCCCCTATGCTACAATTTCTTGTCATATCCTTCTGGTACCAATAAATTGCATTTGTAGACTGTTTGACCTGTTGTACAAAATTGCTTTGCTTATTACATTAAGATGATGGGAAAACCAAATTAAAATTTTTTTCCGATTTCATCTCTTTGCTGAACAGCTTCCTGCCATTATGCAAGTTTATCTTCCCAACAGATTAAGCAGTGTTTTTAAGGTCATTTTTCTGCTTTACTCATGGTGGTGGAACAGAGCATAACTCATATATGAACTCACAGCACAATTTTTTTCTGCTCCAAAGGAAAGAGAGCAGTGATTAGAGATCAAAACACTAGGAATGCTTGCACACAAACTCCAGCCTAAGTGCTATCAGCGACAGAAGTTCAGAGAGAGCCAAGTATAAAATAACAAATTCTGAAAAGCCTAAATCATAATTGATCTATCTTCCTTCTCAGTAAAAAATGAAAACCAAACCCCAAAACAAACACCAAACAAAAAAATCCCCAAACCATCCCAAAACATAATTTGGTGGCTATGAGGGTTTTCTTCTAAATGACAATTACTTAAATAAAGTCTGTAAGGCACTACACCAGCTACAACAACCTAAAAGAAACCTTAAACCATTTGTGTCAGACTCAAGGAGCACCCACCATCACTAAGCAATGCTACTTGTTTGTCTATGTCTATCTTTCCACAAAGACAGGACATCTCTCTCATACTCTGAGGCCCCATCATTACTAAGAACAATGCTTAGCCACTATGAATAGGACAATGAAAACCAAAATGAAACTAAGAAAAAAGATATTTTTTTCCATATCAACATTAAATTGGTTGCAATTTTAAAGTTGAAATCAAACTAACACATTTTTGCATTTTCTCACTCGTTGTTGATAAAATTCTTACTGCTTTGGCTTGCAGAATATTTAATTTATGAACCATGATCTCATAGAATGAAAGAAATATATCCTATCCTCCAAATCTCTTAATATGTTGACTCAAACTAGATATGAATAGCAGCAGTCAAATACTGCAGAGAAAAACCCACAAATTTCCATTACAAATAGCTTACAAAACAGCTGCTGCTTATTCCGGATATCATGATTTGTGTGTGACATAGCAAAGGTGAATGTTCAAGTAGAGCTGTTTAAATGAAAATTGAGAAAGATTTGTAGACAGCGTCAAGGTATCTTATCTTCATCTCAGTAAAAAACCAGCCAAGATAAAGCTGGTGGCTAGGCTGAAAACCTATCTATGAAGGCTGGTGCTGCTGATTAAATGGAGGTTAACATTAATCTTTCAGTATTTAGTAAATAGGGATATGTCTCCATAGGTGCTGAAGAGGATGTAAATACTCAATACACATACTACAGACAAGTCAGACTCATTCCAGGTAGATAAACATTATTTGATGATGCACAGAGATATGACATAACCAAAGCATGGGATCTGCAGCAGTATCAAGCATCTGCAACATTTCCTAAAAAAATCTCCAAAATATTACTATAATACACAGACCATTATCTGCCTTTCATTTTCCTGCTATACCCAATACAGAGGGAGTGTGGCCTGTCACAGAGTTAAAACAGAGAGCTGGATTTCACAACTTAGTTGCAGACACTACTAGCTTAATGTAGCTATGACAGGTATCACGCAGTAACCAGGCCACAGCTTGTCACTACCTGAGTTTTAGCCACTTGACAACTGAGATTTTTGATTGCATAAGTCTCTTTCTGCATTAACATGTAAAGCCTGAAGGAATTGAACTCTGTTAATAAATTTATAAGCTCAGCAAAAGAAGCAACTGTGTTAAAAATAGCTTGGGAGAGCTGGCTTCACCCAGGCTGTCAGAGCTTTCAGAAAGGAGACCTGAAGGACAAAGTATGAGGTCTTCAGTGACAGCAAATTGGATTAAAATCATATAGCTAATGCGATTAAGGTCAAGTCACAGTGTGATATGTAATTGAAAAGATCTGTTGGTGAATCCGGCAGCGCTTTTAAGGCCCTTGAGACCCTTAAGCTATTTGTATTAATCAAACTTGGTGCATGGACACCTGTCATAGCGCAATTGTCCCCTCTTGTCTTTCTTGTTTCTAAACTGAAGGGTGTTGGAAAACCTGATAATAACACAGAATAACATGTGTTAAAAACCACTATTCACCTCTGAAACACTCACACCTCACTGAAGTCAATGAAAACATACGTTTTTCCATAGACTTGAGATAATTCACTCATTAATTTCCAGGGTATAACAAGTGTCAGCCATCAAGTAGTTAACAACATCCTCTTAGTTCATGATTGCACACTATTCAAAAGGTTACAATAGGAGTTTGAGCTTGTTTCTGCCAGGCAGAAGAGTGCAATATCTTGCTATCTAGAACATAAAAGCTTTACCATGGCCTTCTTCAAGAGAAACAGAACTTGTTTTCAGATATCATGCGTGTGGCTCCCCAGTAGATCTTATTCTATTTCAACAAACTGAACTGGGTACTACATGTATTCCTCAGCAAGTTTCATAGCTCTTTGAATTCAAGAGAAAATGATAACATAACTGTAGGACTACAGATCTCTTGTGCCTTTCAAATTGTCAGTCTTAGAGATTAGAGATTTTCCTTCAATGGTAGATGGCTGCTAATAATTATCTATACTATGTTTTGTTTTATTTTTTTCTAACTAACAGTATTCATTTTGAATTCACTTTCTTTTCCTCTTACAAGTCCTCTGGGTTTTCTTTTGAGTCTCCTGTCTTGTTTCTTTTTCTAATGATGCTTTGAAAATAAAGGCTCTATGGAATTTAGAGATTATTAATTATGATTTATTCCCATTTGTCATAGATTACCACAGAGCTTTCTGTAATTCACAATGTTTCCTCACTCCAGGCTATTTGCACAATAAGGAATCATATTTCATTTAAGACCTAGGAACTGGCAATTCAATTTTCATTAAAATACATTTATATTTATAGCTCATATTTCAGAAATATGGTATGCTTATAATCAATGGTTGTGCCATATTCATTAATTTTAACAATTTTAGAGTGGAGCAGGAAGCTGAATATCCAAAGAAAGGAACTAATTTAATTAATTCTCCTGGTTTCAGCCTGAATTGACTTAGGTGTGCATCTTAAGTCTTTCCAGAGAAGCCAGCTCAAATTCAATAGTGAAATTCACTCTACTGTCTATGGTCATTTGTTCAAAATTATCAAAAATGGCTGAAAATTTGTCTGGGTTCTCCAAAGGGTAGTTTCTCTAATAAGGGGAAGCAATTAAATACAGCTGAAAATACCTGGTTTTTTGCAGTTTGCTGATAAAATTATGGCCTGCTACCAAAGCATGGATTCAGACATACTAGAGAAAATTGACAACATGACAACGTGGTTTTGACTCCACTTGAAAACCTTTAAAATATTATGACAATGCAGCATTGAACAACTTGCCCCAGTCAAGTTAGTTAAGGCACAAAATGTACTGAAAACATAGCTTATGATCATACAACCTAACAAGCCAGGGAAGACTGACATATCTGAATGCTCAAGCAGGTAGAACTCATTATATGAGCTGGCCTATGCTCTTAAAAGGTTATCAGCAATGCTTACATATCCTCTGCAGATTGTGAGACCCCTTCTCCATTTTATCAGGCACACTAACTGAGGGGCTCTGTGCTGCACAGTTCACAAAACTCAGGAAAAATACCAACATAGGCAGCACAAACACTCCACAAAAGGAGATCTTGAGCTGCAGGAAATGACAGGTACATATCTCTTCTCCTGGCTGGATGTGGACATTTCACATGGAACTGGGACCTTGACTGCAACTCTGTCCCTGTCCCTCACAGAAATAAAAAATGCTTGACTGACTTCATTTCAGCACCTCACAGTCTTTCAGTCAGGTTTACCCAACCCTAACTGGAATATGGCAGACTCTCCTTAATACTTTGGGATCCTACACTAAAGACAACACATTTGTGCAGTGCTAAAGAAGTTAGATTTTGTTTTACACCATTCACAGGACTGTTGTATCTCCTCCAGAATGTCCTTGCTCTCTTGTAAAAGAGGATTGATCAGTGAATTGTGCCACAATGTAAGAAAGACATTAAGCCATTAGAGGGACCAAAGGATGGCCAGGAAGATGGTGAAGGGCCTTGAGGGGAAGCCATATGAGGAGTGGCTGAGGTCACTTGGTCAGTTCAGCCTGGAGAAGAGGAGACTGAGGGGAGACCTCATTGCAATCCATATCTTCCTCATGAGGGGAAGAGGAGGGGCAGGCACTGACCTCTTCTCTGTGGTGACCAGTGACAGGACTCAAGGGAATTGCCTGAAGTTGTGTCAGTGGAGGTTTAGGTTGGATATCAGGAAGAGGTTCTTCACCCAGAAGGTGGTTGGGCACTGGAACAGGTTCCCCAGGGAAGTGGTCACAGCACCAAGTCTGACAGAGTTCCAGAAGCATTTGAAAAATGCTCTCAGGCACATGGTGTGACTCTTGGTGATGGTCCTGTACAGGGCCAGGAGTTGGACTGAATGATCTTTGTGGGTCCCTTCCAACACAGGATGTACTTTGATTCTATGTTCCTAGTATTTTCAACATTGCTACGCAATCAGCAATCTCCAAGATGGTGAAAGTACGATGAGCACAAAGACCTGAAAACTGAAGAAGGAAAAATAAAGATCTACACCCTGAAGGAGAGTTGAAGATCTGTCCTCTTTAAGCTTGGCAAATACAACTCCTCCTTGGAAAGAAGTAATAATTTACAGAGGAGTTCAAATCATTACCCTACCTGTATGCTCTCTTCTCAGCAAAACAGTAGTTCTGCTTGCATCCTTACTTCCACCCAAAGTCAACAAGCTGAAAGCTTAGCAGAACTGTGCAGGAGAGAGGGAAAGATTCTTGATGCTTCATGAATCCTGGTTCAAAAGGGATAATCACAGCATCAAACCTAGCTACCAGACAAAAGCAGCTCTTCCAAGACTTCAACCAGGACAGCTGAGAACATCAAAAATGATGTTTCTCAGTACTAAGGCTGGGCACAACTTATCAGAAAGGGAAACTACACTGCAGGGAATTGTGACTGACTAATAAGCCCATGTAACGCGAGACTGCTCAGACGAGGTGGACATGGGTGATGTGCCTATGAAACTCAGAGAACAACGTGGAGCGTGATTGACCATAGCTGTTGCAAAGAAAGTTGACATCATCTCCACACAGAAGGGACTCGAGAATGACCTTTGTTTTTGGTAAACAGTTGTGTTACCAGGATAAAAACTTAACAACTAACGAAACAATTTCAAAGACAGCAACGGACTAGAGCTGGCTTCAAACCATGTGTGTCTTCTTGGTGAGACTGGGAACTCACAGCATCAGGGTGGTGAGTATATTATAGGGAATAGTAATTAGAATCACACTGGTATTTTTGATAGAACTGTGTGTTGAATAAGTACATTTTGCTAATTGTAACCTACATTTTGTTGTGTTTTCAGTGTATTTTGTACTACTTGCTAACTTACTTAAATTCCTGTGTGACATCAGTTATCTCCAAATAAGCAAATTTTGTGTTAAACTTTACACTTTCCATGCATGGACTATCTAGAAGAACCTGGTCATTTTGTATAGCCACACTGATGTGACTCATATCAGTATATCCAGAGACCCGAGATTCCAGACGTAAATGACAGAACAGTGGAAGGAACATAAACATCTGTCCAGGTGTTTAAAAGGCAAATAAGACACTAAAATAAAAAAAATTTTAAAAACCCCAAACCAAAACACTCTTAGTCATCTGTTTGCTGAGAAACAGACAAAGAACAAGGACAGATGGCAAATGGAAGAATGTGTTCTTGTATCTTTCAGATGTCTCGTTTAGTTTTTCAGTGGAGATTACTGTTCTTCCTTGCTGGGCAACAAGCTACTTTAAACCCTAGTCTAGCACAAACTGTTTCCTGAGTACTAGGAAAGAATTTAAGAAGGAAAGATGGAGAAGAAAAAAGGTTTTACAGATTTCACCAGGGTTAAAGTGTTCAGAATTCGTTTTAGAGAACTATTTTCCATGATTGGGTGAATTGTGGACCATACAGTGTGGACATCCCAACAAAAGATTGCCTTCTGTTTGCTTGATTTAATTGTGTGGGCAAAAGACACACACTGAAAAACTTCCACAATTGCAGTGAAAACTGTCATGAAAAGGAATAAGAAATAAAGAAGGAATGCCTCTGCACAAACTGAAAAACAACAGCAGCATCCATAGCTCTTCTGCCAGTAAATATGAGGCATGCATCACTTCAAACAGTGAAACAGCATAACCTTGAGATCTGGGACTGAAATATGGAAAAGGAAACTACCAAATATTGCTGAGGGCTTTGCAGAAGGAAACTGGAAGAAGGGAATGTAATCTATACAGATATTAAAGAAATGCAACCAAAAGAGAAGTGGAAGGTAAAACAAAAGCTAACAGAAGAGCAAAGCTGCAGGAACAACACAAATATTTACCATTTTCTTGCTGCCAGATAGGGACAATTTAGACCAGACTTTCATCCATTACCGCACAAGCAGATGAAACAGAATGAAGATCCAGGTTGCTGAAGGCAGGAAATGGGCAATGTGACTTTGCAGTTCTCTTCTGCCCTGTTTTTTCACCGGACTCATCTCAGACAGAGGTCAGGAGTGCTCTCCCAGGGAAAAGTCTCCAAAGACAGACGTAAGAGTTATAGATACTAGCAGCTGGGATTACATATAGAGTCCATGTCTCTCTCGCTCTCTCTGAACTGTAGTACCAGGAAGAGCAGTGCTTTGACACACCTAGGTCCTTTTGCTAAAGAATTACTGACACAGGGGTTGCTCCTCATTCTCCCATTCTTCTTGCAGGCACCACATATACACTAGAAGTGGGAGGGGAAGTGCTGAATGACAACATGTCGGTAGATGAGCAGACAAGGAGGTCCAGTTCAGCACAAGACAGGAAAATAGCCACAAATGGTCACTGTTGGCAGAAGAACCCAAGAAATACACTTGAAATATGAACATATAGCTGGTAGCCCCTTCCCTAAGCAGGAGTGCCAGTTTGCAGTCACCACAGATACCCTGGGCCCAGTGTCATGCCCAGTATCCTGTTTGCCATGAAAGCAGATGGCTCTGCACTTCCCTCCTGCACAGTGGCAGAGCATAAGAGGGACATTTCTGCCCTAATGATGAAAAGCTCTCAGGCTGCATCAACAGATGCTGTTGGTTGTCTGCAGTTTAGCATACAAGCAGGAGCCTTATTATTCAAAAACCCTGCAACATGATTTCTGTCTGCGGGAATTTCACTCAAGTTTTTCAAATAGTTATTTGAAACAGACAAACAAGAAAAAAATATGCATATACATAAACATACATATGTGTGTATATATATACATATAAAATATGGCAACTTGCAGATCCTTTGTATTAGATCCATGCTTTTGCCTGCCCTTACTGCAATAATATGACCTTGATTTTGAGCACTAAGGGTAACTCTCTAACAAGTACCCAGTCTTGCCAGGGTCATTGCATAATTTTCTGGTGCACACACACCTAAACGGGAATGCTACAGCCTTTATGAAAGCTTCAGTGGCTTTGGTTGCATGATAGAGCTCTGCAGCCCAGGCAGACTTCAGTATGACTACCTGCAGACTTGACACTGTGAGATACCCCAGGAGCAACTGCACTGCGAAAGTGCTTGGAAACACCCGCTATGAATTGTATTATCTTTCAATGGACAAAATGCAGCAAGCAGACACGAGTGAAAATCCTGCTGAGAGGGGTGGATTAATGACCACAGAAAAGAGAGGGAATCTCATCCCAGATCACAGATCTTGGTTTGAGCAGAATTCATTTTGGCTTTGTAAAAGTCAGATTCCATGCTTGCAATAATTGCAAGGCTCTGGGTCTACCCTACCCTTTGGGAAATTGCTTGGGAAAAGTTTTTTGGTTGTTTTTAAGATCTACAAGGAAAACACAACTTTTTAACTTCTCTCTTTACTGCTTCATGGTTTATTGTTTAATAAGTCACCTTCAGACTTGAATGTTAAAAACTTCAGAGCACAATTTATGGATATGCTTGGCGTCAGCACTGGATTTTTGCAAAGAAAGAGGTGCTTGTGCTGGAAATGAGTGCAGTGTCTGGGAGGGACCATGCATGGGAATCTCCAGAGTGTCACCTTGAAACATTCCCAGTTCCTTATTAGTAGCTAAGTGATCACTGGATGTATGTAAACAAGGAAACTAACACAAATTGAGAGGAGCCAGACAGAGCATGTGCAGCTGTTTGTGCTGTTTGTGTTAATTATGAGTATGGCTGAGTTCTGCACTTCTTGATGACACTGCAGAACTAACACTCGGCTCCTGTCCTCCACTCTGTGTGACAGCAGACAAATCTGGGTAACTACCCTCTCAATGTACCCTAGCCACTGGTACATTTAAGCCTATTCACACTGACATTTAGCGCAGGAAGGTTTGAAAAACTATTGTGTTTTTAATTTTCCTTTCTATAGCATAGGGACCAAACAGAGTACTAAAAGGATGACACAACTTTAAAAATACTTTAATTAAGCGGAAGCCCCCATGAAATCCACAGCCTTGTATAGTCCAATTAAAAGTGCTGACATTTCTTTTCCTTACTTTCATTCCTGTTTTGAAAGATAGAAATACTCTGCTTCTATTAATCTGCCAAATTATTTAAGCCCTGAGTTGTACTCTAACCAATAAAAATAGAATAAAGCTGACACAGAGAAAGGGCTGATCAAGAATAAAACTGTGGAGGAGAAGCACTTCACAGCAGATGTTTCAGGAAGATGACACCACTCTCTGATCCAGAAAATTTCTGCATATTGTCAGACTCTGTTGATCCCTTCCTGGCCCTTCGTGGCCTGAAAAGTGCTTTCTAGATTTCTGATGTTTGTGCACAACCTGTCTGGATCAACATAAACCAGCACATAAACAGACTAATTTCATCAGAGTGGCCGCATGGTATCGCTTTGCTGTACAGAGAAAGGGAACAGGGAGCAGCAGGCAGGAATGGCAGTGGATCTTCTGCTCTTCAAGTAGCCATGCTCATTCTCTCACATCAAACAGGGATAGGCAGGCAGACATCTTCTTACCCTGAAGCACCAGGAAAACAGGTAAATTTAATCTCTTTGCATCTCCAAGTACACTGTTTTCAGTCCATCACAGCTCTAGATGTGATCACTGCAGTTAATCCCATCCATGAACAGAGATGATGTTTTGATGATAAAGGCATTGGCTAACTTCACTAAAATTTATGCACATCATGAAGAGGTCCTGGAACCACCTGCTTTGACTAACAAAGCAATTTCGTTCAAAAATATTTCATTTTAAGATACAATCTTCTCTGATCCTCTCTCTTTACAGTCTAGGATCTTCTGAGTCTCTCAGGGCCCATCTGATGGAGAGCCAATTGCCAAAGAGAGAAGGAGCAGAGTGCAGGTGTGGGAGCTAACAGGCTGTTACTTCTCAGGCAGAAGCTTGGAGTCATCTTCCTTGCTAGTTCACATCTAACTACAGAAAGACTTCCTTATTTGTCCTCCTTTGGAGAGAGTATGCAGCCGAAAGAGAATGGACTCTGTCAGGAGCAAATACTGGAGTCCAACCCAGTGTTCTGGGCCCTGGCCCTTGCCTAGGCTGAGGAACGCTGTTGTTGCTTTCCCATTTTCAGGTTCAGCCAGTATCAAATCTGAGCACAGATTCACACAGACAGACACACAGAGGACATTGACGAGGTGGTCACACACACTGACACAGATAAGGCACCCTCACAGCACCCACACATGGGACTCACATAAACAGAGGCACAGACAGCCAAGTCACCTCGTCCTCACGGGCTTGTTCCACAGGCACCCCACAGTCAGAGCTCCCCCCACACAGCAGCCCAGACCTGAGGCCCCTCTACTTTCCAGCTTGTTGAGACCAAAGATTGTTTATTAATCACACCACACAGACACCCTCACATACACATGCACGCTCATACACAGTTTTGGGGAAGGTACAAACACTCATTTCCCGCAGTAGCTGGCAGCAGGTACATGTGCTATGACCTGTGATCCCACTCCAGCCCCTGGTACTCAGCCCTTCAGTCACACTGGTCTCCCCACTAGCTGGTTTCCAGAATAAATGAGTTTCCTCTGACGCAGTTGAGAATGGAGGGCCCTGGCATGGAATCTTCTGGGTCCTCCTGGGGCTCTTCTTGCTCACAGGTGGGATTGGGAGTGGAGAGTAGGCTGTCAGGACCCACACTAAGGGCAGCAGCTGTGATGATGGGGAGCTCAACTCTGCTGGATCCAGCAGGGCTGCTGGAGAGGGCTGGGCTGCAGGAAGAACTCCCTTGGGAATTTGCAGGGCTGGGGGCAGCTACAAGGCTGCCCTCCCAGCCTCCAGCAGCACAGGTGTCTGACTGGCCCACCGTGTGCAGTGAGGTGCTGTGTGAACACTGCTGTGTGGCTTCAGAGGAAGACCCAGAGCAGCTGACCCCGCAGAATTTTGTCAGGCTCAAAGGGGCACAACTTGGATGTGATGGTGTGCTTTACCATGACTGCTTCTGAGTGACTGGTCCCAGAGAGCTGCCTCAGCTTCCTGCACTGCTGGGACAGCAAGGTCCTCAGAAGATCTGAGAACACATGTTAAAAAGGTTGTACAAACATACAGATGGAAGCTGCACACTGGATCCCCTGGCACCAATCTTGAAGGTGATGGCCAAGATGGTGCAGGGTGATGGCATCTGTGGGTGACTGGGCAGCTGGAAGCTCCCCCTCCTTGGTGGAAGATGACTAATGACTCCAGAGATAATCTGAAGATGTGCTCCTCAGAGTTATCATCCCCTCACACCGAGTGCAGGATGGAGGTCACCCTCCTCTTGCTGAGGGGGCACTCGGGCTTGCTCCCAGCCCACTGCAGGAAGCACGCTCAGCAGAAGAGGTGCAGCCATGGCAGTATGCAGCTGGCCTCCTCCCGGCACTCCAGGCAGATGGGACAGTGGCTGTCCAGCTTTGTGGCCATGTTCGCCATGTGCTGTGGGGCCTGGGGAGAGCTGGGATGTCGAGCTGCTCCATCACTGGTGCTGCAGCAGTGGGTGTTGTACTAGAAAAGGCCAGGCCCCATAGCACTGGAATCAGGGAAAGGGTTCCAGCACACCCATAGTGACAGGTTAATAGCACTTCAATGAGGGCATCCCAGGTCTCAGCCTCCTGCAGCTTCACTTGTCCTGCTATGGAAGTTCCAGCTATGCAGCAAAAGAGAACGTCAGCAAGCCCCCGGCTCTTTTTCCCTTTTTTTGGCAAGCTTTTCTGTCACATTCCTCATTGCTTTACCTAGCACTGCTCATGAATAGAAATCTCCTTCTTGGAGGAAGAGGACAAGCAGACAGCCTGAAACAGCCTGCCTCAATCATTTATCCCTGGCTGGACAGGGGAGTGCCCTAAGACAAACTTGCCTATCTCCCCTTGGAGGCCAGTATACTATTCTCTTCCATGCACAGCATGGCCCAATGGGACATCATGGGGGATATGGCCATTCTTGCCCAGGCAGAGGTTATCCGGATCAGGGCTACTCAGCTGCTTGTGTGATTAGCCTCACCCACATGATTTGCTTTTCCTTACAGCCCCTTATTCTGCTTCTCTTTTACAAGATCTTCTTTTTAACATCTTTGTCTCCTTTCAAATAAGCAGTTGGCCATGCTGACCTATTCCATGGTGGCCCTGGGTGTCAAAAACACAACTCTTAATTGTAATTAACAAAAAATAATTTATTAAAAAAAGCACTTTTGGAAAAAAGAAAAACTCCAAGTGACAACCTTAAAAAAAAAAATATTTAAAATTGAAGTACCAAAATAAAATAAGAAGACTGGGTGCAGGGATTAGAGGCTCTAAGATGCCAGCTTCGCGTAATCCCCACAGCAGAATCCTTGCTGCGCTGGGCTTGCTTTAGCTAATCTAAAGCAAGAAGTCTTTATTAAATTCTCTTTTGCAGAGCTAGAGGCCAGTAACTTCAGCACAGGGGCTTTACCAACAGCTATTCCGAAGGTAAAGGACGCCTCTCCCTGCTGTGCAAGCACTTTTATACTCCATTGGCTCCACCCAGGACCGCCCAGCACCACCTACAGTCCAGCCCACTCGGCTTGCAATGATTGATGAGAGGTGATGATGTTATTCCCTTCTTCCACCAATAGCTGGTCTGCTGCCAGGGTGTAGTCTTCTGGCTGATGTCATCGGGGAAAAAGGCGGGAAACAGTCCTCATTGAAATTCAGGCTGGCAGAATGCCAAGCTGCAAGCCAACGGTCTGTTCCTAAAAATAGCCCAGGAGCCACACCGGGGAGTTTTGGTGTCCCTTAATATTTAAGTTTAGGATCCAGTCTCAAGGGATTCACTGAACTTTACAATACAAAGAAAACTTGTAAAATTAGCTAAAACAGTACAAAAAACCCGCATGAAATAGTACTCAACTTTCGCATCAACATAGTTTTAACAATTGAACTTCATAAAACTGTRTAAAGCTATTTGAACACACATTCTCAACAGCAAACTTTAAGAAAACTTGTTTTCAACTCACATTCTTGACAATAGTTCCATTAATTCGTTTAAGTAAACTTCATAAACAGGTTTTTAATTATAAATTCTAATAATCAAACTTTATAAAAAACAGTGCTAACAATTTCTTAACTGCACAACTTATAAATTAACACACAATTAACTTCATGAACCTTATTAATCAACTAACTAATCCCTGAATAATTAACATGCGAAAGCCAACTCATGATTTTTATTTATAACACTGGGTTTCCTGTACCTTCACTTGCTCCTTATGATGCGATTGTCTTCCTAACACACATCCTTTGTTAGCGGCTTCTCTAAACTAGTGCTCTCCTTTTTAGTGGTTCTCATTTGTGCCATTTTTCATGTTTCTGTCTCCCTAGTAAGTCAAGGCTGGCTATCAGCATGCACAGATACATTGGTATGTCAGATACATAGACCTTCCATCATCTTATTTTCTTCTCCCTCCCTTGATCTTCAGCAGAATAATGATCCTCATGTTGCAGCCTAGCTCAGCCTTCCTGTGAAGAGTTCTGTCCTGCCTTCTGCAGGGCTTTAAACAGCCTATTCGCTGGGGAGGGAATGAGGGAAGGAAGAAAAAGACAGAGAAGTTCAAAGACACAAAATCCTGTAGTGTCTAGGCTGTAGTAGTTCAGTGGCAATTCCACCTAAGAAGAAAGGCAGAAACATTTCAGAAAACAGTCAGCAGATGGACGTGGTTCTGTGTAAACAAGGCTTCTGTGCTTATCTGTATGTGCACGCTACTTTTCTAGGGTGCCTGTCCATCCTCCTTTGCATTTACCTCATTCTAGCAGCTGCAGCTAGCTCCTTGTGACCCAGCCATCCCCACTTCACAATGCCTGCTGCAAGGTGTGAACGGTGCAGGGAGTGTACCACATATAGACCAGGTGACTGAGCAAAGGGTCCATGGAGATGCCTGTGGTGATGCAAAGGCCTGAACACAGGTCTCCATGTTCCCCCGTCTCCATGCAGAACACCCGTCATCTCAACCTGCCTTCAGGACTATCCAGACATTGCTAAGAAGAGTGTAAGAAAATAAGCTTCCTCCTCTGTCTGTTTACTTGCTTTTTCATCCTAGAAAGCAGACACGTTTGTTAACACGGACTTGAGTCCTGAGCCTGCCTCCAGGCTCTCTAGAACCTCACACCCAGTGCTGTCAGAGCAGGGGTATTTCCAGCACAAAGCTGACTAAGTATTGTTGCTTTTTCTCTCTCCTGTGTAACTGTGTGACCCTCTTTCACAACATTGCCATTGCTGGTAAATTAGACTATAAGCTTTGTAAGCAATGGGCAAGACCTGTGGACTGAGACCTCTCAAGTTTGCCCTCTCTGAGCTTTCCTTGACCTGCCTCGAGCTTGGTTTTGCTTCTCTCAGCTGTGACAGCAATTTCTCCAGCTGACCAGCTGTCTGTGCTTGATCTGCTTTACTTTTGCTCCTCTTTGTGTGGTACAACCACAGTTTTGCATAGACAGCAATGACAAGCTGCTACTCAATGTGCAGTGAGGTTTATACAGTAGTAACATGATGACAAAGTGATGACATACCCAGACCTGGTAGGGCAGCAGAGGCCTTGAGAAGGACACAGGATGTGGCACAGAGGAGCATAGCTGCAAGCAGATTGCCCATGGCCAGCTAAAGTGTGAACCTGGAGCTGGACAAACTGGGCTCAGGGGTAGTGAAAACAACAAAGACAGAACACACTGAGATCGGCCGGGGCATAGTCAACTTGGATGTAACATGGAGCTGCAGACCAGTGTAAAAAGAGAGCAGTGTCTCAGCAACATATAAAAATGATCCCATGTGATCCTAGAGGGACAAAGAAGAATTCACAACATGAACATTCTTGCTGGCAAAGGACTCTAGATGCTGACAGCTCCCAATAACATCCCCCATGACCTTCACCAGTGTGGAATTTCTAGAACACGAGGGAGCAGTGGAAGGATGAGCACAGAATCAAGGAAAGGGGTTAAATGAAGCAGAGACTCTGTGTGTGTGTGTGTGACAATTTCGTAGCAGTACTCCAGCTATATTGCTATTCCATCATTTTTGCAACAATTAGAGATGAAATAAACCTGAATAGTCTCTCAATATTTTAATTATGCTAACAATAGAATTCTGGCTTTGCTTCTCCCTTGGTATGCTTCCTTCTTGACCGTAAACAATACTTTTAGTGTAACAATGGACAACAGGAAATTCAGACGGTTTTTGTTCCACATCCATGCACAACACATTACAAGAGACTGTGTGCTCCATCACGGGAAATACAAGAGGAAATACAGAAAGTCTGTTTTTTCGTGTCCTACTGATCCCTACTGATATTAATGGATTCTTCACTCCCAAAGAGCAAAATACATGGAGATAATTATGTTACCTGATTTATGTTTTTCTTATGCATGCTTTTTGAAAAACACAAAAAGCTGGGAGAAAGAGTGCGGTGAGGGTGTGGGTTGTAATAGCAAGGAAGTAACTGCTTAGTTATCTTCATGATCTGCATGAAGAAATAGTTCGGATTTTTCTGTTTGTTATTTATTTTCAATGTATGCATTAGAAAATCTGTCTATAGGTTTCCAGACCCTTGTTGAGTGACAATGGATGTTCTCAGAGAGTAAACACCAGCTAAAGATGCACTTTAGCATTGGAGTCGCAAGCCACAAGAATGGCTTCAAGCTTCTTTTCCCTCCCTTCCACTTCCCTGAACTGCCCGTAGCCCTGCGGTAACTTTGACTCTACACAGTGCAATCTGCTTCCCCAGATGTGTCACTAAATAGATAGCAGTCCCTGTCAGAAAGAGTCCTCTGTGAAATGTGCTGTCAGGGAAAGTTTTCCAAAAGCCCTGAGAATAAAAACGTCCCTTCTCAATGTGACTTTAAAAATGTTGACAGATGGCTGAGTTTTCCATCTTCCCTCCCTCCCACATTTAGTTCAGAAGAGCCCTGCCTACACGAATCCAAAGCACACTGTGAAATGTTCTTCGACTTGCCATTTGTGTTTCTGCCAGGAGGAAGCCAAAAACAGTGAAACCAGAATGCCAAAGGACTTGTTACCAACTGCGTGAGCCTCCCTCAACCTAGTGCAGCTATTTACAAATCCCAGAGTTTCCTCACTATCCCTCAGGGTTTAGAAAGTTTGCACCACGCCTCCAGGAAACTTCCAAGCTAAGCATAAAATTGAAATAAGTTTAAAATTCAATGAAGAGTCACTCTAGCAGAAGAGGGAAGGGTTTGTCTTTTTCTTGACCTCCTGCAATTCTGATAGGTCTTCCCTGCAAGAAAATACATTGTCACTGGGGAAGAATCAGTAAGATAATAGTCCAAGACAGACCATAGTGCTCACATCCTCAGTGGTAGGTTATCAGTCCTGGGTGCAGAAGTGATGTAAGAAAAGGGAGAGAAGTGAGAACTTACTACACTCTTAAATATAAATTTCAGAAATTCAACCTTCTCCTAAAAGACACCAAACATCAGGATCTCCTTAAGGGATAGCACACACTAAGTTGGTAATAACCCAACTGCCAAATAAAAAAAAACAAGACAAGAAAACCCACAGCTTAGACTCTTGTTTTGCCTGGCTCTTTCGCTCTGCACTGCTAGCTTTCTGACTGTCAGCAGAGAATATAAGAGGTTTTTTGAGCCTGGTCAAAAGCATGATGAGAATAAATTTACATAAGAGGGACATTGTTTATCAACTGACAGAATTACCCTTCCCTTTTGCTACACAGTCACACACAAAGCAGTACTTAGACAGGACAGTTAAAGTACTGTAGGAGCAAAAGCAGGCAATGGAAATTCTTCTCTGAAGTGGTACTGACAGTTTTTAGGATATAATCAAAATTTCCCCCTGGAGTTTTCAATATCATGGGATAAAGACATACTTTGGCACCAATTTGTCCATTCAGTTATTCCTTCAAGAAAACACAGGAAAATGTTGACATGCCTTAGTTCATGAATTCCTCTATAAATCTCCATGGATTACATTCACATGACCTCAAGTCCCACTAGGACATTTGTGGTGTGCACTGTTGTTATATAACTTTGATGTCACATCTTGTAGCGTCACAGATGCTCATGGTGCAGCATGAAGCAGTGTTATGGCAGTGGTGATGTTGTTGCTAATAAATCAAGCTGCTATCTGGGCAACTAAAGCAGGCAGTCCACTTCTGCAGACAAATCTGACAGACATATAGTTTTGCCTGGATAATGTCACAGACATCCCACATAGCACAAATGA
This sequence comes from Amblyornis subalaris, assembly GCA_018881555.1. Lineage (NCBI taxonomy): Eukaryota > Metazoa > Chordata > Aves > Passeriformes > Ptilonorhynchidae > Amblyornis > Amblyornis subalaris. The sequence goes on from JACAXG010000229.1 coordinate 880,212, forward strand.
TCTACGGAAGAGATTTTCATAGATGTAAAATTACTCTGCCCCTTATTCCAAAGAGATGGAAATTGCTTGAGATGACATGGCTAGAATAAACAAAAGCAAAACACAGGTTGCCACTCTAGTAGATCATCCTATGAATTCTGTAAGGAAATCCAGTGTCTGCAGAGCTCTGTGATGTGCCCAGGAACTAAAAGAGGATTTATCACAGCTAAAATCAAGGCAAAACCAAAAGAGAGCTTTTGGTGATGAAAATTTTTAAAAAATGAAAGAGCCATTCCAGCAGCCAAGCCTGGTCCTCACATCACATGGCTGGGCAATGCCACCTTCTATCAGATTTGACAGCAGTTGCACAATCAGGCAAACAAGCAAATATGAGGGTTCATGTTCCAAAATAAATATTCCCAGGGATATATATTTGGCCTTCTCTAGGTACCTTAATCGTCAGACAAGTTCCATAAATGCTGTTATATCAACAATTGCTGCAATATTCAGGCAGTTCTTTCTTTCTCCCTTTCTCTCCATATCTGTATGTGTGTGAACGAAGGATTTTATATCAGCTTTCCTATCTACAATTTTTTGTTTACTTTGAGTTTAAATGTAGGTGTGCTAAAGGTGAAACTTTCTCTGGTTTTAGTTTTGTTGAGCAGAAACTTGCTTAAGGTCCTTTGAAAGTGCTGCTGAAGCACACTAAGGTGGACACTGTGGAAATGATAAATGGCGAATTATTGGAAAAGCAACAGAAGCCTAAGAACTGCCAGCAGCAGACAGTGTTCCTTACTGGCCATGAAACTCACACCACTCCTGAGATTTTTTTGCTTGAAGTAACCATGCAAAAACTCTTCCATGTCATCCTTCCCCAAAACCTGTTGTTTGCAAATAGAAGCAGAAAGCCATTCTGAGGTGACTATCCATATTCTCTTACAAACAGCACTAGCAACGTGGTCAGCTTTGCTCATGTGTCACTGAGGCTGTGGGGTGCAGGCAAACATTGTCAGATTGGCGGGTCAGCACAGGGCCCATGTAATAATGCCAGTTTTTTGGAACCATGAGTAAAGTCCTTTACTCCAACCTGCAGAGAGTGACTGATAGCTCGGAAAGTAATGGTAGTGTCCAGCTCCTCAAGTACACTGCCACATGCCAAAAGCAGGCTCTGAAATAGCAATAAAGTACTCACTTTTCTACTTACATGTCCTACTCTTTTCACCCACTGCTGAAGAGCATTACCAGCCTGGCACTGGGTTTGATTAGCAGAAATGCTTCAAACAAGGTATATTAAATCCACATAAACAGGTGCAGGGTGTGTGTATGTATAAATACATATATTTCCATTTGTATTTAAGAAAAATGGATTAAAACTGCAATAAACTGCAACGATGTACGCTTGCACGTTTATTATTTGTGTGACAAGATTAATATTTAAACTTTCCAGGCTTTATTGGGCTGCTCTTCCTCTACCATTATACAACAAATGCAGAGTGGTGAAAGGGACACACCCTGAAGGGCAAATACAACCAACATATGCAGCAGGGCGCTCATGTTATCCTAGGCAAAAACAAGAGGTTTACTTATCTTGATTGTACCATTTTCTGGAAAGTGGTCTGAGAAAAAAACATGAAAACACTTAGCAGGACAAGATGTTCCTGCCACTTCTCGATACTCCAAGCGGAAATACCGTATGCAGGGTAAAAAAATACCTGTATGTCAGTTGTGGTTTCAGTCCAGCCACTAAGCACCACACAGAAACTCGCTCAACCAGTGGGTTGTGGGAGAATACAAATGAGAAAATTCATGGGTTGCAACAAAGGCAATTTCACAGGTGAAGCAAAAAACACAAAAAAGCAAAGAAAAGCAAAGAACTCGTTCACCGCTTCCCATGGGGCAGGCAGGGGTTTCGCATCTCCAGGACAGCAGCTCCCCCTCACGCCTCACGGTGACTTGGGAGGACAAACACCATCACTCCAAACGTGCCCTCCTTCCTCCTTCYTGCGCCCAGCTTGAAATACCCAGCACGATGTCAAATGGTCTGGCATATCCCTGGGTGTCAGTTTGGGTCACCTGTCCTGGCTGTGTCTCCTCCCAAGCTCTCGAGCAGCGTGACCCCACGCGACCTCTGTCTGGGCAGCTGCGTCAGTCGTGGTGGCTGCCGAGCTGAGGGAGGCCGTGGCTCACGCAGGTCCAAACTGCACAAGCTGTCACTGCCCCACGTCGGCCCCAGTACCCGTGGCAGAACTGGCGTGCCC